>OZ010604.1:25351051-25396051 GCA_963932145.1 Acanthosepion lycidas | reverse complement strand
AATCCCCTAGAAATGGCAAGGTTCCCAACTTTTGGATTTACCATCTAACAATAAAACTCTTGCACAAATTGTATCAATGCTAATTAATAACCCTAATTAAGTTCCAGAATAGATCACTGAATGTATTAGACATCTCCTACCAAAAACAGATGAAACAGATGATCCCAAAAATTATAGGCTAATAACACGTCTGTCCACCACATGTAAATGGATCACGTCTTTCGTGGCGAACTGTCCTCACTCTTTTCTCGACCTAAACAATGTTCTTCCTCTGGAACAGAAGAAATGTTGTAAAGATTCATTTGGTTGCAAACATCAACTACTAAGAAATAAAATGATTATGGAAATGTCAGAAATCTCACCACAGCTTGGATAGAATACCATAAATTCTGCCAGACTCTTAAGGTTTTGGAAATATACAAAGTCTCATCAGTGATAGCAAATTTCCTTAAATATAGCATGGAACTGGAAAGCCACATTATATTAGGTTGGTGCAAAAATAATGACGTAATAATGTCGTTTTTTGATGTATTTTTAACGTCAAAAAACGACATTATTACGTCATTATTTTTGCACCAACCTAACTGACACCAAATGGACTGCCACTTCCAGTTGTTTGACTATCCGACGAAGAATCTTTCAAGGAGGCTCCCTGTCGCCCTTTCTGTTCTGTCTGTTCTAAATCCCCATTTTGCATGAGCTAAAGAACAATAACTATGGATACAATGTAAAAAAGAACGTCTTTAATTATCTATTCTATATGGATGATATCAAGCTCTTTGCCAAAGACGACAGTAAGTTGAAGGCTATCCTCAATACTGTAGAATGGTTCAGTGATGATATCGGTTTAGATTTCAGATTAGATTAATATTTAAAAGCAATATTTAAGAAAAGGAGAATTGCGAAAATAAACAATACATCTAGATTTTGTCACAAACATTAGGGAACTGGAATAAGAAGAATCCTATAGCTACCTAAGAATTAGCGAAGAAAATGCAATACAGGATACCGAAATGAAGGAGAAGTAAGTAAAGAATACTATAAGCCTGTACGTCTAGTGATAACGATCGAATTGAATTCACAAAACAGAATATCAACCATAAATACTTTGGCTTTTTCTGTGGTGCAATACAGTTTCAATATCTTCAATTGAACCATAGCTAAAATTAAGCGAATGGATGTCAAAACGAGAATGCTTCTCACTTGCCACCGCATACAATCTGATGTTGAACCTCTGTATGTGCCCAGATCCGAAGGAGGTAGAGGATTAGTTCAACTTGAACCGGCTTACAAATCCACAACAATCGGTCTACAAAGATAACTGGAAACTACAGAAGATTGGTACCAAACAGAGAGAGTGAATAATGAACGAGTGAATGATAAAGATCATAAAAGAAATAAGAAACTTTATTCAGTAATAAAGGAAGCCATCAAATTCAAAATAGAATTTGAAGTGGGCGGAGAAGTGCAAATAAACCATAATGCATCTACTACAGCAACAAAGAACCTACAAAAAAGAAAGCAAAAGTAAATGCAACGTACCAAATGCAGTAACAATGACATGATAAGCCTCTTCATGGTCAATACTCTGCCCCTACTAAATAAGCTGATGAAGACAAACCCCTGCCCATCAGTTGTTAGGTAGTAAAGAGCTAAAAGCTCAAGCCGAAGGTTTTATTCTTGCTGTACAGGACTAGTGCTTGCTAACTAGAAATTACCAAGAACGCATACTGAAAAATTGTGTTAGTCTAAAAAATAGATTTTGTGATAAATATCCAGAAACAAATGACTATCAAGTAACACAGTGTTAGCACTCACTCGGCATGATAGAATTGACCAATATTTGCAATAGAAACGGCGCCAATTTTATAGGAAGGAAACTGGTATGAACAACACCTAAACTCAATTACAGAGATAGGACACTTAACACTTTCCGTTACACACAAGCAGAACAAATCTATTCGCCCAGACATCGTCATCAAAGATCATCTACTAACCATATAAGTGATCGCAAAAAGATCCTCTTGGGAGTCGGTTGTATAAAGCAGCGGTTTGTGGGGAGAAGCTGCTCGAGTGGAACTTACATCTCACTGAGTGAGTGATGGTGGTTCGCTTCAATGTGCGTGGCATGGCGGGTTTTAGCCGTGAAGGTTAGAACTGGTGGGACTAAAGAATGTGGTTCGTCTGAGCACTTTCCATGGAAATAGCGATAGATCAGCAAGTGGCTTGCGTCTTTACGCCTGTAAGAAATGTGTTGTAGGGTGGAAAAATAATTCGTCATACGCAAGGATAGAGACGCTTTTGGACACTCTCGAGAGTGTAAAACGAAGACAGGGGATGGTAAAACTTTTTTAAAAATGCTGGTTAGATAAACAAGGTACGCAAAGTCGTGGAGAGTCATGATCGCCCACGTCATGAAAGGCCAGGGAACATGTAAAGAAGTACTTATTAATGGTTCGATTTTTATTTCTATGTCTTCTAGGGATTCTGTTTCTTCCAGATAATCTGTAGTTTTGTTTTTTTAATCATCTTCCTTGATTTTTGGTTTGAACAAATTCTAAACCGCAATGTGCTGGATTTTCAACCTGTCCTTACCAATTCCTTTTCTCTCGATTTCTTATCTTTTAAATTTTCTTTTGATTTCTCTCAACCCACCATATTTCCACATAATATATCGAGTACACGTCTGATAGTCTATTTTTCTTTCTTTCCTTTTATATAAAACAAAATCGTTTTACTTCATGGATATCTCTGTTTTAGATCTATTAGGGTGGTGCAAAAATAATGTCGTTTTTCTTTTGAAGTTGAACGTCCCAAAACGACCTTTTTTCATTTGATTCTATTCAACGTTTTCCGAGGAACTTTTTCTTCTTCTTTATTTTTGGAGCCTGTTTATTTGCGTGTCCCTCTCTTATCTTCTACAATATTTTGTTTACTCTTTTCCGATGAACTTCTTAATATTTTTATTACACCCAACCCACACGTTTTCTTTTTAAATCTCCCGATTTATTCGCTCCTGTCGATTATATTTAAATGATTTTCAAAATGCCTTCATCATCTAAGATCAGTCAGTTATGCGCCATGCGTGATACATGACTGACGAGGCAGATATTTTTTCCCGTAGTAGGTTGCCATTTCTTTCTGCGGTTGACCAGTTGCCATCCAAGGCGATAGAACCCGGTATGTCCTGCTATTTACCATAACTGGTGATGGTAGGGGAGAAGAATAAGACCCATACCTTTCCCAAGAGTATTAGCACTTAAGTCGACTTATTCGACTGGAATTCGAACTCGGCTCTCCGATTCCTCAATCCGAGCCGCTATCCATTACTCCTCATAATCTACGATATATTCTGAATATATGAACAAAAAAAAGTAATTCTCTTTGTTAACAGGCTAAATAATCTTGATGAAGAAACTGAAAAAAGATGCTTCCACATTATTTATCATTCGAATGCCAATCTTGGGAGAGCTGTCAGAAAATATGAGAACATCTTTTAACAAAACATATTGGAGCCTTTCGACGTGGTGTAACCGTTGGTACTCTTGTTACTCTGGATCAATTTCTATTGTTTAGTAAGTTCGATCCTGACTGTGTGCCAGAGCTAAGTTTAACAAATCTCTATAATAATAAGATTTATTTCTAAAAAAAAAATCACTTTTTAATAAAAGAACGATAACGTTACAAATACCTGATAAATAATTTCAAAATCTTATATAATTTTATTAACATCATCTTGATCTGAATTTTTCTTTGTATATTTAATTTACATACTTAATATACATGATAAATTAAGTGCATTCACAAAGAATGAGATTAGGCTGAAAAGTAACTATTTGACGTGTTAAATAAATATATTTTACATCATTAGATTTACCTCCCTAATTAATAATAAATTAATTAATTAATAATAAAATTCCGGGACTGTCTCGGAAAAGGTAAGAATACATCAATCTCCGACTGCTATCGGTTAAATAGTAATATAGACAAGGCTTTTTTTTAATTTGAAGGAAGGCAGTCTGAGTTGAAGAAGGATAACTTTGGATGTAAAACCCTAGGCCACCGTTCCAAGGTAAGGCTCATTATTTCCAATATCTGGCAGATATTAGGAAATATCTGAATCCCTCACAAAAATACAGACTGTGGATTTAGTAAATTCCAAACACTTCAGATACTTTAGTGTATGTATCAGTTATAACATATTTAGTAGAGGAGAGACAGAAATTGAACCTAGAATAGGCTGCGCTAGAAGTTGTTTCACACAATACAGCAAATAGCTACAAAGTCAAAAATTGGTAAACACCTTGTCATATAGAAACTTACATATGGATGCCTAAACCCGTTCAGAAATATCTAAACTGTCAGTTGTATGCAACCGCTTTCTCAGATCTCTCTCTCTCTCTCTCTCTCTCTCTCTCTATATATATATATATATATATATATATATATAACCGAAGTTTCGTGTCCAAACGTAAACAAACCAATTTCTGAAGAAGTAATGGATGTTTTATTTATTAATCCGACAAATTTTATCATATAAACCGTTAGTCCGCTTAAATGAACTATTCACCCTTGACTGATCGACGAAGGTTCTATGTGTGTGTATATATAAGGTGTGAAGTTTATATCCATCTACCAACAAAATAGAAAGGAAAAGAAATAATTTCTGGTCCTTCAGTTAGATTTGTGAAGTAGGCCGAGAACGTTTTACACCATCACTTCCTACATTTTTATAATCCACTGAGGAAGGAGGACTCGGAAAATTTGACATGCACAGGAAATATCGAAGGCAAATATAACAGAGTAAGGTAGTAGACCACCTACTTGACAACCTTAGTTTGGTTTTGCTTAGTTTGTTTTATGGCATATCAACACCTCAATGGGTTATTTAATACTGACAAGATTTTTATTGCAGGTAATATTTTTTTTTCAAAAATGTATTGCTGCTAATATTTTTTTCTAGAAATGTATTGCTGCTAATATTTTTTCTAGAAATGTATTGCTGGCAATATTTTTCTCTGGAAATATGTATTGTAGGTAATTTTTTTTTCAAAATTGTATTGGTGGTAATATTTTTTCTTCAAAAATATATGCGTGGTTATAATTTTTTTCTTCGAAAATTCATTGCTGGTAATATTTGTACCAAAATTCATAGTGTTTTGACCCTAAATTAGGGGTTACCTATTTGACTACAGCTGGGACTCTAATAGGTGCTACCACCACGGGTCAGGGTGGACCCGGGAACACCAGCAATTAAGATGTGGTTCCATGCTCCTCAAAACCTCCTGACCAGAGGCCTTGCTGTTGGACGTAGTTTATCGTTATACCCAGGACGGTTGATGACCTTAGGGGATGTATATTGGACAAGAAATAGGAGTGGTGTTAAAGAGATAAACTTTGCTAAGAGCTTGCACGAGGTAGGAAGCTGTGGCGAAACATCACTCTATGCTCTGAAGAAGATATGGTAGATAACGTAATTAGAAAAGAATACTCCAGGGAATCTGTTCCAAAAACTTACGGTGCTCGGGAAGATGTTATCTAATTGGAGTACCCGTCTTACGAATAAGAAAAATTAGGGTGATTCGATCCATGTGTATATGTGTGTATGTGTATGTGTGTGTGTGTGTGTGTGTGTGTGCGTGTGTGATAGGGGGAGGGGGTCCGTGAGACGCTTTCGAACATAGATTATCGTGTTTATCTACAGCTACCTGTCTTTGACGATTTTCAGCAATATTACTCCTTTTGTTTTGCCTCGCATCAACCTAACCAATACTTTTCCTCCCGAGTTCTCTCAACGTTGCTTTTTCTTTCCAACTTTCCCCACTCGTTGGATATAAACGCCTTCTACGAATACCTAATGGCGGCGATGAATAAGATGTACTAACGTCGCTAGGCAACCAGTTATTTACTCGATTAGGCCAAGGGCTTTCTTAACCTTCATCCCCAGCTGCTCGCCATTCTGTCATAGCATGATTCTCCCTACCAGATTCCAGAATACAACGAAACCTTCTTTCTCTTTCACCATGCCTGTTCCCCGCATAGCCTCGACAGAGTTACAAAATCTTCCTTTGTTTATATGAGTCGCTGTTACGCCATTTTTGTCGCAGATCAGGAGCATTGTAACTTGATGTGTCGCCTTTGGATTTGCCTACTTATTTCTTCAATGAAATAATTCTTTGCTTTCATCTTCTTTTTTCTTTTCTTCTCTTCTTTGCTTTCCTTCTTTTCTTCTTTGCTTTCATCTTCTTTTCTTTTTTCTTTTCTTCTCTGCTTTGCTTTCCTTCTTTTCTTTTTTGCTTTCCTTCTTTTCTTCTTTGCTTCCTTTCTTTTCATTTTTGCTTTCGTTTCTTTTCTTCTTTGCTTTCCTTCTTTTCTTTATTCTTTCCTTCTTTTATTTATTCTTTCCTTCTTTTCTTTTCTTTTCTTCTTTGCTTTCATGTTCTTTTCTTCTTTGCTCTCCTTCTTTTCTTTTTTTTTGCTATCCTTCTTTTCTTTTGTGCTTTCCTTTTTTCTTCTTTGCTTTCCTTCTTTTATTTTTTGCTTTCCTTCTTTTCTTCTTTGCTTTCTTTCTTTTCTTTTTTGCTTTCGTTCTTTTCTTCATTGCTTTCGTTCTTTTCTTTTTTCTTTCCTTCTTTTCTTCTTCGCTTTCCTTCTTTTCTTCTCTTCTTTGCTTTCCTTCTTTGCTTTCATGTCCTTTTCTTCTTTGCTCCCCTTCTTTTCTTTTTTTGCTTTCCTTCTTTTCTTTTTTGCTTTCCTTCTTTTCTTTTTTGCTTTCCTTCTTTTCTTCTTTGCTTCCTTTCTTTTCTTCTCTTCTTTGCTCCCCTTCTTTTCTTTTTTGCTGTCCTTCTTTTCTTCTTTGCTTCCTTTCTTTTCTTCTCTTCTTTGCTCCCCTTCTTTTCTTTTTTGCTTTCTTTCTTTTCTTTTTTGCTTTCCTTCTTTTCTTCTTTGCTTTCCTTCTTTTCTTCTTTTCTTTGCTTTCCTTCTTTGCTTACATGTTCTTTTCTTCTTTGCTCTCCTTCTTTTCTTTTTTGCTTTCCTTCTTTTCTTTTTTGCTTTCCTTTTTTTCTTCTTTGCTTTCCTTCTTTTCTTTTTTGCTTTCCTTCTTTTCTTCTTTGCTTTCATGTTCTTTTCTTCTTTACTTTCCTTCTTTTCTTTTCTGCTTTCCTTCTTTTCTTTTTTGCTTTCCTTCTTTTCTATTTTTCTTTCCTTCTGTTCTTCGCTTTCCTTCTTTTCTCCTCTTTTTTGCTTTCCTTCTTTTCATCTTTGCTTTCATCTTCTTTTCTTTTTTGCTTTCTTTCTTTTCTTTTTTGCTTTCTTTTTTTTTCTTTTCTTTTTTGCTTTCCTTCTTTTCTTTTTTGCTTTCCTTCTTTTCTTTTTTTGCTTTCCTTCTTTTCTTTTTTGCTTTCCTCTAAATTTCGTTCGGCTTTCTTTTCTCAATATTTTTTTTTAGAATTTCTTTTCAGATAGTAGACTTGAATTTATTCTACACTTCGAAAGGATCACATGTCTTTTCCGTTCATTTTTTCGTTTCTTTGTGTGCTTGCTTTTTTCTTTTCTTCCTTTCGTTCTTGTTTAGAGTCTTTCATTCTCTCCAGTATGTTGTCTTTGTTTGTTTTTTTGTTTGTTTGTTTGTTTCTTCCTTTGTTTCTTTCTTTCTTTCTTACTCTCTTTTTCGACATGCATTGAAACGTTCTTCTCTTTCTTTCTTTCTTTTTTTTTTGTTCATTTCGCGGCTAGATGTCGTGTTTCATTATAGTTCTTTTGTTTCTTTCTGGCTTTCTTTTTTGTGCATTGTTAACTTCTTTCCTTCGCATATTATTTTACTTTTTTTGTTTATTTCTATCTATCTATCTATCTATCTATCTATCTATCTATCTCAGTCTAGTCATATCTATCTATCTATCTATCTATCTATCTATCTATCTATCTATCTATCTATCTATCTATCTCAGTCTAGTCATATCTATCTATCTATCTATCTATCTATCTATCTATCTATCTCAGTCTAGTCATATCTATCTATCTATCTATCTATCTATCTATCTATCTATCTATCTCAGTCTAGTCATATCTATCTATCTATCTATCTATCTATCTATCTATCTTTATATGTGTGTGTGTAATTTTATTTCCATCTGGGATTTACATTTCTTTATTGTTCTGTTTATCTATGTCATTTTTATATTTGTCTTTAGATATCTATCTATCTATCTATCTATCTATCTATCTATCTATCTATCTATCTATCTATCTATCTGAGTTTGTTCATATCTATCTATCTATCTATCTATCTATCTATCTCACTCTGTTAGTATCTATCTATCTATCTATCTCACTCTGTTAGTATCTATCTATCTATCTCACTCTGTTAGTATCTATCTATCTATCTATCTATCTCTATTAGTATCTATCTCACTCTGTTAGTATCTATCTATCTATCTATCTATCTATCTCTCTCTCTCTTTCTCTCTCTCTCTCTCTCTCTCTATATATATATATATATATATATATATATATATATATATATATATATATATATATATATATATATTCCCAATGCATTCTTTACAAATTTTATTCTTTTTCATTATTGCTTTCGTTATGTCTTTCTTTGTTCCCTTTTTTCTTTTTTGTGCTTTTCTTTCCTTTATTTTTTCTATAGGCTTTCTTTATTAGTTGTTTTTATTTTTTTATTTGTCTTTTAGTTTTTGTAGTTTTCTTTTAGTTTCTTTCTTTCTTCCTTTTCTTTTCTTTACGGGTTTCTTTCTTTTCTAGCTCTTCTTTTCTTTACGGGTTTATTTTGTTTGTGTTTCTTTTTTTTTTCTTTCTTTCTTTCTTTCTTTTTTTTTCTTTTTTTCTTTCTTTCTTTCTTTCTTTATTTCTTTCTTTCTTTACTAATCAGTTAGCTTTTTGCGGTTTCACGTATTCATTTAATTCCTTCTATCAAGTTTTCTTTTTTAAATTAAGCTTTCTTAATTTTCCTATTGTTTTTCCTTCTTTCTTTCTTTTATTTGTTTGTTTCTTTCTTTCTTTTTCCGACAGCATTTCATTTTATTAATTTGTTTGTTTGTTTGCTTTTTTGTTTGTTCCTTCTTTCTTTCTTTTTTTTTTCTTTCTTTCTTCCTTTCTTCCTTTCTTTCTTTCTTTCTTTCTTTCTTATTCTGATAGCTTTTCTTTTCTTTGAGGGTTTATTTTGCTTGTAATTATTTCTTTCTTCCTTTCTTGTTCCGGTAGCTTTTCTTTTTTGCGCTTTATATGTTTGTTCATTTAATTATTTCTTTGATGTTTTCTTTTAACATTAGGACTTCTTTATTTCCCTATTGGTTGTGCTTTCTTTCTTTCTTTCTTTCTTTCTTTCTTTCTTTCTTTCTTTCTTTCTTATTCCGATAGCTTTTCTTTTTCTCTGTGTGTTTTCCTTTCTTTCTATCTATCTTCCTTTCTTTCTTTCTTTCTTTCTTTCTTTCTTTCTTTCTTTATTTATTTTTCCGAAAGCGTTTCTTTTCTTTTGCTTGTGTTTCTTTCTTTCTTTCTTTCTTTCTTTCTTTCTTTCTTATTCCGATAGCTTTTCTTTTCTTCTGTTTGTTTTCCTTTCTTTCTATCTATCTTCCTTTATTTCTTTCAATCTTTCTTTCTTTCTTTCTTTCTTTCTTTCTTTCTTATTCCTATAGCTTTTCTCTTCTTCGGTTTGTTTTCCTTTCTTTCTATCTATCTTTCTTTATTTCTATCGATCTTTCTTTCTTTCTTTCTTTCTTTTTCTGAAAGCTTTTCTTTTCTTTTGCTTGTGTTCCTTCTTTCTTTCTTTCTTTCTTTCTTTCTTTTGTTTCCTTTGTTTGTTTGTTTCTTTTTTGTCTTCCAAAAGCATTTTTTTTTGTTTCAACGTTATTTTATTTTAGTTTGCTTGTTTCATTTTGTCTTTCTCTCTTTCTTTCCCTACTTACTTCTTTATCCCATTCTATAAATCTTTCATTTTAAAACCATTTTTCAGACTTAATTCCATTTTTTTTCTTCGTTTCTTAAAAATAAATCCATCATTGTTCCTCTGTCTTTGTTTTCTCAATTCTACAACGATCATATTGATCGTTTCGCTATTTTCAAAAAAAAAAAATCCTTTTTCTCAACCGTCTTTCTTCGCCTTTGTTTTATTTCCCTTCTTTTGGCCTTCAGCTAAACATATCATCTCGACAGGATTTACGAATTACATTCAGTCTGCAAAAGATGTTTGAATTTCTCCAATAAAGCAATATCAATCATTATCTATTTTTTGACTAGAATTTCTTTCATTTTAATTTCAGTTGCAGTTCAGCTTGTAACTTTTTTGATTTCATTCATTCTTTCTTTCCATCTTTCATTCTTTCATTCTAATTTGCCCAAGTTTCTTTCTTTATTTTTCTTTTTTTTTGTTCTAATTTTAATGTCTTCTGATATGTTTTTCATTCTGATATATTATTCTTTCTTTCTTTCTTTCTTTCTTTCTTTCTTTCTTTCTTGTTTTCTTCATTCCGATATGCTTTTTTTCACTCCAATATTGTATTTCTTCTTTCTTTCTTTCTTTCTTTCTTTCTTTCTTTCTTTCTTTCTTTCTTTCTTTCTTTCTTATCCAATATACTTTCTCACTTTTTTATGTGCTTTTTATTCTATTCTTTCTTTCTGTCTTTCTTTCTTTCTTTCTTTCTTTCTTTTTATCTTTCTTTCAATATTCTTTCATTTTTATACGCTTTTTTCTTTCTTTTCAAATACACTTCTTTCTTTCTTTCTTTTTTTCTTCTATCTTCGTTCTAGTTTTCCTTCTTTTCGATATACTTTTTTATTCCGTTATGCTTCCTTCCTTCCTTCCTTCCTTTCTTTCTTTCAATATTCTTTCTTTTTTATGTTTTCTTTCTTTCTTTTACAATATTCTTTCTTTCTTTCTTTTCTCTTTCTTCATTCTAGTTTTCCTTCTTTTCGATATGCTTTTTTCTTTCCGTTTGCTTTCTTCCTTCCTTCCTTTCTTTCTTTCTTTCTTTCTTTCTTTCTTACTTTTTTACATGCTTTTTATTCTATTCTTTCTTTCTTCCTTCCTTCCTTACTTTCTTTCTTTCCAATATTCTTTCTTTCTTTTTTCTTTCTTCCTTCTAGCTTTCCTTCTTTTCGATATGCTTTTTTCATTCCGTTATGCTTTCTTTCTTTTTCTTTCTTCCCTTCCTTCCTTCCTTCCTTCCTTCCTTCCTTTACAATATTCTTGTTTTCTTTTTTTATATGATTTTCTTCCGGAAACTATTAGCATAAAACCTATGATTACATCAGAGTTTGTTGTCAATCTATTATTTTCCTTAAATTCATAATATCTAGAGTTCAGCGAGAAGTGCGAGAAAAACAAACAAACTCTTAGCCCCTAGCCATTTAAAATGTAAAATGATGAGACCTTGTCGCTAATCTAGTACTGCGCTTAAATTTATAAAGTCTAGGTACCGTAGAGAAGAGTTCATCGGAACTGTTACTATGAAAGTATTTATAGAAAACGCAAAGGAACGCTATACAATGGCGGCGGCAAAATAACTGAGACCGTCATGCCAGGTGAGGACAAAGAATATTTTTTTCTTTGGATTTTATCAAGAATGTTAAAATATGTAACAGACAACTTGTGGCAGTAACATTAATAGCATAGAAGAATAGTAGACTTAAAAAAATATATAAGTTAGATTCTGGAGAGAAAGATTCTATAGCACGAAATAATGAACGAACTTTCTTAGCAGCAGATCTAGCAGTTGATTCAATATTATATATATATATATATATATATATATATATATATATATATATATATATATAGTTTATGAAAAATTAGGTAATCCGTATGGGTAAACCTAAGGAGGATAAAAATCCAGAGAGCTCAATGTAAATACAGAGCAAATAATTTAACTAAAATTTAAGTAAAAGTGATTACTTATCTAGAAACAGTCACGAGTCATTAACAAAATTCAAACGGATAGAGATGTCAACTTAATAATCAATAATAAATTTTTATTAAAGAGATTAAAAAATAAATTACTGAAGTAAACTTATATTTTAAAATAAAATTTTGTACTTTCTATGAATGTTTTTCTAATCGACTATTTCATAGAAAATTTCCAAAATTTAAAAAAAAAATAAATCACTAACAAACATCAAATTAAATTATTTGTAGACAGTTTATAATCTTTGTGAAACCCCAAAATAACACGTTCAAAGTAAAGCAAAATAACAGCGTCTGTTTCTAGCCTTTTTTTACAAAGAAAATTAGTGACATCTTCTCTCTTAACTTCCTTCTCTCTTTTTCTCTCTATGGGTTTTTTCTTCTCTACCATTTCGATATTAATATATCGTTAAGTTAACCGTTTAAATGTGTCAATATCTGCTAACTCACTCATGTCTTCTCTCTCCCCCCTCACTTCCTCACTTCGTTAATTTACATATGTTTAATACGGCCCGTCAAAAATGTGTGATTTTCTTTTCATTTTTTGTTTGAAAGTAAAGTCTGATGATCCGCAGTCCTTTTAAAGGGGCTGTGGTGAAATAATTTATTACATGGAACCTTAATGTGGTCTGTTTTTATTTTATATATATATATATATATATATATATATATATATATATATATATATATATATATATATATATATATATAGCGAGACTCTTCGCATAGCGAATCGAGTCACTGTCAGTCACTGGACGTGTTTATAAATAAATAAATACGCTAAAAATCCACCTACTTCCCTGCCGTGCGCCGTGGTAGAATCACCGGCTGATACTAATTCAGTCGGGTTTGGATCCGAACTAGAGGCAACCGGATGTCTAGCCACACTGATGAGCTGCGAAACAGTCTGTCTGTGGATGATGATATATATAATATGGGAAATAGTCTATTTCGGCAGATGACAAATTTGGTCGTCTGTCTTTTCAACCCCTGCTGTAGACTTAACTTCATGTGGCAATGGAATGTATTAGGTTGGTGCAAAAATAATGACGTAATAATGTCGTTTTTTGACGTATTTTTTAACGTCAAAAAACGACATTATTACGTCTTTATTTTTGCACCAACTTAATAGCATGAGTTAACTGTGAAGAATTGTTATTGGATGCTAAAACTTAAGTTGCCGGTTTCCATTAATTCTTCTTTTTATGCGCCGAAACCCTTTAGGACTTAGGTGATCATGGCTCTCCACTTCCCCCTATCCCTTGTAGCTGTCAATATGTTTTATCTCTTTGTTACTTCTCCCAGGCTAAGTTCTGTCATCGTTTGATTAAACCCTCTATTTATGTTATACGTTTTCTCTCTTTCCCTCTATTCGACCTGTAAGTATCAGATTCTCCAAGCCCTTCTTTCTCATTACGTGTTCTGGAAATTTCAGCTGCCTCTTACTGATGTTAAGTATAAGCTTCCTCCTTGTTTGCATCCTCTCCAAAACCTAATCATGATATAGCATCCTTCTGTAGAACCATACCTCTGTTGTCTCGAGTCTCTTCTTCATCTTTGTGGAGATCGTCCAACATTCACGTATCAAAAGAGAATGTTTGCCCGAAAAGGCGACACGAATCACTTAGCTGGAGGTTAGCATCAGCCATGCTACTTTTATTCTTTTCTACATTCTACTCCATCAGATTCTTTTCTTCATCTTCTCACCTTCAGGTTAGAAGATGAGGAAAAGAAGTCTCTCATTTACTGTTAATAAGTGCGAGATAATCGCTCTACGGAAAAAGAACTAGTACTTATCGGAAAATAAAAAAAAATAGCGTCTTTTTTAATCTTTGAGAGCTTTTCAGTTTGCAAAAGCGCCTTATGATTTAGCTTCTGATAAATCTTTTCTTATTTTTTTAGAATTTCACCCCAAGTAAGGCTGGAATGTCACTACGATGGAGGTGGTTACAAGGAGTGAAAGTGAGAGAAAAGACAGTATATCGAGGATTGAGGAAGACGGAAGATAGCGATTAACATTACATTTACATTTTTGAAGGTTTTAGTTATCAGGGAAGCAATATACGGAAAGGAGTTCTACATGTAGGAGGTGCGAGAAAAGAAGCTGTTGGAGTAGAAGTGGGGGTTGTATTTAGCTATTTCAACAATAAATGGGTGAGACCTAGATGACAATATACTAGCACGCATAAATTCCTGTAGCCGAGACACCAGAGGAAAAAAAAATCATCAGACCAGTTGCCATGAAAATATTTCTAGAAATGTCAGAGGGAAGCCACGTCACGTCGTTGAGAAAGTGACTGGCGTCGAGATGCCAAGTCAGGATCAGTTACATGGCTCTTGACAAAATCCTAATTTGGATTTTGTCAAGAGCCTCGAGATGAATAGCAGGAGCCCAAGACCAAATATGGTAAAATTATTCAACGTATGGACGAATGGTAGATTTGTAAATGTTCACGATTGATTCTGACGAGAAAATATATCCTGGCACGTGATAATGAACCAACTTTTCTTGCAGTAGATGCAGCTATTGATTCGATATAGTCGCTTCATTTCAAGTCAGAGAAAAACGTGAGGCTAAGGATGTGTGCTGTCTTGCTCTCCAAGACTGTGCTGGCATGCAGGAAATGATTGTGTATGATATGAAATATGGTAAAAACTAAGAAATACCAGGAATCATGATGGCATATGTCCAGCAAGGATTCTGGAAAAATACTGGAACAATCCAAAAATTAACACTTGGGCCAATCCTCCTGCATACAGATAGAAAATGAATTCTGTAAATAGCCTCAAATTGAAAAGGCTATAAAACAAGGATGTTTCTTCTCATCAATATTCAACATTTGTTTTTGTTCTCAAGCATTTCACCCCAAGCAGGACGGGACTGCCACTAGCAAGCAAGGAATTACAGAGAGTGAGAGCAAGAGTAAAGAGGGGTGCTTGAGGAAAGGATATAGAGAAGGACGGGGAACAGGATCAAAAGACCAGAAGACGCCGATTGGCATTACATTTGTATATTTGAAGATTATAGCCATCAAGGGAGCAAGTAGGTGGAAGGGAGCTCCATCGTGGGGAAATACAAGATAAGAAGCTGTTGGAGTAGAAGAGGAGGGTTACTTTTAATTGTTTCGACAGTGAGAGGTGGGGACCGAGATGCCAACCTAGTAGCACGCTTAAATTCTTGCAGTTGGTGTACCAGTAGAATTAGCTTGTCAGAGCAGTTGCCATGAAAATATTTGTAAAAAAGAGAGAAGCCACATCACGTCTGTGAGAAAGTGACTGTAGACGAGATGCCAGGTCAGGACCTATAACATTGCATATCCTTCTTTGGATTTTGCTGAGGACCTCGATACGAACAGTGGATGGAACTTGACCATATATGGCAACAGTAACGGGATTTATTATTGGTTGAAAAGGTTGTAAGACAAGGATGTTTCTTCTCACCATATTTATTCAACATTTACAACGAGATTTATTATTGGCTGACACAAACTTAAGAAAACAAAATAGGCATATGGCACAGTGTTTATAGCACACAGAGAATGCAAACTACAGGACGATCTGGGTAATGTAGCAAAGGACAGTGATAAGGAAGGAAAAAACGCACCAATCATAAGAAGGCAGAAAACCCAAGATGCGAATTACGAATTGCGGACGACAAAATAACACAACAGTTTAAATATCCGGAAATAATTTTAATAATCGATAGTAAATGCGACAAGAGGAAGTGTTCCTTACTGTTTCAAAAGAAACACCCAAATATTTTGCCCGTCCTGGGTAGGACGATAAACTACTTCCGAGTCCTGAGTACGAAGATAGACTACATCCGATAGCAAGACCTTTGATGAGAAGGCTTTGAAGAGCATGAAACCACCTTTTAATTGCTGGTGTTCCCAGGTCCACTCTGAACTAGGGTGGTAGAACCTGTTAGGGTCCCAGCTATGGGCAAATAGTTAACTCCCTTCCCAAAGGGGTCAAAATACTATGAAAGTATAAAAATGAGTTTTAATACAAGCAGTACTTGTTTTAGAAAAAAAAATACCAGCAGTACATTTTTTGAAAAAAATATTACCAGCAACATATTTCTGAAAAAAAAAATTACCAGCAATAAAAGTTTTGTCGGCATTAAATAATCCATTGAGGCTGATATGGCGTCAAACCAAATAAAGCAAAAGAAATATTTTGTAACATCTAAGGGACGGCTGAAAAGTTCATAGGTTGTCCAAGATACTCTCATGGAATGTGACCGAAATGAGGTTTATCTTTCAATATCCCCCCACCACTTGCGTTTCACAAACTTTTTCCATCGGTGTTTCAGTGCTTGGATCCCATTGATGAAGAAGCTTTTATCCTGTTGGTGAAAATAGACATCAACAGCAGATATGACGTCATCATCAATGTTTTTTTCTTATGTTGAGAACAGATGTTAGTCAGATGGGGACAAATCAGGAGAATAGGGAGGGTAATCAGCCAGTTCAAAGACATGGTCATGCACAGCAGTCATTGAAACCAAGGAATTGTGTGCTGGAGCAATGTCCTGATTAAACAAGACACCTTTCATGCTTTAGTGATTGCCTCAACAAATTGGCATAGTACTCTCCATTGATGGTGTCGTCTTTTTGAAGCTAGACAATACCTTTTGCATCTAAATCATCTGATGCCATCACCTTCCCTGCACATTTGGAGAAAATGAGGAGGTATTTCCACTTCAAGGATTGTCTCTGGTTCAGTGATATAACCCAACACTCATTTGGGGTTAGTAATCGTTCAAGGAAACGAGTTGGATCTGCTTCAAATAATGTTAGATTTTCACTTGATGTGATCTAACACTTTTGATCAGGTTTCGAAAGACGTGGCGCCTACAAGGCAGAAACCTTCAGCATACCAACTTCATTCAGCAGAATATTCTCTTCAAGACTCTTCCTTACATTCCTAAATTCAGCTACCCACTTTTGCACCGCTGATAAATTTGGAGCATCATCCCTTAAAGTATCATCCATGACAGAGTGATTATTCTTGGGGTCTAAAGCCTTTTTCTGCGGGTAACTGACAAAATCACGATGCTAAATATTGTCCATTTTCAAGAGTAGTTGCTACTAGTTACACTGAAGTCAGATATCCGTAATATGGAATGAAAAAAAATGAAGTTATTAAACATCACTCCTTCATAGTCAGCCTATGAACTTTTCAGTCTAACCTCATACCAGGAATGAAACAACGCATTTATTAGTAAGAAGAGTTGAAATTACTGCATGCAAGATTTCACAGACTCTAGCATTACTCCTTCATAGTCAGCCTTTGAACTTTTCAGCCCGTCATCGTATCTGGAAAGAAACAAGACAATTATTAATAGTTAAAATTCAATGCATTCAAGGTTTTACAGTTTTAGTATCACCTATTCATAGTCAGTCAGCCTATGAACTTTTCAGCCCACCCTCATAGCCTCACAACGTATTTTATGTGTAACCGCGAAGAGCATTGTTGTTTTAAAAAAGTTCCTTGTTGTTTAAAAAACGTCCTAATATTTTGTATTTTAACTTCTGAAACGCGTCCTGAGTATGTCAGCAAACAGTGATCTTAACTTATTATTTAAAAGAAAATGTCTGAATATTCGTTGTTAAAAAATTAAGAATCATTGAAGAAGTTTCCTTTAAGCAATTCAAATGCTATTAGAACCCCCCCCCCAAAAAAAAACAAAACAAAACAAAAACAAAAACAAAACAACACTTATATTGTTGATTGTATGGCAGCTTATTCAAACACACCTTTAACAAGATAATATTTGTATCGCTGAGAATAACGGGATACTGAAGGTAGGCGCTGGGACGAAAGTCAACGAAGCGAGAAAGCGCCACTTATCATGGGTTCAGATTGAGAACTGAGTCACGCCCGGCGCGGCTCGACGCCATTCTTTCGCGGGATTTGTGTGCAACACACCAATCACGTCAAGGAGAAGCCGCCATTTTGTACGTGCCGAGCCGAATCAGAACGAGTGATCGTTGAATTCTCGCATCTATTCTCGTCTAGTCTCGTCTCTGTCCCTGTCTGTCGCGCCACTTTGGCACTCGTTTAGTCACGTGGTATATATTTAACGCCGACTAGACGCCATATTCAAGTAAGATTTTCAATTTTCCGCCTTTTTTTATTGACTCGGTCAAAGAGTAATGCATTTTAATGGATCTCTCTCTACGTCTCCACCCCCTCTCTCTCTCTCTCTCTCTCTCTCTCTATATATATATATATATATATATATATATATATATATATATATATATATATATATAGATAGATAGATAGATAGATAGATTGATAGATAGATAGATAGATTTCTATTTTTTTTTATTAATTTTTTAATTAATATTTTAAATGCTAGTTACGGTTTATTTTTAATATATTACTATTAAATATATATTCATCTTTTAATAAGGTGAGTAATTTCCTTTCAATTATATAATTTTCTTAAATATTAATATTCCACGATGAATTATATATTTTGATTTTCTTTTTTACATACATATATAAATCCCACTTATTTAATTGCCAAATATAATTTTCAATAAATCAAATCAAAAAAGAAAACTGTAATTCCAGCATAATTCAAAATTACGTTAACATTGTGATGACGACATATATTATAATTCAAAATTCTGTAATGGTCAGTACATACTCAGCACCTGAACATTGCATCGCGCATAAAACCCAGAGTTTGGATAGCGGTGAGGGATAATATGTATATTTATTAATAAGTCAAAGAGGTACATTTGATAACGATCTTTTCTCTCCGACATCCAGTGTCGTTCCTTGTTATGGTAGAGTGCTTACTTGTCTCACTGATCCGAAGAGTAAAGTTGTCTAGAGCTCCAAAACCTGTAGTGTCATCCATGGCGGCCAGCTCCAAGAGTGAAGATCCAGACTGAATACGTCCTAACGTGGAAGACCTGAACGGCGGAACAGACAAAGATCTATACAATCTCAGCGATAAACCGTTGACATACAGCGACCAAACATTATCATAGCAAAGAGAAGACAGCCCGATGTAACCACATTTCCCAGATCTCGCTTACACCAATCCCTCTGAGCTGCGAGTGGGGCGCTTCTGAACAAGTGTGTGGGCTTCTCTGTCGCGCGAAGTTGTCCACCAAAATCAAGTTCATGTATATGGCCTTGTCAAAATCTTTCTGATTCACAGACATCTTCGCCGGGGTTGGGAAAGGCGATAAGGAGAGAGAATGATGAACCCAATGCTCGGAAGCGAGCGGGTGTTGACAGGGGTCGATTTGTTTGGTCTGATTTGGCACTTGAAAAGACACAAAAAAGAAGAAAGTGTCAAGTACTCTCTGGAGCGATACAAGCAGCCGATATTTTTCCGAGCATCTTTAGCGATAGATCATCGTCTGTATGATTTTCTCCTTATAAAATTAAAAAGAAAAACCCTTTAATCCCAGTATAATTTATAACTTACGCCAACATTGTGATAACCACATATATTTATAATTCAAAATTGTGTAGTGGTCAGTTCATACTCAGCACCTGAACATTGCATCGCGCATGAAACCCAGAGTTTGGCTAGCGGTGAGGGATAATATGTATATTTATTAATAAGTCAAAGTCGTACATTTGATAACGAACTGTTCACTCCGACATCCAGTGTAAAATATATATTTTCGTTCCTTGTCATGAGGGCTTATTTGTCCCAGTGATCCCAAGAGCGAAGACGTCTCGAGTTCCAAATCCTGTATGGCCACTGATGGCGGTAACGTCGAGGAGGAGGGACAATATTAATTGTGTACAATCTCCGAAGACATCAACGGCGGAATAGGAAAAGATCTACAGGTTCTCAACGGTCAAACCGGCGGAAGAGGGCAACGACTGTCGAGCTTGAGTAACCAAGACGGACTTCGCCAGACCAAACATCAATGGGTACGATGCAACCAGATTTGTCAGATCTCGCTTACACCAATTCCCTTTGAGCCGCAAGGGAGGCGCTTCTGGACAAGTGTGTGGGCTTCTCCGTCGCGCAGCATTGTCCACCTCGTCAAACTCTCTTTGATTCTCAGACATCTACCCCAGAGGAGATAAAGACAATAGGGAGAGAGCATGAAGATCCCAATAGTCTGATGAGAGCAGTGCCGACACCAACCTCAGCGTCAAGATATTTGGATGAAAGGTAAATATCCCGACATTGACAGTGGGCAGACCACATGGAAATGGCAATCATAATCGCAGAGCTAGAATCAGTTCGGTTAAGTATAGTTAAAAATTCCGAATAATAAACCTTGACATATCAAATTCATGTAAATAGCCTCGCCAAGCCCTCTTTGATTCACAGACATCTCCGCTGGAGGAGAGAAATGCAATAGCGAGAGAGGATGACGGAAGCGAGCAGGTGCCGACTACGGTCGATTTGTTTGGTCTCATTTGGCACTTGGAAATATACAGAAAGCAGAAATGACTCTCTGGAGCGATACAAGGAGCCGACATTTTTCCCAGCATCTTTAACGATAGATCATAGTCTATTTGATTTGCTACTTATAGAGACGCATAGGGTAGCTGCGTAAATCTTTGGCCGGTACTGTGTAAAGGGTTTCACAAAGGTGCCTCTTGCCTTTCATACGCATTATATTACATGCCCATAGCAGAATTGCCTAATGGATTTTGTGATGTCAACGAATACTCGTTGTCACTTTTGTGATGTCAACGAACACTCGTTGTCACTTTCGTAATGCTCGCTGTGGTAGAGACTTTGTAATCGCAGATACAACTATAGCAGCGCCGTTGAACAATACTGGTGTCAGACGCCTTCGAATATCACTCTCACTAATAGTACTTTTTCGATTATACTTAGTCGACAAGTAATCACTGTATAGTAATCTGAATAGAGTAATAGTATAGTGAATAGAGTAGAGAATGGAGACCCATATAGTAATAGAGGATAGTGTAGAAATAGTGATTCGTATAGTAACAGAGGATTGACCAGAAACATAGATCATTTAGACGTAACGTCACTTTCTACTTATGTGTTTCCTTTATGATCACTTGCCTACTTAATTCAATAATGGGATCGCCTGTGTTTGCTCACTGGCGATCTATGTTCAAACTCAAGTGTCGGCAGGGACAGTTTGTTCTTATATAACAGTCTTTACGAAGAATATTTTTGTTTTAATAAGGCCACCTATTTGCAATTCCTATAACTACATTTTCCACTTTCATCCAAACCAAACATATATCTGCTTATATAGTGTTCATCAGATTGAGAAGATACAGTATTAAATAAACTCGGGAAAAAGACCGTAAAACGAAGCAAACCAAACACCAATTAAGCCACGAAAGCTTCGCCTGTAGACGTCATTTAAATAAGCTATAGAACATGCTTGCTTTTTCTTTTCTCTGACACCCAATAGACTGTCACAGTTTTATTGCTTGCCTTATATTGGGTTGGTGCAAAAAATAATGTCGTTTTCTCACATATGTTACTATGCGAGAAAACGACATTATTTTTGAACCGACCTAATACTATTCGCATTAAATGTATTTCATTGATTTGTTTTTTTACGACTTATGTATTCCTTTGAGGGTTATTTCAAACCAGAAAATGTTTTTCGATTATAAGATATCCTTTTTAGATAATAATGAGTATTACTGATATAAGTTCAACTAATTAAGCCGTAGCTGGGGGAGAAGAGGTAGATTTTTTATATTTCCTAAGAATTTGATAAAGAATAAAATGAACTCGACTGGAATTGAAACCGCGGATCTCCAATTTTCAATCCTGAGCCATTATCCAAGCGTTAAATGTAATAAAGACGTTGGTTCGAACCAGTGACTAGATCCAAAGGGTTGTGAGTTCAATACCAGGCCACAGCAGTGGTGAACCAAAACCTTGGAGAGTTTAAGTGAAATAACTGCGACATTTGGAAGAGGCATGGCACGTGGAACTAGAAAAATCGTCCCTGGTGGACGAATAAAGTGTTCAGTTCGAAATTCCAATCATCTGAAGAAGGCCGGAGCGTACAACGACCGAAACATTGTGAATACCACAATGAAGATGAGGATAACAGTCCGGATAATGTAAATAAAGCAAGTAATCATAATGCCTCATCCCAGAGATATAGAGGCCGGAACGTTGTGAATATGGTAATGAAAATGAGGATAACAGTCCGAATAATGTAAATAATGCAAGAAAACATGATACCTCACCTCAGACATATTGAGTCCGAAACGTTGTGAATATGGCAATGAAGATGAGGATAACTGTTCAAATAATGTAAATAAGGCAAGTATTAGGTTGGTGCAAAAATAATGTCGTTTTTTCGCATATGTTACTATGTGAGAAAACGACATTATTTTTGCACCAACCTAATAATCATGATACCTCATCTCAGAGATCTAGACAGATAATAATGTTTCAGTTTCAAAGATCAGTAATATGGAAGGCATTTGTTTTTGACTAGGCACTGAATTCAGCTGAGAGCCGGATTTCGGCTGGAAACTTTTGCAAACCCACCTAATATCAAGTTTTGATTCGTATTTATTTCAGTTTATTTCTGCTTCTCATTATAGCAACTTTCGGTCTGTTACTTGACGACGAATCTTTATGAGGTGCCAGTGTAGTCTGCAACGCCAGTATGCGCATGCGTATATGGGCGCCTATTTGAATGCGCATGCAATCATGCTACAGTAGCAGAATGGCCAAGGCGCTCCTTTTCCGCTGGATAGTTATTGTCTTGACATACCGGGTTAATACGTCCAGCAGTGTCGAACATGTCGGGAAAATTTATCGAACCCTTTCACTGTGGTCATTAAGGCTGGTGATTTAGAAGGAAAGCGACGGAACGTCAGCTCCGAATAGATCTGGGCATAAAATCAGGCAGGTGGCCGAGTAGACATATATGAAGACGAAAGACAGATACATCTATCTATCTATCTATCTATCTATCTATCTATCTATCTATCTATCTATCTGTTTCAGTCTTTTCATATCTATCTATCTATCTATCTATCTATCTATCTATCTATCTATCTATCTATCTATCTATCTATATATCTATCTCTTTCACTATCTTCATATCTATATATGTATCTATCTATCTATCTACTGGATTCTCCTCTTGTTTTCAATCAATGAGGGTCCAGCCCGTCAGTTATTAGAACCGAAAAGTATGTGCGAAACCGTTTAGCCAGCATATAAAGGACTGCGGAGCACAAAACCTGCCAAATATTAATGTCTTCCCATTCTACTAGTGCCCCGATAGAACCACTCGACAAGTGTGGATTAAAAGAAAATATTTTTCACCAACAGGTTCAAACCCATACTTAATTCATTGCATAAATAGATTCTACCAAATTCTTCTTACCATAAATGACATATATATCCAGTTATGCTCCTTGATTTTTTCATTTTTTTTTTTTTACATTTGTTCAAAACATAAGCGTCAACACGTGTAGATACAAACAATTAAAAACTGTTTGAAAAGCTAAGCGAAACCGGTTAAAGAAAAAAGTAAAACAACCAATTAAATATTTAAGAAAAAATACACTGAAAATCCAATTGTAAAAATTCATATATTATAAATAAATACTAGCAGCATTACCCGGCGTTGCCCGTGCTTGATTCAAAAATCGTACAACTCATACAGCAATCACTATCACTTGACTTAAAATGTTTTTGCCCTTCCTTGCTTTTAAAGGAATGCCCTTTGCCGTGCTGATGTTGCTACATGCCTTACTTCTTGCCTATCTCACACTGCGATTTTTTTCTAAGCTCTATACTAAACATTAAATCTGTTACGAAAAAAGAACTAAACAAAATGAAGACAAAACGATCAGCTTTAAAAAAGGACTCGTAACTGGAAAAACAGAATGAAAAAAGAATGTTAACAACAAATACCCAGTCCTGAATGTCCGAGAAATTTCCAAGGACGAATATTTTCTATGAAAATTTCTCGGACATTCCGGTAAATGTTATTTAATACTGTTTATTATAAACAGAGCATTTACTTAAATACTTGTATCTCTAAAAAGAACGTTAAACATAAAAATGTCTTTAATAAATAAAAATTGTCGGACTTTGTCCATTTCTTAATGTGTGACGTCATTTGTTTACATTTGATACGCCATGAGCAGTTATGAATGTGCGAGATTCATGGAAGATTGAAGTTTATAAGCAGTAAATTCGACCTTGCCTTCCGAACGCTCCTTTGTGGCCGAGTCGATTAAGGCACGTCAGCGTAAATGACGGTTCCGTATAGGATGCAGGTTCCAATCCTGTTCAATAGAATATTTTCTATGAAAATTTCTCGGACATTCAGGCCGGTAAATGTTATTTAATACTGTTTATTATAAACAGAGCATTTACTTAAATACTTGTATCCATAAAAAGAACGTTAAACATAAAAATGTCTTTAATAAATATATACATACATATATATATATATATATATATATATATATATATATATATATGGAGAGAGTGAGAGAGACAATCACACTGATTGTGAAATAGAAAAGGCAAAGACAGACAGGGACTGAAAAGCAGACATTAAAAAAATCGATAGACAGACAGACAAACATATATATAATATTAAGCTCATTGCCGTCTCTATTTCTACGATCATGTACAATCGCCGCCATGAATGGGAGGAATATTTCTTCATATCGGCAAATTGTCTACTCGCATGAACCAATAGACTAAATTTCCTATCCAGTGGACTCATAATCTCACCCACCTGGGGCTTATTAAAACCAATAAAACGAGATACATACGAAATGGACGCTTTTTTTATATGTTTGTAAAATGGTTTGTTCCATTTTATAAAATAAGGTCAACAATTGTAGCTATTTGTTTATCGATGGTCGTACAATTCTGGTCATATAGTGACCTCTGAAACATAGCGGCCATATTAAATATGGCGGATTATTTGATAACTCGAAGAGGTGTCTGATCTTATTTTTGATACGTCCTTTTGAATGAATCCTGGGCTTAGCACCGAAAAGTTTTACAGTCGCCAAGAGATCGGATTTTCGATAGAGTAATCCTTTCCCAGAGCATACATTATAACTGGTGTAGAACATAAAACTTATGCTGAAGCCGGAGATGATAAAGAATAATAATAAAAAAAAATGAATTCGGAATTGGCCTTCTCAATAAACGAATAAATATAAAAGTAAATAATTTTAATGGTCAGTAAAAAGGAAGGAAACAAATGAAAGTGACATAAAAAGTGAATAAGAAAGCGAGAGAGACAATGACAGACAGATTCAGAAGAGAGACAGCGTGAAGGAAAAAAAGAGAAAGAAAGAATCAGTTAGAGAGTGAAAGGGAGAAGCACGAAAGAAAGAGACAGTTATAAATTAAACACTATTTTCCATCAATGAAGAAAGACAAAAAGAAACTTGGTTTTTATTCATAATGTTTTTCAGAGATATATTTTTATTCATATACGAATTTTTACACACACACACATCATATATATATATATATATATATATATATATATATATATATATATATATATAACGTCATCCACAGACAGACTGTTTCGCTGTTTCACAGCTCATCAGTGTGGCTAGACATCCGGTTGCCTCTAGCTCGGATCGAAACCCGACTGAATTGGTATATATATGATGTACGTGTGTAAACATTTGTATATAAATAAATATATATATATACATTATATATATATGTATATATATATATATATATATGTATATGTATATATATATATATATATGTATATATATGTATATGTATATATATATATATATATGTATATGTATATATATATATATATGTATATGTATATATATATGTATATATATATATATATATATATATATATATATATATATATATATATATATATATATATATCAAGAAAGACATTCGGATTATTAACACAAAAACGGAATATCTCATATCGAGAATATTTAACATTGAAAAACATAAGGAAAAAATTAATTATTTTTAATATGTTGAAATCTCTGCTTTTACCAGAAGACGGTCGCGAGACCAGAAACACGTGTAGTAAAATTATGGAAAATAAAGCATAATATTTTTTTAAAAAAATCCACATTACAACCAAAAACGTTTGCGGCACCCCTCTTCTCTTCTTTTTAATATACATACATTTCTCTGATTGGAACCACTAGAACCTCTTTCTTTTATATATATATATATATATATATATATATATATATATATATATATATATATATATATATATATATATATATATAGAGAGAGAGAGAGAGAGAGAGAGAGAGAAAGAAAGAAAGGAAGAAAGAAAGAAAGAAATCAAAACGAGTGACAATTTAGAAGGAAGTAATAAATAAATAAATAAAGGAAGAAAGAAAGAAGGAAAGAAAGAGAGAAATAAATAAATAAAGAAAGAAAGCATTAAAGAAAGAATAAAGAGTAGAAGAAATCAAAACGACAGACAATTTTGATGGAAGAAATAAACAAAGAAAGAAACAAAATTAAATAAAGAAATACAGGAAGCATTAAAGAGATAAGAAAGAATAAAAGAAATAAAAACGACAATTTTGATGGAAGAAAGAAAGAAAGAAAAAAAGAAAGAAAGAAAAAAAAGAGAAAATTTGGAGTACGTAACGCAGAAAGATTGTTATAAAGAGACAGCTGAGGAGAAAGAAAGAGAGAGAGAGAAAGAAGGTAAAAAGAATTACAAACGTAAATAAGCATACACGCGGGCACACTCCCACATGTATATATGAAGAAATATAGTTTTAATGTGCGCTATATTTATGGAATAAAGTGCTCAGTATCAAGGATAGAGCGTATGTAAATATAAAACTTGTAAATAAGTGAACATTGAAGTCAACACTCGGAGGAGACAGACTGTTTCATACTAGACGCAATCAACACGTGTTGGTTTTTTTTCTCGACTATTTATATATATGGGTCAGTGATGCATTGTGTGTTGTCCATTCTAACGGTTATTTTAGCGGGAATGGTTTGTTTATTTATCTATTTATTTGGATTCATTTATTTTGTTTCATCAGGTGGTTAACGTCGGTGGTAATCTTTCCAGCGTCGTTCACCACCTGATAAGATGTCTTTAGACAGATAGATAGATAGATATAGATATATAGATATATATATCGAGAGGGAGAGAAAAGGAGGGAAAGAATGATGAGAGGCTGATGGAGGAAGCAGAAAATATTTGAGGAACATGGAGTGATGAAGAAAGAGTGCGTGAAGAGAAGGAGAGAGTTTGATAGAGATAGAGAGAAAGAACGAGAAAAAGAGAGAAAGCGATATGTACTATGAGAAAGAACTGTAGAAGACATAATTCAAAAGAGAGAGAAATAAAGAAAGAAAGAAAGAAAGAAAGAAAAGAAAGAGAGCTAAGGAATGAGTGAGAGGAGGTACAATAAAAGAAGGGATGAAGATAGAAAGGAAGAATTCAAATAGCATGGTAAGATGTATATTTCACTTGCCGACTAAACCAATGACATTACTAATAGAGAAACAAAGGACCGAACACATTCTCTCCCCCACCCCGCACCCGGCGAAACAATTGGTAACAATGGGAATTGAAGAAATAAAGGATGAAACTTTATTTCTTTTTTTAATCCTTCCAAATTACACGAAACGAAAAAAATAACAACAAACCTGAATGATATCTTATTCTGGTTCATGAAAATATTCCCCCCCCTTACATCTAAGTCGGGTGTTAGTGGAGGTCGGCTTAAATATGACCGCCTAATGTATAACTGTCTAACGCCGACAAAAGATGGCTCTTCAAGATATCTCAGTTACAGTAACTAACTCATCTCTCCAAGTTTCCGTTCACATCTGCTGTGGCCAGGGATTGAACTCACAAGTGTTTTGGGACCATATCCATAATAATAATAATGGGCTATTCCATACTTAATAAATATTGCGCCTAAAGAGTAGGCAAGGAGTCATTCCGTAGTTCCCTACCGACTGTTCGGTTGTACTCTCTTGCTACGGACGGGAGGAACCCGAAGGAGGCTACGCCGAAGGGCAGAGTCTCCTTCGGGGAGGTAGACCGGCCCTGAACCCGTTTATGCGGGTTCAATGGGCTATTTTTTGGCCGAGTCCACGTGCTCGGAATGTCCACGTTAAAAAGGCCTTGTGCCACATGACACCCTCGTGTGGGGGTGACTGAATATCGTCATTCCGTAATTGACTACCGACTGTTCGGTTGTACTCTCTTCCTACGGACGGGTTCAATGGGCATATTTTTGGCCGAGCCCACGGGCTCGGAGATCTCACGTTAAAAAGGCCTTGTGCCGTATGACGCCCTCGTTGGGGTGGGGGACTGAATATCGTCAGTCAGTAGTTCTCTTCTGAACCGTCTGTTCGGTTGAACCCTCTGCCGTCGGGCGGGGAGGAACCCGAAGGAGGCTACGCCGAAAGGCGGACTCTCTTTCAGGGAGGTAAACCGACCCTGAACCTGTTTATTCGGGTTCAATGGGCATATTTTTGGCCGGACCCACGGGCTCAAAGATCCCACGTTAAAAAGGCCTTGTGCCACATGACGCCCTCGTGGGGGGCGGTAACTGAATACCATCAGTCAGTAGTTCGAGTTAGCAGTTCAAGTCGAATCAAGAGTCGAGTCAGAGGCAGTCCGAAACAGAGTCACGTTCAGACAATTACTGCAAGACATTGGAATAGTGATACTGGTCAAGACCACATTGTTCTCTCTACTAAACCTGATTGTTCATACTAACACTTCTACTTCTCTGTATATATTCCTGTTTGTAATATATCTGTGTTATTCCATACCTGTGTTCGCATTCTTCTTTATTGGTTCTACCTTGGACTATCACCGTGGTACAAGGACTTGGACCATAACAACAACTCTTTGGCTCAAATGGATAAAAGCGTTGGTTAAAGTAATCCAAAGAATTAACCCATTCTCGCATTGTCTCACACTCGTTTTAGTGGCTTTATTGCCTTGCTTGCACTGAAAAGATTGGAAAAAATGCAGTAAATTTAACCCAAGAAAATAACAAGAGCAACTCAAATTGAGATGGGATGTGTGATATGAGCGCAGTAAGAAGTTGATCCTGGATTACTTCAACCAACGCTTTTATCCACTTGAGCCAACGAGTTGTGAGTTCAATCCCTGGCCGCAGCATAGGTAAACGGAAACTTGGAGAGATGAGTTACTTACTGTAACTGAGATATCCGGAAGAGGCATGTTACGTGAAACTAGAACAAATGGTTCGATTCGAAATTCCAATCACCTGAAGAAGGCCGGGGCGTGTAACGGCCGAAACATCGTGAATATGACAGCAAAGATGAGGACAACAGTCCGAACATTGTAAATAGTTACCGTCATTAGTATTGCACAATGGTTTCTGAAGAAAAGAAGATATGGGCTGTAACAAAGCAGTAACAGTACAAAGCTGATACACTCATTATAAACCTTGATATTGAGTCGTCAGTTTTAGACACAACTGTATTAAGTTGAGTATTCAAAAGTACAAGTAATGCCGACACTTAATGCACGTTATCGCTGTTATTTATTTTATTTTTACGACGAGTGTCGGTCAAAAGGTAATTCTCTAGTACCCCCAATGCAAAGGATTTTTAGATTAATTCCAAACTAAGAACTACGCCCGAGATTTAAGAGTCTATACAAAGTATTCTTGAAATTTTCAAACCAGATATGAGTGGCTATTTCCAAGAAACAAAGCGGCTCTTCGAGTAGGATATTTTTTACAGAAATATTAACATTTAAAAGAACTTTTAAAGACGGCTCTTACATTGTTCCACTGAATTACAAACCGATGTTAAAGTTTTGTTTCTTATATCATTAACCCCACTTCAAAATGATTCTCAACTCACCGTTATTTATTTCTCTTTTATTCATGGCTTTTTTAGTGTTTGAGTGGCTTTATGTAAGGTTCTGTTGGTGTTAGAGTAGGGGTGGGCAATTGTGACAGTATTCGTATCATGGGTCTCTCAGACATCCTATTTAAAATAGAGATAAAGCAGTGACAAAATTCAAAGAAGGGTCTGTAATGTAATCGATCCTGGCGTTAAGAAAGCGTTTTAAGAAAACAAAAGTAAAGACAAAGTGTTTGACATAGTTCAACAATATTTCGAGATCTTGCATATTTACAAATCTACCATTCATTCGTGCACCGAATACAGCAGCCATATTGGGTCTGGTGTTCCTGCTATACATCTCGAGGTTCTTGACAAAATCCAAAGAAGGATCAGTAATGTAATCGATCCTGCCCTAACTTCTTGATTTCAAACATTTTCTCACTGATGTGACGTGGCATCCCTCTGTCTCTTCTACAAATATTTTATATATATTTTTTTTTTTTATTTTCTCTCTGGTGCCTGGATCTAAATTCGCTACTAGGTCTCACGGTTTGACTGTTGAAATAGCTTTTAGGTTGGTGCAAAAATAATGACGTAATAATGTCGTTTTTTGACGTATTTTTTAACGTCAAAAAACGACATTATTACGTCATTATTTTTGCACCAACCGTTGGTTTTATTTTAATAGTTTTTTTCTTGTACTTCTTGCCTGTGAAACTCCCTTACGATTTCTTGCATCCCTGTCAACTACGTTTTTTCTCATTAATAATGTTTCTGTTTTCTAGTTCTTTCCTATCAAGTAACTCCTTTCTGTCTTAGTGGCTTTGCTGTCTACGTTCTACGTTCAGTAAATTAAATGTTTCTGTTTTTCTTAATATTGTTCTTTTTTTGTCCTTCCTCCTCACTTCTCCCCACTAAAATCTTTTCATTCTATTTCACTCCCTTTGTTCCATAGCATCTTAGTGGTATTATCGCCTTAACTTAGGGTGAAATGATTAAAAAGTTACTGTTCTGTGTGTTGAAAGCTACTGTGATGTTTGCATATGTTTCTACCACAATTATAACAGACATTCTTTACGTTACGGGCATGTGTTTATAATTTACACAAATATTAGGTAGTTACTCCGTCTTCCCACGAAGACGAGTTGTGACACAATGTCTTATTTGAAGGTGGGAAGCCCGAGCACTTACACCCGGACCAGGAACAAAAATTGCCACGGCTCCCGCAACCGTCAGTTGAGCTGGCCCCGGTGCGATCCCTCTCTCTGGTGCAATGAGAGAGCGCGGTCTCGGGCAGCTGTTCCTCAGGGGTGGGAACCTCTCAATATAATTTTTCTCAGTTGCGGTTCTGTCCTTTGACGGAATCGCCCCTAAGCGCACTCTGCCCAAAGACAGACGGAACTGAGAGATGATAAATAATGAATAAACTCTTCGAGAAAGGGGTTTATGCACTAAATTAATGATTTTCTAAGCGCAGATTAGATGTGACAAAAGGCCGAAAGTACGGGGCACCCAGTAAGGATTGAACTCACTATTCAATCATAACTGTTTATTAGCGAGATGAGCTTGCTAACCATTACACCACGCGGAGGTGTTAAAAAGATTTTCTATGCTCGACTTAGATGTGGCACAAGGCCGAAAGTATGGAGCACCCAGTGAGGATTGAACTCACTATTCAATCGTAACTGTTTTTAGGGAGACGAGCTTGCTAACCATTACACCACGCGGAGGTGTCTAGTTGAAGAAGGCCGGAGCGTACAACGGCCGAAACGTTGTAATAAATATGGCGACAAAGATGAGGACAATAGTACGAATAATGTAAATAATGTATGAGAATTTGAATTACCACTAAATAAATAAATTAAAGCATTTTGTGTGGTACTGGCACACTGTACCCGTTTGAAAAATTATTACTTGCGAATCTAGTCATGTTATAACGATAAATTACACCCGACACTAAAGCACTGAGATTGGAAATTTTGAAGAGAGTGGAACCACATTTTAATTGATGTTGTTCCCACGTTCACCTTGACCCGAGGGTCGTAGCACCACTTTGTGTCCCAGCTATGGAAAAATAGTGAACCCCCAAACAAAATATAGTTTTTTTTTATAGTAAAAATACCAGTAATATATTTTCATATAAAAGATTACTAATAGTAGTAAATTATATTAAAATTATATAATAATATTTATGGTAAAATTACCACCAATATAATTTTAAAGCAAAATGTCCAACAACACATTTAAACAACACGTAAAATGACCAGCAATACATTTTATAGTCGAATTACCAACAATATGTTTTATAGCAAAAATATGAACAATATATTTAGCTGCAGTTGAAAGTATACAATTGCGTTCAAAATATATTTAGTTGAAGCCATAAAATTGTGTTCAAAATATTTAGATTTCGGCATTAAATAACCCATAGAGGTTGATATGCTACTAAACAAAATCAACCAACCAACAATACCTATTTATAGTGTATATTTAGTTGAAGCTATAAAATTGTGTTCAAAATATTTAGATTTTGGCATTAAATAACCCATAGAGGTGTTGATATGCCGCTAAACAAAATCAACCAACAAAAATACCTATTTATAGTATATATTTAGTTGAAGCTATAAAATTGTGTTCAAAATATTTAGATTTCGGCATTAAATAACCCATAGAGGTTAATATGCCGCTAAACAAAATCTACCAACAAAATATACCTATTTATAGTATAAATAGTATATAGTTGAATAGATAGAATTTTGTCCAAAATATTTACATTTCTGCATTAAATAAACCATAGAGGTTGATATGCCGCTAAACAAAACCACCCAACCAACAATACTTATATATAGTATATATTTAGTTGAAGCCATAAAATTGTGTTCAAAATATTTAGATTTCGGTATTAAATAAGCCATAGAGGTTGATATGCCGCTAAACAAAATCAACCAACAAAAAATACCTATTTATAGTATATATTTAGTTGAAGCCATAAAATTGTGTTCAAAATATTTAGATTTCGCTATTAAATAAGCCATAGAGGTTGATATGCCGCTAAACAAAATCAACCAACAAAAAATACCTATTTATAGTATATATTTAGTTGAAGCCATAAAATTGTGTTCAAAATATTTAGATTTCGCTATTAAATAACCCATAGAGGTGTTGATATGCCGCTAAACAAAATCAACCAATCAACAATACATGTTTATAGTATATATTTAGTTGAAGCCATAAAATTGTTCTAATCAATCATTTAACCCTTATTAAAACCAAATCTCGTTCAACGCTGAAAAACATCCAGCAGTGTCAAATAATACACCAAGGTTTAATTTATCATGTAACAAGAAAAAAAAAAAAGAAAAGAAAAAAGCTCATTCGTTAAATTGATTTTTAATTTAGCTTATTTTTTACTTTTCGGGTGCATAGTGGTTGATATGTTTCTAAAAAAAATCAATCAACCAACAATACCTAATTATAGTATTTATTTAGTTGAAGAGATACAATTGTGTTCAAAATATTTACATTAAATAACCCATACAGGTTGATATGCGTCTAATCAACATCAAGCAATCAACCAATTATCTACCATGTATCCAATTGTGAAAGCAGAATAACGTATATTTTTATTACTTCAAATAGAAAATTAAATTTCAGCTTTAAATGACCCATAAGTTGTTGGTGTGCCGTTATAACAAACACTAATCAGTCACCCTTTTTCTCGATTTCCTTTCTTTCGTATTTTCATACATGTTTTTCTTTCTCCCTTATTTCCCCACTCTCTCTTTTTCTTTGTCTCTTTCTTTTGCTTGTCTTAACTCCTTCATAACACCTTGTCACTCTCTGGCGACTTTTCGCAGACATTTCCAAGAGCTGCTCCATTTTATTCCTTGCATCAATCATTTCTTCCAATAGTTCCTTCTTTCTCGAAATTCCGTTCTACTAAACCTTTCAACTCTCTCAGCAGATTCACCGACCCCCAAAATTTTCCTGAAGACCAAAATATGAAATATCATTTTTCTCTGCCCACATAATCAATGCAAAAGAAAATCAAGTTTGGCAAAAAATCATATATTATACATATCAGCGCTGGGTGAAATGCTGGTGTCGAGAAAATGAAATTCAAACACTTGAATTTGCTGAGGAATTTTTTAATTCTGAATCAGAGCTAAAGGAGAATTTCCTACAATTTCTAAAATGGCGCTACATGATCTTTCACCATTTAGCAACATATACCCATGTGAAACGACTTTTTCATCTTTAAAACCAAATCTCGTCCAACGCTGTATAGGATACAGGTTGGATTCCTGTAGGAGGACGCATATTTTCTATGAAGATTTCTCGGAAACTCAGGCTGGTAAATGTTGTTAATACTGTTTATTATAAACAGAGCATTTACTTAAATATTTGTATCTATAAAAAGAACGTATAAACATAAAAAAGTCTTATATATATATATATATATATATATATATATATATATATATATATATATATAAGCACATTTCATTGAATCCGACAAACAAGGTGATTTTATTTAGTTTTTTATACAATTTCTCATACGATCTAATAATTTTTTTTTTCAGATGATAAATTATATAAAAACTGTTCGAATGTTCTTTTTATCCGAGCGCTTCAGCTATACATTTAACCATTTTCAAGGATGTGATAAATATGGCGACAAAGATGAGGACAATAGTCCGAATAATGTAAATAATGTACATAATACCTAATCTCAGAAATATAGACAGACTCTAAGGAATAAGGGTTTGGTGAATTCGACACTCACAAGACTTAATAAATGCAAAACGGACGGAGGGAAATTTGGCGTAAGCTACATAACAGGCTTTAATAAGAGCTACAAAGTTGTGGAGATCAATGATCACCTATCTAAGATTCCACTTTCCACGATGTTATTTCTACATTACAAAGAAAATATAGACAAATTAAATAATAATCAAAATAGATTCGCTATTATCCAGTTCAATCTCTACGATTGTCTTTTAATCAGGAATAGAGTTTATTCGTGTTTCCTGTTTAGGTTTGCGGTTCCGTTTCCTTTGAAAGGCTTCTTCTAATCTTTCGTTTCCGGTGGTATTATCTCATTGCTTTGGCTGATGCTCCTTACTCTGTAAAGCTCTACCTTGAGTGGCTCTTGGGCATTGTACAGGGTGAACATCATTGCAAATAAATAAATAAGAGGAGTCTGCATTTGCATGTGTGTGGAATTTGAAACTTTTGTCGTACTTTGAAATTGGACGTTAAGTCATATTAGGTTTGTCCCAAAGGATCTATATAATGGTTTCCGATGGAATGTCACAAAAATTGGAAGGGTGGAGGGGCGAGTATTTATACCAGAGAGAGAGAGAGAGAGAGAGAGAGAGAGATAGAGAGAGAGAGAGATAGAGGAGTGAGAGAGAGCACGAGAAAGACAGACTGATAGAAAGACAAGCGGGAAGATTTAGCTGGATAAAAAAATTGCTGATATATTGAGATAAGATAGAGTCAGGTATATAAAACGAAAGAGGAATGGAAAGGTAGAGAGAAAGAGAGAGAGACAGGGAGGGAGGGAGAGAGATTGATTGATTTATGGTAGGAATAGGGGAGTCAAACTTTATCGAACGCTTGAATACGTTGGGTGAATAGGCGGTCGGCGAGGCAAAACATAATGGTCATCCTTCACGGCCATTTTTTTTTTAACTCAAGATTGCATAAAACAAATTTAGTCGTTGATGAATAATAATATATAGTAGTTATATTTTCTAATTACGTTTTCAGGCAAAGTTCGGCTACAGGAAACCCTCTCTCCCTTGCCACGGCAGAGCCACCCTCACCTTTCCATGAGCCGTCGGGATCACTTACCAGCACCCCATCAATCGTTCGCTTGATAACGTGGCTGGGTCGAGGATGCTTATAAATCAGTGGTAACTAGCGATAGCTTTTCTCTCGCTGGAAGGTGAATCAGGGAGGTTGATGAGTGTAGTAGGCGTGAAGTAGAAGGAAGAGAGGCACAAGGAAGGGTGTGGCCGGAGCAAGATTTGTCAGAATCTCTCTCTCTCTCGGACACACACACAGACATACATGCACAAACGTACGTATATATATATATATATATATATATATATATATATATATAAACTTATATTTATACGTATATATATATATATATATATACGTATATATATATATATATATATATATACGTATATATATATACACACACAAACATACATACACAAACGTACATAAATATATATATACACACAAACATACATACACAAACGTACGTAAATATATATATATATATACATACATATAAAAGTGAACATAGAAGTCAACACTTAGAGGTGACAGTCTGTTTCATGCTATATGCAATCGTCAGGCCACACGCCACATATTTACACACGCTGTATCTCTGATATTGAGCACTTTATTCCATAAATATAGCACATCTTAAGACTATATTTCTTTATATACATACATATATATATATATATATATATATATATATATATATATATATATACGTATATATATATACGTTAATATATATATATATATGTATATATATATATATACGTTTCTATATATATATATATATATATATATATATATATATATATATACGTATATATATATATATATATATATATATATATATTAGGTTGGTGCAAAAATAATTTCGTTTTCTAACATATGTTACTATGTGAGAAAACGAAATTATTTTTGCACCAACCTAATATATATATATATATATATATATATATATATATATATATATATATATATATATATATATATATATATATATCGAAGAGAGCAACAATCCTTCTTTTATACAAGTTTCATTAGAAACAATTGATGAGGAACTGCGGTTAAATGTTTTTATTTGATTCTTGCGTTCTTAAAATTTTCTTTTCTGGACATAAATTATGTAGAAATTGTTCGAATGTTTTATATTCATTCAGTTAAAAGTAAATATAAATGTCATACTTGACAATGACTACAAGTATATCTAAAGCGTTCGAACATAAAATAAAGATTTTGTTCTTTTCTACATAATTTATCAGTCATTTTTAATGAAACTTCGGTATGGCAAATAGTTTGAGTATCGATGCTGGCTTGAAGCAATAAGATGTATAGTCACATTGATGAGCTGTGATACAGCGAAGCAGGCTTATATATATATATATATATATATATATATATATATATATATATATATATACACACAATTCAGCAATGCAGCAATCCTTCATTTATACATGTTTCATTAAAGACCACAAACACGGTACTACGATTAAGCTTCTTATTTAATTTTATTTGTGTTCAAACAAGTGTTTTCTTTTTTGGACACAGAGTGTGTAGAATCTGTTCAAATTTTCTATAATTCAGAGCGCTTTCATCCCTACTATTAGCCATTATCAATGACGATTTTATTTTCTCAATTTCACTGGGTGCATGTGCTCTGTGTAGGTTTCTAGAGTTATAGAGATGTTTTATTTTCCAAACATAGTCAGCACATTTTGGCCGTGTTCGTAGTTAATATTATTAAGTGTTGGTTTTTTCTTCTTTTTTTTTTATTAAGGCTTCCATGGTTTGTAATCTTTTTTTTTTTTTTTACAAGTGAATGAGGTTATTGTGCTTGTATTTCCTACTAGTATGTTTCAGATGGAGTCTAGTAAGTTTATGTGTGTGCTTAAATAGATTCTAATAGAGCTGTAGCCACATACGGGTAACGTAAGGCGTCTGTATTGGCATGTAGTCGCGTGACCAAATAAAATTATTTATGAATTCGCTTTGATTCAGAACACAATTCCTTAAGGGGCATTTGAACTTATAAATAATGTTCATCCGTTGCAATTTTGATTTTGCTGTTATTTTCGAAGATAAGGTTAGCTGTTTTAAATTTTTTGTTGTAGATAATTAATTTAATTTTTTGTTCGGGTTTGGGGTAGGGTATTTCCTTATGACATTGTGAAGATTCATCTTGTTTCTAGTTGATGTACATTTGTTTTTTTGTAGAAAATACGTTATTTTTTACTAAGTATACATATACATACATACATACATATATATATATATATATATATATATATATATATATATATATATATATATATATATATATATATAGTTAAGTTATGAAGAACTTGGTAATCCGTATGGGCAATCGCAAGGAGGATGAAATCCTGAGAGCTCAATGTAAATCCATATCTAATATTTTAAAGAAAAACAGACCAATTTAAGGTACCATTATAATAATTTATTTCACCAGAGCCCTTTTAAATGATGCCGGATCATCAGATAGCACTTCCAAAAATGAAATGAAACCTTTCATTTAAAGCGGTCTGTTTAAAGAACAACCGATCAGACAGTGGTTTTTACTGCAGAGTGATATGCAGGTTCGTATCCTAACGTAAACAAAGCAATCTCTAAAGAAGTCATGGATTTTTATTAAACAATCCAACAGAATTTATTACTTAAAATTTATATATATATATATATATATATATATATATAATTTATATATATATATATATATATATATATATATATATATATATACACGCGCACACATATAGATATACACACACTCACGCACACACACACACATCTGATTCAACTCTGACCATTAAACTTTCATATATATATATATATATATATATATATATATATATAAAATCCGAATAAACGCGTCAGTTAGGCTGGCCAGTCAATCCTTGCTGCAAATCCATGCTCAGCCAGAGATACCTGCGATGGTTTATGTTGCAACCATGCCGTGGGGTCCCTACAGTGACTGGCAAGAATAGTTTGAACAATGGAATTAAGCTTAAACTTTCGGTTACAATGACTTTTAACTTCGTCCTTACACAACTTTCAATCGCCAGAAGACCAAATCTGTCTACCAAGTTTCACTTGCAACGCTTGGGTCAACCCGTGGTGTGTTTTTAAGCTATTTTCTAAAGTTTCCGCCCGTGCTGGGATCACCTTCCCAGATTGGTAACATCAAGAATTCAACCTCTGCTAACAAATCGTCCATGGTGAGATTAGCGTCCTTTACTCATGCTCTGAAAGTGAACGTTCTAACCATTTGTCCACGGTTCCAATAACTATATACGATTAAATGACGCAATGATGCTCCTGATGAAATACCAAGAAATAGAAAAACAAACACGCACATCCACAAATATGATACATACGCGTATAGACTATGGCAATGTAAAAAAAATGTATAAAACAGGGGAAGAGACATGGTTTTCGCGAGTGAGAGAGAAAGTCTGGAACTGGGGAGGTGAGTTGCATTGTAACAAAAGGAGGATCAATTATTTTATTATTATTATTATTATTATTATTATTATTATTATTATTATTCTGAAAAATGATTGATTTCTCATTTCTGTATCATCCATATTCCGGCTCAGTGTTACTGACGTTTCTATTGTATTTATTACTCTTTATATGACCCCCACGCTATTTATATGACCCCCCACCCTATTTATATGACCCCCACCCTGTTTATATGGCCCCCTATTTGACACTATTATTCTTATTAAGTCGGCTTCTTTTTCTTCTTCGTCTTATTGTCGTAATTATTATTATTATTATTATTATTATTATTATTATTATTATTGTTGTTGTTATTTTATTATTTTCATCATAGAGGCAGACAGAGATTGATTAATAGACGTAAACAAAATTGCGAGAGAGATATGTAAAGATAAATATAAAAGCGACATAGATTAAGAGATCAATAAAGAAAAGTAAATCTCAGATGGAAATAAGATTATATATATATATATACTAGCAGCATGGGCCGGCGTTGCCCGTGCTTGATTCAAAAATCGTACGACACATACAGCAATCGCTATCACTTGACTTAAAATATTTTTGCCCTTCCCTGCCTTTAAAGGAGTGCCCTTTGCCGTGCTGATGTTGCTACATGCCTTACTTCTTGTCTATCTCACACTGCGATTTTTTTCCAAGCTCTATACTAAACATTAAATCTGTTACGAAAAAAGAACTAAACAAAATGAACACAAAACGATCAGCTTTAAAAAAGGACTCGTAACTGGAAAAACCGAATGAAAAAAGAATGTTAGCAACAAATACTTTTTCACACGCAACCCAGTTCTGCGGAATCAGAAACAACCTTGAGTTTAAGCAAGCGAATGAGCCAATTGGAGCAAAGTGCCATGCAGATTTAAATTTTTCCCACTTGTGACGAATGCAGCTATCGAGTTTTTTTGCATGCTAGCATGCTAGTTAACATTCGTGTCAGTCAGCTGTTGGCTCTCATGCTGGCCAGTAGAATCTTCCTGCCTATTCGTGGCAGCCAGCTATAGGCTCTCCCTCTGGCCAGTAGAAAATGGCCGCAAACTACATGAAAAGTGCCGTAGAATCATGAAAAAATCGATTATTTCCAATATCGATGGGAGTTGGGAAATGCAAAGTCGGTGCTGGCCTTCCCGCTAACTTGGAGCATGTGCATGTAAATTTTGGTGCAAATCCGTCGAAAATTGCGGCCGTGCATTCGTTACACACACATACACACATCCTACCTTTTATATATATATATATATATAGATAGATAGATAGATAGATAGATATGAACAGATCGAGATAAATAAATATGTTCAGAGTTTGATAGATATATGGATACATAAAATATCAGGTATAAAACATAAACAAAATGGGAAAGAGACAGAAAGAGATATACATATGAATACTGATAGATAGATAGATAGATAGATAGATAGAGGGATAATTCCGACGTCATTACGCCGACTCTGCAATGTTTCATTCTGCCTTATAAAATCCAAATTTTTCTGAGAATCTTGATACATTCATATCCGCTTAGGTTCTTATCCTAACGTAAACAAAGCAATTTCTAAAGAACTGATGGATTTTCTAAAATTTATTTCTCCGACAGACGTGTTAACCTATCAAGGTGCGAGCAGGTTCGTATTCGGCTAGGGTGATGATCGATGTATTCGCGCAAACAGTGACAGCTATATAGATAGATATATAGATATGGACGTACTCAAACAGACATGAAAAAACTTGAGCTTCCAATCCTTAGCTACGATTAATTAATGATGAACATGTCATCACGATTCTTCTGTTAAGCTTAAAGAGTAATTATACATTCTTATTGCTCAAAGTAGAGTCGAATATTGTTATAAAACCTCGGAGAATTTCAGTAATATATCTTTAATCATTTCTAAGATACAATGATTCAAAGCTTAATCTAACAATTGGACAATTTTGCTGTTACACGATTTGGACAAATTGGCTTTTATATCCGGTATATATGTAAATATATATATGTATACGTGTGTGATGCGTGCGTGTGTGTCTGTGTGTGTGTGTGCACGTGCGTGTGTGGCACGGAACTAAGTTGTTAATACGAACGTTTTCTGTCTATGAGATCCATGTTAGTTTCTCGCAATAGTTCATTTTTGATGAAGGTGTTTACTTGATGTTATCGATAGAGAGGTTTCCCAGCGGACGGTATCTATGGAAAGAGGTTGAAAACCTTATCACGCCGCTGAGTAAAATTTTTCAGACGGAACTTTTCAGAAGTGCTAGCTCTAAGTTATAGGTCATCGTGACCGAGCGTTTTAGCATTCTGATGATCATGAGAGATTATGCGTTTACTCCCAGAAACTGACAGTAATGTCTGCTGAGCATAGTTGACGGATAAATGGATGTACAAACGTGCCTGAGCAAGCGTCTTCGGTAGGGATTGGCTAGACGACCTCGGAGTCCGGTGTGCTCGGAAAACGAACTTACCGCCATAGGTAGACACACTTCTCTCTTGGGATCACTGGAACAAGAAAGCCCTGTACCATGACAAGGAACGGCCATATACAGGGTGTTTCAAAAAGAATACGTCAAAATCATCACGTGATGTGTCAACAACGAAAAAAAATTACAAACCTCTAGCATGAACACATGTGTTGTATATACATTCAAGTTTCATTTCATGTTCTATAAGTGCTCAATGTGGCCACCACTGGCAGCGCGGACAACATCAAGCCGATATGAGAATTCCTCCCAAATGCACCTCAGCATGTCACGGTCCACCGTGTTGATTGCAGCTATTATTCGATCTTTCAAGTCATCGATACTTGCTGGAAGTGCTGGAACATAAACTTGGTCTTTAACATACCCCCACAAGAAAAAGTCACACCCAGTGAGGTCCGGGGATCTAGCAGGCCAAGCACAGAGAGCAAGGTCGTTAGCACCTCTCCTCCGAATCCATTGCTGAGGCACGTTTTCATTCAGATGAGCTCTAACCCCGAGATGCCAATGGGGTGGTGCTCCATGTTGCTGAAAAAGGAAGTCATTCGAATGTGCCTGCATTGTGACAATGGCATTTGTTTTCACGAACTCAAGCACTGTTTTTGCGTGCTTGAGTTCGCGAAGACAAATGCCATTGTCGCAAAAACAAATGCTGAGGAGTTGCGATTTTGATTGATCTTCCCACAATTCAGCTGAACCAGAAGTTATACTAACGACAGCGGTGAAACTGACACCTAATCAAACTTTGATAACTACTCTATCAAATAACCACTGATTGAGTCCACTACAATGCTATAGACCTGAAAAATAGCGCAATGATTTTGGCGTATTCTTTTTGAAACACCCTGTATATATATATATATATATATATATATATATATATATTAAAATTTCAATAAGCAAAAACACTATTCTTAAAAACGTGTTCAGTACCACGTAGAGCTAATAATAATAATATTCACTCTGGACCGTCCCCTTCGGGCTTGCCGCCATGGATGGTCCAAACGGAAGTGGAAACCTAGACAACTTCGCTCTTGGGATCACTGGGACAAGTAAGCCCTCTACTATGACAAGGAACGGCCATATATATTTTACACTGGATGTCAGAGTGAACGGGTTGTTATCAAATGTACCACTTCTACTTAATATTACTTTAATGACAAGAATAGAACCGGATCCATAGATAAGAAAGAAACAGAACTAATAAAATTATAAAATTGTCATTAAATGTATGGGAACTTTTTTTTTTTTATTATCGCTGTTGCTAAAATAAATACTTGAGAGATAAATAATAAAGAAAATATCACTAGTGAATAGTAAAAATAAAGTTTTCCTATAAATTTGAAAATACGTCATCGTTCACAAAAATGTCACTTTACTACAATCAATTTTGGTATTATATATTAATATTTATTTTATGTAAGTAATTGACTTTTAGATGACCGGTGTGCTCAGGAAACGAGCTTATCGCCATGGGCGAATATAAAGGAAGAAAGCCTTATACCATGACAAGGAACGACCATATATATTTTACACTGGATGTCGGATTGAACAATTCGTTATCAAATGTACCACTTTGATTAATATTACTTTAATGACAATAATAAAAACGAATCTATAAGTAAGAACAGAGTAGAACTACTAAAAGTATAAAATTATATATGAGAACTTTTTTTTTTATTATTGTTATTGCGAATATTTGTGAGATAAATGATTAATAATTATTGTGGCCTGTTTAGGGGCCAGAAAGAAAAACACGGAAGACGAAGGTCGGTTGAAAAAGTATATTGAAAATATATACAAGACAATAGTGTTAGTAATAAGTAGATTAGCACTGCGTCTACTACTCCACACCACTTCACACTCTCTACCCGTAACCGACTCTTGCAGTTTGTATTTATGAAAGAAGGAATTATACTGTAGGAGGGTTTACCACAACAATAATAAAGAAATTCACTACTGAAGAAAAAAATAAATAACGTTACGTCTCGAAACAGTTTTCCTGTAAATTTCAAAATACGTTTTCGTTTAAGTGACAAATCAGATCAAACAAATCGGCCGTTTAATGAGGCCACTCCTACGAGTTTGATTTTGGTGGAAAACTCTGCGCGACGGATAAACCAAGCCACTTGTCCAGAAGCGTCTTCCTCGCGGCTCAAAGGCGGGTGAGACAGCCGACATCTGGCAAATCTGGTTGCATCGGACTGTCTGGTGCTTGTTATGTCAAAGTTTGGTGGCTTTATGTCAACGGTTTATCGGTGGGATCGTGTAGATCTTTGCCTATTCCGCCGTTGGGGTTTTCGGCGTTAGGTCGTATTCAGTCTGTTCCTTCCTCTTCAAGCTTACCCCATGGGTGGCCCTACAGGAGTTGGAAGTCTAGACAACTTTGCTCTTCTTGTTATTATTCTAACGACAATAATAAGATACGAATCCATAAAAACGAACAGATTAGAAATAATAAAAGAATAAAATTATCGTTAAATATATGAGAAAATTTTTTGTTATTTGCTGTTGCTAAAATAAATATTTGACCGATAAATAATAAAGAAAAAATTAAAAGTGAACAGTAAAAAAATAAAGTTACGACTCGAAGCCATTTTCCTACAAATTTGAAAATGCGTCAGTTAGTGCAATCAATAAATAATTAAAGGGTAACAGAAGAAAGTTATTGGCAAATATTATTAAAATATTTGAATTATAAATAATAAGGAAAGGAATCGATGATTCTGAACCAATAGTCAATGATAAACAAAACAAAGTTTACAACATGAAATGCATTTCCCACAGTTTCTAAAATTACGTCTACTTTTATAAAAATGATAGGTTACGCTTAAATATAAATATATAGAATTAGTCATACCAGTGTATACGTAATTTAATACGCATAATACATTAAATGATCCCAACATAATGTGTATAAAACAGACAATGAACTGAACAGCAGTAAATAGAAATTTATATTCATGAGAATTATTTTATTTTATATTATTATTTTGATTATAGCATCTGTGGTTTCTTTCTTATGTATAATAATATATTTGAGGATTTTGAATCTCTGCTTGCAGGAAGTGTTATATAGTATTTGTTGTGGCTTCCTCCCTCTAAAGAGTCTATGTTGGACTCTTCGGCCTATTATAAGATTAGCAGGAGAGAAGGCATTGGGGAACAGTTGAATAGACAGAACGCTGGTCAACCGACACACACTCACTAGTCGTGTAATAATTTTCTGTTGTACTTACTGTTTAATATGTGATATATCTGCAACACTTGTTTTGTTATTTCTCTTATTTATGACCCAACTATATATATATATATATATATATATATATATATATATATATATATATATATATATTATGATCCGACTCTCTCTGTCTGTCTCTCTCTCTCTCTCTCTCTATATATATATATATATATATATATATATATACATATAAATAAA
>OZ010604.1:25328551-25348551 GCA_963932145.1 Acanthosepion lycidas | reverse complement strand
ACCAACAACAATAACATTCCTCGGAAGAACTTCTTTGTTTATTTCTAAGGTTAGATTAATATTCGCTTCCTATTTTTTATCTATCTATCTATCTATCTATCTATCTATCTCTGACTGAAGCTGAGATGTCATGTCAGGTCCAGTAACATTGCAGATTATTCTTTGAATTTTATCAAGAATTGCTAAATATATAGCAGAGCAACAGACCTGATGGTAGAAAAATAAATATGTAAGACATATTTTGACGAGAAAAAATTGTCTAGTACGACAGTGAGCAAACTTCCCTAGCTAAGCACCTTGCAGCCGATTCACTATAATCTTACCGTGTCAGCGAAAAAAGTTAGTCAGTGAAGGCGAATGGGGTCGGTATCCTGGTGGTTACCAACGGCCATGTTGATGGAAGGTAAAAAGTGTTCTCTGAGACGATTAAATGAGAGAAGTTTCGTTCAGAATTGTTTTGAATTGCAATTAGAATAGAATAGTAATGGCCCCTAAACTGAGTCCATCATAAAAATCCCGAATGCGGAATAAATTCCAAACCCTTTAAAAAACTTCGGTGGATGTCATAAAATTTTTTAAATTAGACATTCGAAAATTGAACAATAGAATTTACGCTAAGAAAATCTTTGTCCAAGAGGGGAAGAAGCAACAAAATGAATTTTATTAGACGAAACCTTTTCAAACAAACTCGTTAGATTTAGACTCTAATAAGGATGCCATTCATGGTATACAACATTTACAAATAGCCTTTTTTTGCAAAACACATTTCAGTTCTCTAACTGCCTGATACCGTAACACATCAGAGAGTTTCCTTTGTTATTTAACAGCATTCATGTTTAATTCTTTCTTTAATTCCACAGTATTTCTTGGGCGCGTTTGATAAACAACTAGTTGAAAAAACATAGACATTTATAACATGATTAATTACTTAATCCCCATTGTGCGTGACTTTTGCCTCCACCATATATATATATATATATATATATATATATATATATTAGGTTGGCGCAATAATAATGTCGTTTTCTTACATAGTAACATATGTGAGAAAACGACATTATTTTTGCACCAACCTAATATATATATATTGAACAATAAAAAATATTAAAAAATTAAAATCTTCAGACACACTGGGTTGTAGATTAATATTCTTTCGTTTTTTTTTATTATTATTTCATTTAGATTCCTCGACTAGTTTCGGCCAAAATGGCCATGATCAGGAGAAGGAATATTTCTGCTTGTTTGTAGCAGGGATCCATATATATATATATATATATATATATATATATATATATATATATATATTTATATATATGTAGGGAGAACATTTTCATTCTAGCATGTTTGATTAAATAATTTAGAGGTATAATGTCTATTTTATTTAGTTTAAATCCGTTCACGTTCACGAATTAATTTCTTGGTAGCTGTAGAATATTGGCTAAGAAAAATTCTAAAATTTTCTTTCAAATAATTCTTTTTTTCCCAAATACGTTAAATTTTATCTGAGGCTATCTTCAGTGGTTGCATATCTATGGATTTATGTGTTAATACCGTAAATTCAAATTATTTTTTGTCTATATACAAGGGATGAAACTCACGTGTCTTTTTTGAAAAATTAAAAAAATATTAAAGATTTTTAATTGTAGTATTTTAATTTAGTATTTTTGTTGCATAACAGTTTGCTGCTACAAATATTTAAGAAGTTTGGTTTTACAACAACGACGATGACGTGAAGGCATGCGTATCACTTGAACGATCATAGTTCAAACTCAGAACATTTAATGAAACACTCGTGTCCACATTCACAGAAATATATTAGTCGAAAATACATCAGTGATTCATCAAGAAAATAATAAACAAAAACTTAAAATTCTGGAAGTCCTTTAGCTGAGTGAATTTCATTCAATAATAAAGTCAACTACGGATATAGCAACAAAGTTGTTAAATGTTTGTAGTAGCAAAGTGTTGTATAAAAACTACTGAATCAAATGGTACAATTTAAAATCTTTTAAAATTGTTTTCAAAAATTTTTTGAAGAATCACATAAGCAGTTATCTTCCATCAATAATGATAAAAATATTTCGTATTTTCGGTGAACGCATAACACATCCATAGATATGGAAATCCTGAAGATCGTCTCAGATGAAAGTGAAAGTAGATGGGAAATTTTTTTATAAATACGCGAAAGAAATGTCTGGTGATTTTCCCAATCAATTTTGCCTGCAGAATTTATCCGTTGCATCCGAAGTCCGTTAATGAGATGGGGGGGGGTCCGTACATGAGTTGTTTTGTCTGTATATCTAACATAATATTTCCGCGAACATAAATTTTATTTGTGTCATTATTCATATATATTTTTTCAACTTATTTTTAGCATAATCCTCCAATCATCCAAAGGAAGTTTTTCATAGAGAAATTATATATATATATATATATATATATATATATATATATATATATATATATATATGTGTGTGTGTGTGTGTGTGTGTGTGTGTGTGTGCGTGTGTGTGTGTGTGTGAAAATATATAGAAAATAGGAAAGAACCGGTTAGGTAAATCATCCAAAGTTCTTTAGTATTTTTGTTATTATTTTTAAAAAATAGTGCTCGATACAAAAGTAGAGCATAAATATATCTATATTATATATTATTATTATTATTATTATTATTATTTTTATTTTCTTTGCTTTCTGGCGTTTACACATTTCTTTCCGGGTTCCACCCAGGGACCTAAGGTTAGAAATGGCATCATGACACTTTTCACTGACAAAAAAAAAAAAAAATAATCACATAGATAGAGCCCTTCGTAAAGTGTGGGCTGTACTTGTCAGAACAATTTTTTGTATCTCCTTGAGGCATGGGCTTCCAGGAATCCCTGCAATTAGTCTACTGCAATCTTTTCCAACCAGTCCTAGGGCTCCAACTACAACAGGGATTGTTGATGTTCCCATATGCCACATTTTCGAGACCTCTATTTCAAGGTCCTTGTATTTTGACAGCTTTTTGAATATCTTCAAAGATACATTGCAGTCAGCAGGGACTGCCATATCAATAAGGAGGCACCGTTTTTGTTTGTGGTCTTTAATAACAATATCTGAGCGGTTGGCCTTGATTGTTCTGTCAGTGTGAATTGTGTAATCCCATAGAATTGTAATGGGTCCTATCTCCGTAACTGGGTCTGGGTGGTGTTGGTACCAGTTTCTTTCAGTTTCCTTCCCGTAGAAGTTGCAGATTTTCCAGTGCAGATATTGGCCCACTCTGTCATGTCGGGTTTTATATTCAGTGGGTGCCAACATCGTGCAACCTGATACAAGATGATCAATCGTTTCTGGATATTTATCACAGAATCTGCATTTTGGGCTGACACAATATTTTAGTATATGTGCTTGATAATTCCTAGTTAGCAAGCATTGGTCCTGCGCAGCAAGGATAAAACCTTCAGTTTCCGCTTTCAACCCTGCACTGCATAGCCACTGATGGGTACGGGTTTTGTCTGCATCAGCTTGGTTGATACGGGCAGAGTATTGACCATGAAGCGGTTTATCTTGCCATCGCTTCTGTATCTGGTCGGTTGCATTCGTCTTTGCTGTCTTTTTCAAGTATTTTGTAGTTTCAGCCGGTGTATTGTGCTGTAGTTGCATCTCTACGCCCATTTGAAGCTCCAGTTTGAATTTGTTGGCTTCTTTCATTACGGAGTAAAGACGCTTACTACTTTCATGTTCCTTGACGCATACCATCATCCAGTCTTCTGTAGTTTCCAAGTATTTTTGGAGGCCAATTGTTGTAGTTTTGTAGGACAGTTCTAGTTGAACTAATCCTCTGCCTCCTTCGGATCTGGGCACATACAGACGATCAACATCAGCTTTGGGATGATGCATGCGATAGCAAGTGAGAAGCTTTCTCGTTTTGGCGTCCATTCGCTTAATTTCAACTATGGTCCAGTTAAGGACATTAAAGCTGTAATGCACCACTGGGACAGCCAATGTGTTTATAGATGATATTCTATTTTTTATTATTATTATTATTATTATTATTATTATTATTATTATTATTATTATTATATATATATATACATATATATATATATATATTATAAATATATATACTATATATATACATATATATATATATTATAAATATATATACTATATATATAATTATATATAATATATATATAATTATATATAATATATAGATAATTATATATTATATAATTACATATAGTATATAGTTATATATAATTATATAATTATATATAATATATAATTATATATATATATTATAATTATATATTATATATGTTATATGATATATATATATTATAATTATATATAATATATATTATAATTATATATAATATATATATAATTATATATGATATAGATATAATTATATATTATATAATTACGTATATTATATAGTTATATATAATTATAAAATTATATATAATATATAATTATAGATAGATATATTATAATTATATATTATATATATTATATGATATATATATATATTATTATAATTATATATAATATATATATATGTATATATTATAATTATATATAATATATATATAATTATATATAATATATATATATAAATATATATTATATAATTACATATATTATATAGTTATATCTAATTATGTAATTATATATAATATATAATTATATATATATATATATTATAATTATATATTTTATACGTTATATATATATATATATATATATATATATATATATATATATATATAAATGTTAGATCTAAGAAGAGTGCTCAATATATAAACTACACAGACCAACAAAATTCATAGTAAAAACACTTAAAATCACATTAAAGATGGTAATAAGTTTATTTCGACAGATAATTTTACCTGCCCCTTCGACCGACAGATTTTGATAAAATTTTAATACATACATACATGCATACATATATATATATATATATATATATATATATATATATATATATATATATATATGTGATATTTTTGTGTTTATACGTTATTTCTAATAGATACATTTTATTTGAATAAATGCTCTGGTACAGTTAGCTTATTCAATTGTAATATACGGAAAATATTCGTGGATATGAAAAGATTATGCTAAAAATATGCAGACAAAATGTTTGTAATTTATTTAATCAGACATGACTAAAAAGGATTTGCTGCGTAAATGCACATATTTTTCATGTATATATTTACACACACACACACACACACACGTACGTATATATAGCTATAAATCATAACATTTGTCTTCATGAAGTCCACCAGAGGACAAAACGCATCGGATAAGTTAAGTTTGCCTTTTGTATTTATTTATATATTTTCCGTATATATATATATATATATATATATATATATATATATATATATATATATATATACCACCCAGTCATAATTTGTTGAACCATGTTGCCTTAAACAAAACAATATGAAAACAAATTAATACCATTATAGTTGTGATTTGTCTGCCATAAAATATGGGGTCTTAGTCGTAGCAAGCTGAAGACACTTGCTTTCCCTTTCTTCTTTTTAATATGTATGTTTTTTATTTAAAGTGACAAAAACTTGCTATTTGATGTCATTCTGATGTTTGTTTTCTTTTAGTGTCGTTTCTCAGTTACTATTAAAACATCGTTGAATCGGAGTTTCTTAAAAGAAATAAGCGAAATTCCAGAAGATTTCTTTCTTTCGAAATTTGGAGCAGACGAAAGAAATTAAGATAAAATGGCCCTCAATAATTCTGTTTTTCATTTTGCTTTCAAAATGCAAGCCTAAGTTATATTTTAATCATTTCTTCGCTTGCATTTCTCACTAGCGGTATTCTCTTCCACCAGGAGCTTTAAAACTTTAAATGCAAACGTCATTTTTCGACTCCAGGAATTCTGCTATTTTCATCGTTCGTTATTCTTTTAGTTACATTCACTCACAATGACCCCTTTAAAATATTATCTTTTGACAACTCCGTCAATATCAATTTATATTTCCTTTGGGATATTCCATCTCTAATAAAACATTAATACGTACTTTAGTTTTACAACAACGGCGATGATGAGAAGACATACATTACATTTAAACGGTCATAGTTCAATGTCAGAACATGTAAATACTCATGTGCACTTTCACAGTTTAGACAAATGTTTATTAAAAAATACACCATTGCTTCATCAAGATAATAATAAACAAACACTTAAAGTTCGGGAAACCCTTTTGATCAGAGTATAGTAACAAAGATTTTAAATGTTTGTAGCAGGAGAGACAAGGAGACCCGTTCTTTACTGACTTTATTAAAAGAGAAAGATAACCCTTATTTAATGTTGGTCGCTTCTCTTTTATTTTTTTCTCCACAGGAGACCGTTTATTGTGTGTGTGTGTGTTTTTTTCGTAAATAGACACAGAACAATCCTTGAAGATGAATGGAGGAATATTCGAACGTAATCTGGAATAAAATAAAATGAAATAAAATATAAATAAATATTTACAGCATTTAAAAATCACACAAATCTACTTCGTAAATTTTAGAAATAAAAAAAATGGATAGACACAACGTGTTCATGTTATTGAATAGCGAACACACACACACACACACACATATATATATATATATATATATATATATATATAAATATATATATATATATATATATATATATATGTATATATATATATATATATATATATATATATATATATATATATATATATATATACAAGTAATAATCATTTGGTAAATAATCCAGAGGAATCCTAATAATACAAAATATTAAAAATGATTCACAAAAAAAAGTCAATGCATTTATTATAGCAGAGCATATAAATTAACATAGAATAAAAATAAAACAAATGAGGTAACTTTGGATTTGTATTATATGTAATATATATATATATATATATATATATATATATATATATATATATATATATATATATAAGTAACCATTTGCAGTTACCGTTGAATTTGTAAAGAAATATGGGCCGATTTTTACCCTGACAGTTCTGGTCATGGGTTATGATAAATGATCGCTTGTATAGCAAAAATTTAGAGACATCGAAGAACTCAAGGGCAGAATAAAAGGTATAATATTAAACATTCCCCGTGAAATGTGTGTCAAGGAACTAAATTGTACTGTTGATCGTTGTTTTTTGTACATCAATCGTCCTGGTGGACAGGTGGAGACTGATCAGTAAACTCTGAATAAATGATTCCTCTAATATTAGTGACTCAGTCTCTCGTACTACTATTAACATAATTTTGACCCACCCTATATATATATATATATATATATATATATATATATATATATATATATATATATATAAAAGTGAACATAGAAGTCAACACTTAGAGGCGACAGTCTGTTTCATGTTTCAGGCCTGACGATTGCATATAGCATGAAATAGACTGTCGCCTCTAAGTGTTGACTTCTATGTTCACTTTTATATTTACACACGCTCTATCTCTGATATTGAGTACTTTATTCCATAAATATAGTACACCTTAAGACTATATTTCTTTATATATATATATATATATATGTATTATTTATTTTACGATATTACAACAAAAACATGTAAAAATCGCTACACAATTAATTCTTAATTAATTAATATTAATTATGAATCGATTTTTAACATGTTTTGTTTTAATGTTCCAAAAGAAATTTAGTTCTATTTTTTATTGAGCCCTGTTTTATATTAGATGTTACATTCAGTGGAATTTTACTCCATTTGTTCTCATTTTACATGGATATATATATATATATATATATATATATATATATATATATATATATATATATATATATATTATCCTTCAATGATAGTACAAAACGGAGTTTCAAGCATAACGCAATCTTAAGGTGCTCAGTATAGACTGACCGTTACGTAATTTAAATTTCAAAACAATATTTGGGCATTGCAATGTTGGCGCAGTTATATATACTGGGATTACAGCTTTTTTTAATTCAAAAAATTACATTTTACATTTAAAATAAAACGGGATTTTTATATACAATTAAAAAAATATTTTAGAATTACGAATATTTATTTTTTATTTTTTATATTAGGCATAAAGGGAGATTACTTGTGCTTTTGAAAAAAACAAAACAAAAAATAATCCGTAATTTACATTAAAACTAATCTGGATCAACGTATCTAAGCAGATTAATTTTTATTTTCATGCCTACATGTAACCGTCAATTCGTTTCTCTTGTTTAATAAGCTTGTTTAAGTGTTTTCAGATAAACAATTTTTCAACAAAACATAAGTTACATTTATTTCTTTCAAGTTATATATATGAAAAAAAGACAAAAGGAAACCTCAACGTAGGCGTTTTGTCTTTGTCCATATATATATATATATATATATATATATATATATATATATGTGTGTGTGTGTGTGTGTGTGTGTGTGTATTTGGACAATCTTTCATTCAAGCATCTTTCATTAAATATGGACAACAAGGAAGATTTAATTATTTTTTACTACGTTTTTCCAGCATCCTTACGTTTTTTTCGTTTTGTAGGAGTAAGGGGGTACAAAAAGTTTCCATAATTTTTATAGTCCTAAGCTTTTCTATAAACAGGAGAAACTCGCTATTAAACTCCATATTTCTGCTGTAATTCCCGAAAAACATGTAAAATTTATAACATATTACAGAAAATGGAAGACTGCAAACCTTGCTTTCAATAATCAAAATAACTCTGCCAAACAATGACCAAAATAGAGTATAAATTTCACTGCCCGGTACAAGAATGTGTGTTTTTGTCACAAATCAATTACCTATATCGGGCATACTACTACCTCCTTGACTAGACACATCACATATCACTTATCGGACCAAAGTCCTTAAAAAAAATCTATCAAAACACAATTTACAAGAACACTTAAGAAATATTCTGGTCGAAAACACAAGAATTTTGTATAAATCACATCATCAGGAACATCTTGTTATTTGAGGGACCATGTTTATTAAATATTTCTACTATCATCATCACTATTTATCGGTGGAAATGCAGCGACAAAAGTTTAAAAATATAAAAAGATGTTCATAAATTACAACGTAACAGTGAAAACATGAGGAAAAAATAAAAACACCAGAAACAAAACCTCTTGAGTATGTCTATAAAAGACGCCAAAAAAGCTTGCGACAATACAAATTATGTAATTTTTTTGTACTCCCTTACTCCTATAAAACAGAGAAATGCAAATCTTCCTAGTCGGCCGTTATATACCGGGTGTAACAGCAAAATTGTCGAATTGTTAAAATAAGCTTTGAACCGTTGTATATTACAAATGATTAAAGATATCTTACTGGAATTCTCCGAGGTGTTTATAACACAATTGTACTATACTTTGAGCAATAAGTATATATAATTACTCTCTAAGCTTAACAGAAATATCGTGATGAATTCGATAATAAACGAAAATGATATTCTCATAATTAATTAATCATATCTAAGAATCGGAAGCTCGTGAAGGATTGAAATTCAGTTCATTTATATATATATATATATATATATATATATATATATATATAATTATTTATTTAAAAATATGATTCCAACTCGCTACATAAGAGGTCTCATGTTTCAAAACAAGAGCCGAAAACTTCAAAATAATATTTGAATTAACTTGAGTTAAAGTAGGCTCTTTTCCATCTTCAAGCGAAATTTTTTTTGGAATAACTTATTTCTGAAATTTACGAGTTTTAATAGTATATTCAGAATTGAAGTCAAAATTTCCATCAAAATCAAGGGCGGATTGTTTAGAATAGGCAGGGGTGGGGTGTTAATAATTTGTATCAGTATAGAGTTACTTTCATAGATGCCGGGACAGGGTAAGGTGGGGGTGGCTAAATTAACGACGGAGGAAGTTTTCGCATAGTCTGGCTAGAGCGTCTATGGAGATTTATTTATTTTTTTTATTTTATTCTTTTATTATATCTCTTTATGAAAGGGATTTATATTTATTCTCTACTTTCGTATCGAGCACATTTTTTTTAAAAATAATAACAAAAATACTAAGGAACTTTGGATTATTTACCAAACCAGTTTCTTTCCTATTTTCTATAATATTTTCACACACACACACACACACACAGATATATATATATATATATACATATATATATATATATATATGTCGATGTTGCTGAGCAATTCAAGCAGATGCGATCAATATCGAAGGCCTTTGCGTTATCTGTAAAGCACAGCTACACTTCTGCATTTGCATCGCTCTTTCTGATAACATTCTGAGCATGAATATCGCGTTCCTTGTTCCGGTGTTTTTAACGAACTCGCACTGTTCTTGTCCTATCTCTGATTTGATTCTGCTACGCACTCTATTCATGAGAATTCGGATGTTGTGTTTTTATTGTATAAGAGCAAATGTCGTTGCCGACACTGTGGTTTGAAACTAGATCGCCAGTGAGTAACACAGGCGATTCCATTATTAAGTAGATCACATGACCATAAAGGAATGAATAAATAGGAAGTATCGTGATGATTATACGATCACTATTCACTCTTCTTTCCTATACACTATTGCTCTAGGTTCACCCTTTCTACTGTATTACTATGCGGATTACGTTTCTCTTCTGATCATTATACTATTTGTCAATTACTACTGGAACAAGTATTACTAATGAGGATATTATTAGGAGGCGTTACTACTAGTACCGGCGTCTACGAAGTCTCGAATATAACGAGCATTTTTGGAAGTGATAACGAGCGTTCGCTTGATATAGCAAAAGTGACAAACGAAACCGTCCAACATCACAAAAGTTTTGTTATATGAGTCATTAGAGTCAATGGAGTTCACATTCGTTTCCACCTTCTTTCTTAGGCAGTGCTATGAAAATAGATCTGCTTAGGTCTTCCGGTATATCACCGCTGTTGTAGATTTAATTTATTATTTCGTAATCTTGTCTATGCTGGAATTGTCTAAGACTTCCAGCATTTCTATTACAATTCTGTCTGGCCTTGCTGCTTTGTTTCTGTTCAATTTGGCCAGTGCAGGTTCTGCTTCGGTTTTTAATATTTCTGACCAGTTGGTACTTACGTGTATTGCCGGTTGTTCTCTTTCCTTGTGGAAGAGATCTCCGATATATTTGTTCCAGCGCTGAAGAATTTTTTCTTTCTCTAATATGAATGTCCCGTCTTTGGATTTCATGCAATCTGTTGATGAGCATGTCTTTTGTCCTATAAGTTCTCTTATTTCTTTACTCATATCTCCTTTATCTGTGAGACTCATTCTCTCTATTTCTGCACACGCCTTTCTGCATTTGTATTGCTCATTCTGATAACATTCTGAGCATGAATAATTGCATTCCTTGTCCCGGTGTCTTTAACAAACCTGCACTCTTCTTGTCCTATCTCTGGCCTGATTCTGCTGCATGCTCTATTCATCAGAATTCGGATGATGAGTTTTGTTATGTGGCTCATTAGGCTGATTGTTCAGTGAGGTTCACATTCGTTTGCACATGGTTTCTTAGGCAGTGCTATGAAAATAGCCCTGCTTAGGTCTTCCGGTATATCCCCACTGTTGTAGATTTCTTTTATTATTTCTGTAATCTTGTCTATGTCGAAATAATCTAAGGCTGCCAGCATTTCTATTACAATTCCGTCTGGCCCTGCCGCATTGTTTCTGTTCATTTTGGCCAATGCTGTTTCCACTACAGTTTCTAATATTTCATGCCCGTCGACATTTCTGTGCATTACCGGTTGTTCTCTTTCGTCGTGGAAGAGTTTGAAAAATACCATGGCTTTTATTAAACAAAAGGCCAAAAGCCACACAACGTATATGGCTATAGAATGAGGAGAAATTATGCGTAAATTATGAGTATTGGCTAGGTAACGTTCGACCTTAGACTTGAAGAGGTTAAGATCGGGGAAGAACATCTTCGGGAACGTGTTTCTCAAATTAATGGTTCTCCAGAAGATGCTGTCTGAGTGAAAATATCTTCTTACCGACTGAATATGAAAAGAGTATGTATGTAAAACCCGTGTGAATGTAGCATAGCGTGTATAGCCTGTGAATGTATAAACTGGTGAAACTAAGGAATGTAGCGCATATGAACATTTGCCATGGAAATACCGACAGAGCAGAGAGAGGCCTGTGGCGTTTCATCTGTGAGAAACGGAAAGTCGTGTTGAAAAATAAATCATCACCCACTAGACTGGTAGGAGAAGGAATTGATTGATACCTTTTCCAAGGGTACGCCGACAAGCTTGAATTTCTGAGTCGCTAACAATTACGCCTGCCGCATATCCGACTACAAATGCAATTATTCGGCAGTTTTTAAAACAAGGTAGAGTTTAGGAAGGAAAAAGATGTCTTGCACACTTTGCCGCCAGCAATATTAGAGACAGAATCAACTTTGGAACTTCGTGAAAGAAAACCGACAAATATGGTTCTTTGGTCGATAAAAAAAGAAAAAAAAAGCGCGGTTGAGTCGAAGATATTCGTTGTGGTATCGGCGGTAGAAATTGTTCAAACATCAAAAGCGTATACGTCTGTTCTGGAAATGGTTGCAGGAAGCGACGGAAGCGATGGTGTTATCAAACTCAGGAAAAAGCCATGGACGAAGATGAAATGAATTCGGTAACGAACTCTTTCGATGTGATACGAGGCCGCCTGTTAGAAATGGAGATGACATCGACGTCTGTAGACAGATAGGCTAGGAATCCAGGAGTTGTGGATATCTGCGAAGCAAAACTTTCTTCTTTCTCGATTCTATCTATCTATCTATCTATCTATCTATCTATCTATCTATCTATCTATCTTAGCATGTTAATATCTATTTGTCTGTCAGATTTTTTGTATATCTATCTATCTATCTTAGCCTGTTCATATCTATCTATCTATCTATCTATCCATCTATCTATCTATCTATCTATCTATCTATCTGCCTGTTCATATCTATCTATCACAGTTTATGCATATCTCTCTATCTATCTATCTATGTACATTAGTATATTAACATCTATCAGTCAGATTATCTATCTATCTATCTATCTATCTATCTATCTATCTATCTATCTTAACCTCTTCATATCTACCTATCTATCTATCTATCTATCTATCTATCTATCTATCTTAGTAATATTAATATCCATCTATATGTCTGTCTGTCAGATTTTTGTCTATCTATCTATCTGTCTATCTATCTATCTTAGCCTCTTTATATCTATCTATCTATCTATCACCGTTTTTGCATATCTATCTATCTATCTATCTATCTCGAAAAATAGAATAATAACCCATTCTTTCTCCCTCTCTCTTTCTATCTGTATATATATATATATATATATATATATATATATATGGTAATAAGGAGGACGGAAGTATGGAATATATCGAACGACAGAAAAAAACACATTTCAAAAGAAAGAAAGAAAATGATCGGTTCAAGTAAAAAAATACTGAAGAATGGAATGAATGAATGAATGAATGAATGAATGAAAGAGAAAAATGAAAACAAAAAAATACGGAAGGAAGGAATGTAGGAGGAAAGAATAGGGACGGTAGGAGAGGAGTGAATAGAGAATGAAGAAAATAACGAATGGATGAAGGAAGAAAAATAAGAACGAATGAAAGGATCAACAAAGGACGGTGGAAGAAAATCAGAGAGAGAAAAATAAAACAGAACAGAAAGGAGGGAAGTGTGGATGATGTGAGAAATAAAAAAGAAGAAAGACAGAAAGGAGTGAAGAAAGAAAGATGGAAGGAAAGAAAGAAAGAAACCAGGGAACAACCAAAAAAAAAAATTAAATTAAAAACGATGTAAAAATATAACGGCAAAAAGAAAGAAAATAACAAAAGAAAGAATAAAGAACGAAATGAAGTCCCCCCTCAAAAAAAAAATAAATATAAGCAAAGTTAATATATATATATATAGACATCCACATACAAGCCTGTTTCACTGTATCACAGCTCATCAGTGTGATAGACATCTTATTGCCAGGATCGAAACTAGTTCGATTTGGCATCAGTCCGAGATTCTACACCTAAGTTATCGACGCACGGCAGAAAAAGGGAGAATTTTAACGTATCATATACGCGATGTATACAAACGCCAGTTACTTAGAGGGCTCAATTCATTGCTGAAGAGCTATGCAAAAAATGATAAATAAATCGGGTACGAAGTTGTTGATGCAGAGCTGTTGTTTAATGGTAGACTGTAGGCCCCGGTCAAAGGTAATGGGGAAGGTTCTCTTTGATCCTTCGGCACTAAAATGAATAACATGTTGTGTACCCAATCAGAAATTAGGAAAGAGAAGGAATTTACAGAGAATGAAAAGGAAGTAAAATGAACAATGTAAAGAAAGTCTTCCATAGAAGAAACCTCAAAGAATTTAAATAAATTTTTATATGAACAAAAAAGGGATATTTTACAAAACAACACGCCAAACATAGGTGCTCACCGTAACGAAGGGGACCAAAATTTTTATATATAACTTCAAGTAGAATAACTATATTGAATCACCATCTTTGTCTACTGCTAGTAAAGTCAATTCACATTTACTAAATTATTAAAATATCTGAACCATCTTTAAGGGAAACTTTATTATTTATCATTTTATAAAGTTCGAATTGATCGATAGTTAGCCGATATTCCATCTAACTATTAAAATAAGAAGTATATTAAATAAAGAGTATAAATAAACAATCTAATAAATAAACACTGTTATTTTTTGTTTTAAATTCTCAAGAAAATGTATAAATTCACTTTTGTATATTTAGCTTTTATTACAGTTCTAGCCATCATTTTTTAAAACAATGAACATAGTAGTTAAAATAATAGCGGAGTCAACGGAAAAATCGTCCTTTTAACTTTTTTTTTGAGGGGACGAAGATGGTTGTGGCCTTATTAGGGCCAGAAATAAAGACACAAGAGAAGAATTGAGTTAAACAAATATATTAACAGAAAACAGAAATACATATACAAACGAGAGTGTTACAGCAAGAATGTTTGGTCCGACTCTCAGAGCTGAATGCTGGAAACTTCACCCACCAAAAGGCAGTACCTGCTCCTATTTGTAGCTGGGAGAGTCCATGTGGGAGTGGGTAAATAACCATAACAAAGAATAAAGATGGCAACAAAAGTTTATGATCATCAAGTTATTTTACTACCTTAAAGATAAACGCAACAGAGTAACAAGTATTTATGACGAATTGATACAATTTAAGTCGAGGATTTGTACACGGTGTTGTTGTCTGTTCATTTAAAAAAAAATAAAGCAGGGATCACTAATCTGTATTACCCTTTTTGCTTTCGATTGGATGCGTCGGGATAAGTGAAAACTCAAGTAGTCAATCGATATTCCTTTTGTCCTTCTCACTGCTTCGGAACTAGTAGGTTGTTAATTTTGTTTTTTTTTTTTGGTAAAATTACTTCTGACAGTTTTACTTAAATATTGAGTTAGGTCCAGATCTGGGCCTTTCTTTGGTAAGTCCAGTTTTTGTCAGGTTGAAAAAATTCTGAACAAACTTTTAACAGTGGCATGGGGCATAAATGTTCTGTAATAATATAAAACGCATATGCAGTTCCAATTTTTCCTGCAGTATTTACAAATACCTTGCACTATTTATCGTTGTTCCTAGAAGTAAGAAGTAGATTCAAGCTGTACCAGATTTGGACACGATGCACCAAATCATCTGGTTTGGTGGGTGGTTTATAGACTGGATTGTATACGTTTCAGCAAGTCTCCTTCCAGGGAGTCTTCTAATGTTTCTTTTATGCATAACTGTTGCAAAATAGATTCATCTGGGAAAATAGTTTTGCTCCAGTCTTCAGTTGTCCAGGTTTCAGGTTGCATCGCAAAATGTCACATGTCTGGAATCCATAGCTCCAGTTAGCCGTGGTCTACTAGCCGATTTGAATGAGCTCTAAATTAACTCAAATCTCAGACGATATGAAACTCTCATAGAACTGACCTTTTACCATTCTGAATGATTTGTGGATTTCTAGCAATGTGCTTCATCGAGTAATTATCTCTGGCACTGATTTTCCTTGGACGTACAATTCTCGTCTTCATCCTAAATGTACCGGAATTTTGGATACCCGTGTGTCCAACTCTTTTGCTGCAACTTCTTATGTCTGCCATCAGCATGGCTGATTCTAACCCCAAGGAGAGCAACACTTTGGGCCTTCACGGACTAACGATTTCCATTAATATGATGTGGAGTGACTATATATTGACTATATTTTCTACGTTTACTGCTAGGAAAGACGATTCACTGTGTCGTGCCAAAAGTTTTTTCTTGTCAAAATCCATCTGCACATTTATAAATCTACCATTCGTCCATTTATTGAATACTGCTGACATATCTGGTCGGAATTTGTTATAGCAGGTACTCTGCTAATGATTATTTTACGCATAACAGTATATTCATATGGAAACAGAGATTGCTTCCAGTCTTCCGCTCTCCAGCTAATAAATTTATCTGAACTCAACACAAAATTTTCACAACTACATCTAAAACAATAAAAGACTTAATGCAAAACAAAATAATGAGTTAGAAGTTGAATTAGGAATTTACTCTGTTACTTGCAATTACTGCCACAAGGAATACATAGGTGAAACCTCAAGGAACTTAAACAAAAGATTATATGAACACAAAAGGGATATTTTACAAAACAACACACTCTTGAATTAATTGCTATTTCTAGAAAAGTCGTATAGTGCCAGAAAGTTTTTTCGTCACAATCAACCATTATAAATCAACCATTCATTCGTGCATTGAATACTGCTCCAATATCTAGTCTGGAAATCCTACTATATATTTCTAGATTCTTGTCAAAATTCAAAGGGTTTGTAAAGTAATCGATCCTTATCTGGCATCTCGACTTCAGTCACTTTCACACCGACGTCGCCTGGCCATTTTCTGCCTATTCTACACATGTTTTCAGGGTAACCGTTCTGGTGAGCTTTTTTCCTTAGTAGTACTAGATTGGTAACTAGATCTGAGCGTCTTACCATTGAATTAACTAGTCTTTTTCAGCGGATATATCAAATGGATCATCTGAAAAAGATGTCGATAACCGAATCAAGGAGGATTTGCAGCATACGGGAAACTATTCAATAGAGTCTTCGGAAATCCTGGGCTGACACGAACTACCAAGCTCAAGGCATACCAAGCTGTTGTAATCTCGACTGTCTTGTACGCCTGTGAGAACTGGGTACTCTAACTAAGAGACATTGTCCTGTACGCCTGTGAGATCTGGGTACTCTACCGAAGAGACATTGTCCTGTACACCTGTGAGACCTGGGTAATCTACAGAAGAGACATTGAAGAGACTTGAAAAATCCCATCAAATGAAATTTCGTCAAATCCTGCGGAACACGAGCAAGTACCGGTTCTCGAAAAACGCAATGATAGAGAGTCTACGCCTCCGACTACGATGGGTTGGACACATTGCCGGAATGCCAGACATCCGTTTGGCCCAGAGAAAAATCATCTTTTCTGAGCTCACAGCAGTCAATTCAAGGATCAGCTCACAAACACATTGCTGAGGACAGAAATCGACCCGGTGACTTTGGAATCTACATTAAGGCGTTTGGAAAGTGACTGAAGCTGAGATGTAAGGTCAGGACAAATAACATTGCAGATTCTTCTTTGTATTTTCTCATGAATCTCTAAATATACAGTAGTAGCACCAAACCAAATGTGACAATAATATTCAAAGGATGGATGAAATGTAGGCGTATATATATATATATATATATATATATATATATATATATATAGGGCCAAATTGCCACATCCAACCTAAGTTTGACCTTATCACTAAGACAACTAAGATTAAAATTCTGCACCAGTCGCTGTCCCAACTTGGTACGTGTGGAGACTTAGCAGTTCACATAGACCTGAGAGACCTACTCAAAGCCGAAGGCTTGAAGAACCGCTCCCCTAGCAAAATATCTTAACATCAAAACTAAAAAATAGGCAGCGAAAGAATTAAAAAACAAAAAAGTAAAAGCCGATAAAGCTAACGTAATTTTGAATAAAGCCGATTGCCACCAAAAAATACAAAAAATTGTCGATGATCGAACTAAATTCACCAAACTGAAAAGAAATCCCACTGAGACTTTAAAAAGGTCTGTCAACAAACTAATAACAGCTCACAACGCGGAAGTCTGTTCCCTGAAAATTCAAAAAATAGTTGGAGATTACCAACCGGGATATTTATATGGAAATATAAAAGCTCATAAACCAGGTACCCTCTACGACCAATTATTTCCCAGATACCAACACCTATCTACGAACTATCAAAATTCTTGAACATCATCACTCCATACCTACCTACCAATTACAGCATCACATCCACCCACGAATTCCTGCAAATTTTAAAAACTACTAAACCAAGTTATAATAGCGTCACTTGGCGTCGAAAACTTATTTACAAACGTCCCCGTCGACCAAACTATTGACATTATCCTCAATTCTGTATATACTAATAATTCTATCCCTCCGCCATCCATCAAACCATCCATAGTAAAAACATTACTACACGCATGCACAACCAAAGTTCCATTCTATGACCATAATGGCAATATTTACACCTAAACTAATGGTGTTAGTATGGGAAATCCACTTGGTCCATGCTTTTCCAACTATTACATGTCCCACGTAGAAAATACGATATTTACACAGCTCCGTAAACCGAAAATCTATGTTCGCTGCGTAGATGATATTTTTATTTTAGCAAATAACATTAAAGAAATTGATACACTTAAGACCACATTTGAGAAAAACTCCGCCCTTAACTTTACATATGAACTTAGTCCAAAAATCAAACATCCATTCTTAGATGTCCTCGTAGAATACAGCAATAACGCTTTCATTACATCATTATATAAAAAACACACTAGCAAAAACTCGTGCCAGCTTAACTTTAAAAGTGAATGTCCATTTAGGTACAAAATAGCAGTAATAAAAAACTTTCTAAAAAGAGCACACCAGAATTCATCCTCTCGACTACTCTTCCTCAAAGAACTAAATAATATTAAACAAACACTAATCAACAATGGCTTCCCTAACCACCTTATAGACCACCAAAGTAGACTATTTCTCTACAAAGCAAGTAATAACGATAGGGAACACACAGGCAAAAATCACATACACATTTATTACAAAAATCAAATGCACATTAATTACAAACAAGACGAATCTTCACTAAGACATATCATAAAGAAATACACTACCCCAATTGACCCGAATAAAAAAAATCAAATTAATTATCTATTATAAAAAATTTAAGACAGCCAACCTTATCCTCAAAAATAACAACACACCAGCTAAGTCAAAATTACAAAGAACGAACATTATCTGAGTTCAAATGCCCCTTAAGGAACTGTGTTCCTGATCAAACCGAATTCATAAATAATTACATCAGTTGCACAACTACATGCTTATCCAGACGTCTTACGTTACACCTGTCTGATCATAGCTCCATTAGAACGGATTTAAACGCACACACCCAAACTTACCAGACTCCATTAAAAACATACTACTAGAAAACATAAATATATTAAATGCATCCACCTGGAAAGAAGATTAAAAATAATGGAGGCTTTAATAATAAAAAAGAAAAAAAAACAACTCTTAACAATATTAACTACGAACAAGGCCACAATGTGCTAACCGTATTCAGAAATACACATACTGCACTCACTCAATTAAGCTGAAAAATCGAATCATCCTTGATAATGGCTAAAGGTAGAGCCGAAAGGGCTCGGAACTATAAAACATTTGGACAGTTTTTACAAACTCTTTATCCAGAAAAGAAAGCTCTTGTTCGAACACAAGAACATTAAATAAAGGTCTTAACCGTAGTACCTTGTGTATAGTTTTTAATATATATATATATATATATATATATATATATATATGAGATAATTACCATAGAAGAACATATTTAATTAATTCTTTCTCTTGTCACTGTGTTCATATGTCATCACTCCACATCTACATCACTATACACAAAAA
>OZ010604.1:25308551-25323551 GCA_963932145.1 Acanthosepion lycidas | reverse complement strand
AAATTGCAATATGAGTTCTGGTAAAAATATGATGATAACAGCAAAAATTCCTTGGCACCACCGAGGCAAGCCTTCACAGTTTGGAGACGCCAAGCCACTTACATTTTAGCAAACCACACACTTTCCCTCCGTATTCCATTGGTAAAAAGAAAATTCCACTCGAACTGCTTCTTCTCCCGAACCACTGCCCTGTGGAACCGGCTTCCAGCAGGATGTTTCCACGATCACTACAGTCTTAACCTGTTCAAGGCTATGTTTAAACATTATATTTCACTCCTAACCGCACAAATTGCTTCCTAACGTAACCCTCTATCTCGATTGACGCCTAGGCCTTGTAAAGGGAAAACCTTGCTGTAATAAACAAAAAGTACTGCATTTTCCGCTTGATCTGGCTCTTGTAAAAGTAGAATATAGCAGGAGACAGGCTACAGGGAACTGAATATTTCCTCAGCATGTTTAGCGATGGATCTCATGTACGAATTCTACTTGAGGTCTGAGGTGGAACTCCTATATTCATTTTTTTTTTAAATTTATATTTATTATTTATATTGTCAGCCATTTTTATTTAATTAAAAAAATGTCCGCTTTATTTATTCCAAACAGAAAAGCGCGATATGTTTCACAGAGAGATATAAGAGTTGCATAAAAGACTATATTTAGAAAATTATTTAAACTTGACAATGTAAGTAAAATGTATTTATTTATATATTTTTCTTGGTTACTTTTTATTTGTTGCCATTCTATTACTGTATTCAAATAAAGAAATAACGTTATTATTTCTCTTTGCATTGAATAATAGTCTTTTTTTCAGGGAGACAAATATCGAATGGTTATTTTCATTTTATTTGTTTTCGTTTACTCTTATTTGATCGTAAAAGAAAATTATTATCTTTAACATTATAATGTTGTTGTTTTTTTTACTTAAACTTTGCTAGTAGACATCTGAATATGACCAAAATTCATTCTATTATGTTAAAATTCGTGAAAATATTAAATAAACTGGAACGCCATGAATTTTATTACGAAATACATTCTTCTGATGTATAGAAAATGAATGGTAAAACACGAATTATAGTTTATTTTTCCAATAAAGTAAACATATTTAACTTTTTGATTTAGCTGTTTATCTAGTTAGCTGATTTGAAAGATTTGTAAAAAATGCGTTTTGGTTTAATTTTCACCGGCGTTTAATCAGTTTCTTTGGCTCCACCGAGGCAAAACTTCGCAGCTAGGAGACGCCAAGCCACTTACATTGTAGCAAACCAACCACCTTCCGTCCGTATTCCATTGGTGAACCAATTATAATTGTCGCTTTTTGCGATAACTCAAAAGCTGTCCTCTTCTTGTCAATATCTTTTGCGCCAATAAAAGCAACTGGGTGGAATAAGCAGAATAAATTATCTAAATTAAATTTTCCGCTAAAATAGAAATTTCTAATCAGCTATATATCACCTAGATAGTTCAAATATAAAATCATATCAGGAAGTCCGCATATCCGGATATGAAGGTTTCCGGATATAAGGGACTAGCAGCATGGCCCAGCGTTGCCCGTGCTTGATTCAAAAATCGTACGACACATACAGCAATTGCTATCACTTGACTTCCTTTTGCCCTTCCTTGCCTTTAAAGGAGTGCCCTTTGCCGTGCTGATGTTGCTAAATGCCTTACTTCTTGCTTTACACTGCGAATTTTTTTAAGCTCTATACTATACATTAAATCTGTTACGAAAAAAGAACTAAACAAAATGAACACAAAACGATCAGCTTTAAAAAAGGACTCGTAACTGGAAAAACCGAATGAAAAAAGAATGTTAACAACAAATACTTTTTCACACCCAACCCAGTTCTGCGGAATCAGAATCAACGTTGAGTTTAAGCAAGCGAATGAGCCAATTGGAGTAAAGTTCCATGCAGATTTAAATTTTTCCCACTTGTGACGAATGCAGCTATCGATTTTTTTTGCACGCTAGCATGTTAGTTAACATTCGTGTCAGTCAGCTGTTGGCTCTCACGCTGGCCAATAGAATCTTCCTGCCTATTCGTGGCAGCCAGCTATAGGCTCTCACTCTGGCCAGTAGAAAATGGCCGCAAACTACATGAAAAGTGCTGTAGAAGCATGAAGAAATGATTATTTCCACTATCGACGGCTGTTGGGAAATGCAAAGTCGGTCTTGGCCTTCCCGCTAACTTGGAGTATGTGCATGTAAATTTTGATGCAAATCCGTCGAAAATTGCGGTCGTGCATTGGTTACACACACACACACACACACACACACACACACACACACATCCTGCCTTTTATAGCTGGAGATTCCGGATATGAGGGATTCCGGATATGAGGGATTCCGGATATGAGGGATTCTGGATATCAGTGATTCTACTGTATTAACTTTGTTCATTTTAAGACATATTAACCTTTATCGAATTATGCTGTGCTATGGTGTAATGGATTGCGGCTTAGAATGAGGATTTCGAGAGCCGAGTTCGAATTCATGTCTAGTTCGATTGTTATTCTAAAAAAAGTATTTATTCATGAGCAAAATTTAAAAAAAAGACGTTATCCTAAAATTCAAAATATATTTCGACTTCGAATAACCTACAAAGTGGATGTGCGGGTGATGTAATGTGAAAGAGGTTCGTGGAAGTACTCTTGGGAATGGTATGAATTCATCTCTTCTCCCCTAAGCTATGGGTTAAATTGTAGGACGTATATCTGGAAAATTATTGTTATCCTACAAAACAGTTAATGCAATATTCACTAGCAAAAAAGAAAAGAATTATTCTTAAAATTCCAAATATATTTTGGTTTTAAATATCCCCAAAAGGGTTGATAATCCATAAAAAACAAATCAGTCAATCAAACAATCAATATAAAGGGACAGAGCATTTGCAGAATTTTATTGTTAGTCTCAGAATATAGATAATTCAATATTTACTAGAAAAATAATAAAAGAATTATTCTTCAAATCCAAAATATATTTCGATTTTAAATAACCCACAATGGGTTGATAACCCATCATAAACAAATCAGTCAATTTCTTAACCGAGTGGCCTTATTTTTCTTGTTTATTGCTGATTGGTTGGCTGATTTTACAATATGTCAGGTCTACCTGCGAACCACTGCTTTTTAAAATCAACTCCTAAGGGGATGCTTCTCCGATCACTAGATTCTTAACCTGTTCAATTCTATGTTTAAGCTATATCTTGCTCACATATCCGTATAAACTGTCACTGAACCTGTAAACCTCTACGTGCAAACCACTGATCTGTGGAACCAGCTCCCAAGCAGTTTTTTTTTACGGATTAATACAGTTTTAACCTGTTCAAGTCTTAGATGAACAGTTATCTTCCTCCGATATCCGCATAAGCTGTGTCTCTTCCTCTGTAAACCTCTTCCTGTGAACCACTGATCCGATTTTCAAGCGGTTTTTCCCGACGAATTCAATATTAATCAGTTAACTTCCTCAAATATCCCTGTATACCTCTACTTCGAGTGCCTCTAGGGCTTTTGCAGGGTGAATTTTATTGGAAAAATATATTTCTATTTCCCAATATTTACTAGCAAAATGGTAAAATTATTCTTTAAATCCAAAATATATTTCGACTTTAAACAACCTACAAAGGGTTGATAACCCGTGACAAACAAATCAGTCAACGTCTTAACCGAGTGGCCTTTTTTTTTCTTGTTTATTGACTGGTTGATTTTACAATATGTCAGATCTTGATTTTGTATGGGGCACACAGTGAGGATCGAACTCACTACTCAGTAGTTCTAGTCAACCTGCTAGCTATTAACTTCCGCCGAGGCTCCCTTCCCATACCGTTATAGCCTTTATAAACAAAAACTCTTCAAAGGAATGTCATTCGCAGCTTTGCAAATATGTCGAAAAGCATCGATAATTTATGCCAGTATATAGGTGTGTCTATTTCTACCCAAATTTTCATCTTTACAACTTCTAGGAGAGACAGAATAATAAAATTTATTTTGTAAGTGTGGATCGCTCGGATGTGCACACGGTTTCGTTTCCGCAAATATCACACACAGTGAACGGAGCATACAGATTTGAGAGTAATCGTGTTTAAGCTCCAAGGAATGAATTCTGTCGATTAAGCTGAACATATTCGCCGTCTCTGGCAAATATTTGCGCACCTTTTTAGATGTGAGGCTTTTACAAATCAGCCAGATCATCGGCAACAAAGATTGTGGAACGAGAGACAATTTTTCACCAGCTGGGGCACCGTGTGGCTATCTTTGCCCCTGTGTGTGTGTGTGTGCAGCATGCTGTCTCCAAGAGATCAGCATCAAAGTGGTTCCCAAACTATTTCTTTTTATCTCTGGACCAAGAATTCAGAATTAAAATTTGCTCGCGTCGCACCTAGTGTTGTGATAAAAAGTACATTTAAAAAACGGAGAGAGGCTTAAAGGGAGATAACCGCGGATTCGAAGTCAGAACATTATCATTGATAACTCTCTCCTCCAATTTGCAGATCCTAGATACTATATTCTTAATACTTGATATAATGTAGATATATCACAATGATAAAAACGGTCAGTAATTATAACTATTTATACTGCGTGTCTTACGTGCAGTTACAAGTAATCCATAATAATATTCTAAATTTTGCAATCATATATATTTTCGGCATATGAATTTTTTGAAACTGTTTTGAAATCTTTGATTCTATTCTAATCATTTCGCGTCTTCTGTCGCATCTCGAGCTTTCCATGTATTGGACTAAGAATAAATAGTTTTATTATCAATCGATAAGTCACTTGATACTTCTATACTACTTTTCTATTTGTTTTTTTTTTTTTTTTTTTTGTTTTTATGAACGACTCCTTTCTGCGTTTCGAGATAGGATAAGAGTTCATTATCAGATGGATCCTCGGCCTTTCTGAAAGGTCAACGGATTCTGTTTCTAACAAAGGAATCCATATTAAACAGAGAGGAAATATAACAAGTAAAGGAGAAAAGAACAAAGAGGGATTCAAAATGAAAGACATGAAACAATAATACCCCGGCAAAAAAGGAAGGAATAGGACAATTCAATTAAAGAAAATTCAATTTAAATTGTCATATATTTATGGCTTGCTACTCTATACAAAAATCCTTATCGAATTCCAGATGAGTTCGTTAAATTCTGCTTTGTAGAGATTTCACAGTGGAGGCTTGTATTTGTACTAAGTCGGTCCTAAAATAGGTTCGACGTACAAAACGTTAGGAACTTGATATAATAGGTAATGACGCAGTAATCTAGTTGTGGTGGCTGATACTTTAATATCCGACTAACTGTCGTCCGACATCGACTGACTGACCAACTCTCTGAGCGACTGACTGACGATATTCACCCTCACCACTGCGGCATCATGTGGCACAAGGCCAGTTATTTAATGTGGGATCTCCGAGCCCGTGGTCTCGGTCCAAAAATATGCACATTGAACCCGTATAAACAGGCTCAGGGCCGGTTTACCTCCCCGAAAGAGATTCTGCCATTCGACGTAGCCTCCTTCGGGTTCCTCCCCGCCCGAAGGCAGAGGGTTCAACCGAACAGCGGGTCAAGACTTGAGCGACTGACGATATTCAGTCACCACCCCCACTGGGGCATCATGTGACACAAGGCCATTTTTAACGTGGGATTTCCGAGCCCGTTGGCTCGGCTCCAAAAGATGCCCATTGAACCCGTATTCACGGTCGGTTTACCTCCCCAAAAGTGACTCCGCCCTTCGGCGTAGCCTCTATCGGGTTCCTCCCCGCCCGAAGGCAGAGAGTTCAACCGAACAGCCGGTCAAGACTTGAACAACTTGAGCGACTGACGATATTCAGTTACCCCCGCACGAGGGCGTCATGTGGCACAAGGCCTTTATAACGTGGGATCTCCGAGCCCGTAGGATCGGCCAAAAATATGCCCATTGAACCCGTATGAACGGGTTCAGGGTCGGTTTACCTCCCCGAAAGAGAATCCGCCCTTCAGCGTAGCCTCCTTCAAGTTCCTCCCGCCCGAAGGCAGAGTTCAACCGAACAGTCGGTCAAAACTTGAGCGACTGACTCGTTATTATTACTACTACTACTACTACTACTTATTATAGGTGGGAGAGTCTATTAACTATAGAATAGGCATGTTCCAGTATAGCACATTCCCATACCCACATATAACCTTAGGAAAAGTATAAATCCATCTCTTTTTCCCTCCAGCTATGGGTCAAATACCATGGCAAAGTGAGTTGTACAACTTTGGTTGGCAACCAGTCTACCGCAGAAAAAAACATTAGCTTACTGCGGGAACATCTGCGTAGTCAGTCATGAATCGAAAGAGGACACGATCGCCCGAACTTGCATCACGTATGGCAGTTAAATGGCTGATTAATGATAAGCAGAACAGATACTACACTTTGATCACAGTCCAATGATCAGGGACAGATAAAGAAATCATAAATCGATTAGCACTGGCTTGCTCGGTCATTGAATACGAAATGTTTCCCTATAAAGAAACTGGTAATATCTTTCATATTATAGCTGTAAATAGCAGGGCAGATTGGGTCCGATAGGCATGGTTGGCATCCAGTCTAAGGCAGAAATACATGGCAACCTACTGCAGGGACATATTCTGCCTCGTACTGACGCCCCAACGTGTATCACATATGGCACTTAAATGACTGAGTCAATAGAACTCAATATAGAGGTATGTGTCATGGATATCGGTACGAGAGATCGAAGAGCCGAATTCGATTTCCAGTCGAGTTCCTTACATCCACTTACACGCAAATATCCTAGGAAAAGGTGTGAATTCATATTTTCTCATGCTAGCTATGGGTTAAATAGTAGGCTTTTCAACTGGAAGATCATTATCCCCTACCCCGAAAAATTGTTAATACAATACTGACTAGTAAAAAAGAAAAAAAAAGAATAATCATTGGATTCTCAAATATAATATTTTTAATCCTTTACATTTTTGATCATTTAAGTGTTTAATCCTTTAAATGTTTAATCCCTTAATTTTTTAATCTTTTAAATGTTTAATCCTTTAAACTTTTAATCATTTAAATGTTTAATCCTTTAATTTTTTAATCCTCTACGTGTTTAATCCTTTAAGTTTTTAATCCTTTGCGTGTTTAATCCTTTACATTTTTAACCTTTAAATATTTAATCCTTTAAATAACAGACAAAAGCTTGATTAGGCATAAGCAACAAATCGATCAATCAATACATGTATGGGAGAGAGTGTTTACAGATATATATATATATATATATATATATATATATATATATATATATATATATAGCCCCCCCCCTTTAAATGAATGATTTGGTCCAACGATGCTTAAGCGTTCCAATCCTATCACGGAAGAAGATGGCATCATGTTCCCTTAGAACTCCTCCAGAGCACATGATATTGTTTCCAAAACCACACATAGTTTAGGAAACGGGAAAGTGTCGGACGGATCAATGTAAATGTCTGAACGGATGGAACTAGTGAATGAAGTTCGTCGGAAACTTGCGATGTTCGATTCGTGGGAAAGGTGTTGTACAATGGAAAATAAGCCATCACCCATAAGACTGTGTAAACCATTATAAACGGGTGGAACTAAAGAATGTATGTCGTCAGAGGTTTGCGATTTTGAAGGCACAACGCCATCTAAATTATTCTGAACTGGTGGAAGCAGGGAATGTAGCTTGTCATAGGCTTCCACTGTTTGATCCGTGCTAAATGTGTTGCAGAATTTAAAATAATTCATTGCCTACAAAGCCATGTAAACAGTTCAGAACGGTTGAAACTAGAGAATGTAGTTTGTCAGAGGCTCGCAATCTTTGATCCGTGGGATAGGTGTTGTAGAATGAAGAATAATTCATCACCCACAAGGAGGTGTAGGTGATTTTGAATTCTATCGAGGTTTGAAAGTGAGGGATGTGCAGCTTTAGCCTAGATATGGGAGCAAAGCTGCAAGATTGATCTGATCTGGCATTTATAGAGAGAGCGCATAAAGCAAGACGAGGCAGTATCTTTTGGAGCGATAGAAGGAAGCAACCATTTTCCTGCAGTTTAGCAATGGATCTTATATATTGCATATTGGTGGGCATTTTCTTGTATTAAAGTTGAATGTCTCGGGTTTTTCAGTTGTTTGGTTTTTTTGGTCGTTGAGGGAGAATTATGCCTTCCATCTCATTCGTCTTATTAGACTTTCAATTTTCTCTGTTAGTTGGAGTTTGTATGAAGCTTGGGTAGGTATGGGAATGTTTTTTCTGTGAGTATCGTAGGTCAAATTTATCCATATTCGTTAAAAGAATAGCGCGAGTGCTCAACCCGTGGGGGAGCGAAATATATGTGAAAAGTGTGTGTATATAAATATAAATAAATATATATATGTATAATTATGTATATATTATATGCGCGGTACTTATTAGAAAGCGCTCAATATCAGAGATAGAGCTAACATATGTGGTTGGATAGATGTGAGCTTGTGACCCTGGGTTTCACGCTTTAGCGATCGTCAGACAAACTGATTAATTTTTTTAAAAAATTTGGTTTTATGTAGATTCCGTGTATTGGTGTTATTGTGGAAGTGGTGGGAGAAACTTTTCATCGTACTGACGCAAACATCGATGTATGTTAAAGTCTGGCTTGAACTTTAACCCTAGCAGAGTTTCACCCGAAAGAACCTCATGGTGAGTACAACCTTTCATTATGACAGGCAAACAGGGGTCTGCTTAATGATGAAGAAATGTTACTAGGTTAACCTTTGCGGCATTGAATATTACAAGCCATTTTTCTCACATTTCTTTTTACAGTAACTTTCTCTCTTTCCAAGGTACGTGAGCCACTCGAGCTAGAGGGTTACGTTAAGGACTAGTTTTTATAGATAGGAGAGGAAGATAACGGTTAACTCTAGATTTAAACAGGGAATGTTTCATTATGCAGCTGACCGCGGTAAGAAGCTGTTTGAGTAGAAATTACTTCTCGCCGATGGAATACAAAAGGGAAAGTCGGTAGTATTCTACTATGTAAATGGCATGGCGGGTCCTAGCCATGAAAGTTAGACCTGCTGGAACCAGGAGATACAGTTCGCCGGTGCACTTTCCATGGTAGTAGGGATAAGGCAGTGAGATATTCTTCATTTTCGGCCTCATCTGGCTCTTGTAAACCTAAAGGATATAATGAGGAGTCAGGTACTTACTGGAGAGGTACAGGGAGCCGATCATTTTAACTGCATCTTTAGCGATTGATAGAGAGTTACGATAAGTGGTAGTTTATATGGACGGGAAAGGAAGATAACGGTTGACTCTAGACTTGAACAAGTTAAAATTGTAGTGATTGGGGAAACATCCGCTTGAGTCCACAGGGCAGTGGCTCTCAGGAATAAGTTGTTTGAGTGGAACTTCTAGCCGCTGAAATAAGGGGGGAATGTGGGTGGTTTGCTATTATATAAGTGGAATGGCAGGTCCTAGCCGTGAAGGTCAGACCTGGCGGAATCAAGGAATATAGTCCGTCCAAGCACTTTCCATGGAAGTAGCGATAGAGCAGTGAGAAGCTCTCCATATCCTGCTTATGAGAGAGAGAGAGAGAGAGAGAGAGAGAGAAAGAGAAATGGAGAGAGAGAGTTTGGAGGGTGGAAAATGATTCATCTCCAACAAAGACTCGGAGACGCTTTTGAACTCTATCGACTGGAAAGAGAGGACTGAACAGTTCCGGCCCAAATATGGCAAAAGTACTTCATTTTCTGCCTGGTTTGTCTCTTATAAAGATAGACGATAGTCTGAGGAGTCAATTATTTACTGGAACGGTAAAAGGAGCTGATCATTTTACCTGCATCTTTAGCGATGAATTTTATATAAGAGTTCCACTTCAGGTTAGGTGTGAGTTTAAGGCTCAATAGCTTAAATAAAAATTAAGCTTGACTAATGCAGGAGAAATCAGCTTTTTTGATTCCAGTCAATAAAGGGAAATAATTTGATTGTTCTAAGTTGTATCATTATAACAATCTACTTAGTGATGAAGAAATATTACTAGGTTAGCCTTTGAGGCATTGGATTTTACAAGGCATTTTTCTCACATTCTTTTTACAGTAAGGTTCCAAGGTACGGGAGCCACTCGAGCTAGAGGGTTACATTAAGTAGTAGTTTATATAGATAGGAGAGGAAGATAACGGTTAACTCTAGATTTAAACAGGGAATGTTTCATTATGCAGTTGACCGCGGTAAGAAGCTGTTTGAGTAGAAATTACTTCTCGCCGATGGAATACAAAAGGGAAAGTCGGTAGTATTCTACTATGTAAATGGCATGGTGGGTCCTAGCCATGAAAGTTAGACCTGCTGGAACCAGGAGATACAGTTCGTCGGTGCACTTTCCATGGTAGTAGGGATAGGGCAGTGAGTATTGGAGGCTAGAATATAATTCTTGTCCAACAAGGGCTCGGATATGCTTTTGAAATGTATCAAGACTGGAAAATGAGGTCTAGGCAAATTCTGCCCAAATATGGCAACAGTGCTTCATTTTCGGCCTCATCTGGTTCTTGTAAGCCTAAAGGATATAATGAGGAGTCAGGTACTTACTGGAGAGGTACAGGGAGCCGATCATTTTACCTGCATCTTTAGCGATGGATGGTACATAAGTGTTCTACTTGAGGTTCAATAGCCTAAATAAAATTAACTTTTTAGTGGAAAACAAGTTATGATTTCAGTGAATTAGGGGAAATAATTTGATTGATCTAAATTGAATAATTTTTATACAAAATGTCTAACCTGTCGTAATTTTGACAAATTGACGATGTTTTCATTTTAGCAAGACTAGCAACGCATCACTTGGGACCATTAAACATAGTCTTTCCTGGTTGTCTACGATTTTTTAATGAGTTTTATAGAATATGAAAAACAACTACTATCAAGGAGAAGGCAACAAAAGAACGTAAATTAAGAAGACAACATAACGATTGACATTGCATTTCAATTTCCTCCCCAAGCAAGGCAGTAAAGCCACTAAGACATAAAGGGCTTACTGAGTATATAGAAAATATGAGAAAAAATACAATTAAGGATAGAGAACAATAAAAGAATTAAGAAAACAGAACATGACGATTGACATTGCATTTCAATTTTCCCCCAAGCAAGGCACTAAGATTCAATAGGGTTACTGAGCGTTAGAGACTATGAGGAAAAAATACTATTAAGGAGAGAGAAGTATAAAGGAAGATGTTTTAAGAAGACAGAAAACTTTGGTAATGTCCCCGCCCTCCGTACGACTATCTATTCACATAAGCTCGCTGGCTCCTCCTATCTCTCCTGCACTCGATATGCTCTGTGAGTGTTAAGTTTAACAAGCCCTCCTTCCTCATCTGTGTCCAAATTATTCCAGCCCTCTTTTCCTGATTCTGAGTAAAATTGTTATTTCTGCTGCCATTTCCTTTAATATTTTCTGTTTTGCTTACTCGCCCGTTTACGAAAAGCTCAGTATCTTTCTGTAGAACGGCATCTAGATTTTTTCTCAAACTTAGTAAGATTGTCCGGTATTCACTGCTATATAAAAGGATAAATAACACATAGCAATTTGCCGCTGTTTCTCAGCACCATACTTAACTTGATATCTTCACTTATACAAGTTCAAACTATAAAGTATCTGGACTGGCACTATAAAAAGAAAAACTACGACACATATCATTTCAACATTTAATCTCCTTCGAAGTAGTCCAGTTCTGAATCTGCACACATTATACAGTGTCGTTTCCATTGATGAAAGCATTGTTGGACCAACTTTTTTTTGTATAGCAATAAGCTGCCTCGTCGCATCTCTTGGCTTTCCTCGACGCTTTAAAATCTTGATCCTCTCAAGTGAGATTTGATTTTTGAAAAGAAAAAAGCTACAAATGAAAAGATCTGGAGAATATGATGGTTGTCAGACCTGGAGAATGATATGCTTGGTCAAAACTGGTACACAAGCGATGGTCACTGATGGAAACTTTGTGATATAGTGAGACGACCACACTCTACACACTTTCCTTCCAAGCACTGCGAAAAACAACGAAAGATCTGCCAGGAATGGTAAAATGTTGTAACAGCACTTATATTATCAGCATGGGATGACTTCTAACAAAAGTGAAGGGGAAAAAAAAGAAAAAGAATCTAAATAAAATCGGCTACATTAAAAAATAATTTAAAATTTAAAATTCCTAGAATGCCTACTTCGTACGCATGTGTAGTCACACCAACATAAATTTAAAGGGCGAAACCTGTAACAAGAAAATCTTTTCCACTTTGTCATACATTTTTCAGAAATATTATTCTTGACATAAAAAAATATCGTCATATATATATATATATATATATATATATATATATATATATATATATATATATATATATATATATACACACACACATATATATATATACATATATATATATATATATATAAATATATGTGTATATATAGATATATATCGTTATATATTGTGTAGACATAATTGATTAGGAAAATGGTTCTGTGCACTCATTTCTCATTTCTCTGTTTGGATCAGTCTTACTTAATCTATCTTTCTGTTCCTCGCTGCCCTCACCCACAGGCGCTTATATATATATATATATATATATATATATATATATATATATATATATATATATATATATATATTATCACATAATTATGTTATAAAATCACTACAAAAAATAGCCATTTTGTTTCAATACCACCTTGTATATATATATATTAGGTTGGTGCAAAAATAATGACGTAATAATGTCGTTTTTTGATGTATTTTTAACGTCAAAAACGACATTATCACGTCATTGTTTTTGCACCAACCTAATATATATATATATATATATATATATATATATATATATGCACATGTATAATATTTATTAACAGTTATAACAAAATATTATAAAGCTCTACTCTGTATTGAACACTTTTTTCAAATATAATGGGAATTGGATTTAACCTACTTTACATTTGTATATATATATATATATATATATATATATATGTGTGTGTGTGTGTGTGTGTGTGTGTGTGTATGCTTATGTGTGTGAATGTTTCTCTCACTCTCTCTCTCTCTCTATATATATATATATATATATACACACACACACATAAAAACAAATACAAGTATATATATATATATATATATGTGTGTGTGTGTGTGTGTGTGTATGCATGCTTATGTGTGTGAATCTTTCTTTCTCTCTCTCTCTCTCTCTCTCTCTCTCTATATATATATATATATATATATATATATATATACACACACACACATAAAAACAAATACAAGTATATATATATATATATATATATATATATATATATATATATATATATATATACACACATACTTGTATTTGTTTTTATGTGTGTAGATGTATTCAGGAGTGGTTCTGTGTATACGCGTGTAGAACTCTTGTTATGCGATGGAAAATCAGCCATTCGTGCGTTAGTTCTTTTTTTCTTCTCGTATTTCAGAGAATGTCCTGGATAATTATTTTTGCCATGTGCATTAAAAAGAATCCATTTTGAATTTCTTGTCTTCCGTTCGAGTCCAATTTCCATTTTTATTCATCTTCTATTTCTTACAGCAAGGTCACCCGACGCTCGCCTTTTGGTTGCTTATGTTCCTAATCCCACCTTAATATGACATCGTTATATCAAATGTGAACACGCGTAAATAACATTCACGTCGTAACATCAGATCTTGTGAGTGATTGGGCATCACGATTTCTCTACGATCATTTTCTGCTATCAGATGTAAGAAATCTTGGTTCTTTTATAAGAAAGAATAGCACAAGTTGACATATCGAATCTTCCTCCGATTTTCGGGGAGGGAAAATATACATTTTCTATCCTTTTTCTGTTGGGTTTCTCTTTTGCTGTGATAATGATATAGAAAACGAGAAATAAATTGGCCTTTGAAGAAAAAGCCTAGATACAATATTAAAACCTAAAAGAATAAGCCAATAAAAGGATAATTGAAGTGCGGTAAAAAGTGGGGAAGTGATTAATAAAATAATAAAATAAAATAAAAAAATAACACAAAGAGGAGAGGAAATGTAATGAAAGAATGAAGAAGAAAAAAAAGAACATAAAAAAATAAAGATGGCGGATCATACTCAGCGTCGGTAAACAGCAACAACATCAAGCGGATATCTATCTACTTATATGAATATAATGATGAATGTAAAAAGAGAGGATGTTTGTAAAATCCTTTTCGGAACACAGGTAAGAAAAAAGAAGAAAAAATATATTTGTAGTGACCTCCATCATGCAATTTGTAAATTAAAGAATAAATGGACGCCGAAAAATCCTAAAAACCTCTCATATGTATCTGACTCACAAATAACGCAGGACGGATAATTTAATATTTCGAAAATTATTTACAGCATCTTCAGAATGTAGGGAAAACCTTGGACTTTACTGAATATCTTATTAACATATAGCTGTATATTATGAAATTAAATTGATTGAAAAAATAGAAAATTCTACATCAGTTAAAAAAGAAGAGAGAAAATTTTTATAGCGATCTTCTTCATAATCCAATTTCTAAATTAAATACTTAATGGATTCCGAAAAATCAAAATAAGTTTAATAAATATCTGATAAGCAAACAAGTGGGGACGGAAAATATAATATTTCGACGATTATTTACATCATCTTTGGGTAAAAAACCCAGGAATATACTAAATATCTGATTTAGCTCGCCTATCATCCACTTCGTCCCCCTCCCCAACCTTTTGAACAAGAGTAAAGTTTTTTCCATGTTTCTTTTTTAAGACTGTGTTTCCGGCATCTTTAAAAGCTTTTTCATTCTTCCAGTAGCCCCTTGCATTTATCGCTTTGCTTGGGGTAAACTGATTTTTTTAAAAATCTATATTATGAAATTAAGAAAAAAAAAAAATAGTACTTCCGTTAATAAAGTTTTTGTTTAGGATTGGGTTTCCGGTATTTTTATTCTCTTTCACTCCCAGTAGACATTTGCGTCTAAGTGGCATTATTGCCTTGATTGGGATGAACTGATTTAAAA
>OZ010604.1:25298551-25303551 GCA_963932145.1 Acanthosepion lycidas | reverse complement strand
GGGAACCAGCAATAAGGATCGCTAGAGAGAAGCAACAAAAATTGCAATATGAGCACTGGTAAAAAATGATGCTGAGACATTAGGTTTATAAGTCCCAGAAATGTATACACATCCGGATGGTAGAAGATAGAACAATCTACCCCGATGAACGAAATAAAGTGTTCGCTTCGAAATTCCAGTCACCCGAAGAAGGCCGGAGCGTACAACGGCCGAAACATAGTGAATAGAACAATGAAGATGAGGATAACAGCCCGAATAATGTAAATAATACGAGTAAGGCGACCTTTAGATAAGACGATGCAAAAAAGCAAATTATTAGGAATTTATCCTATACCTGTAGTATAAGACAACTGCTTGTTGCTTATATAAAGATGATGTTATTGGAAATATTGTTAGTTGCTGTTTCCTTAGAAATTCAAAAATAAACGAAATAAGAAAACCCATTTTGTATCATGTTTTTCCTACACACGTTCCCTACAAGGGAAACCATTCTGTTTACGTTTCGTCACAATGATCTCTTGCGAATACTAATTCTTCTTCCTCCTCTTCTTTTCTTATATATAAACAGTTACAAAACAGCCTGGTGTACTAATGGCCATTTACTTAGCCTTCATCGACAATCACAAAATACCGCTAATATCAGTACTATAAAGCTTCTTTTTTTTTAAAATGAGAAATGAATATTGTGTTATCCTAAATGTTATTACTGCCGTAATTAAAACTAACATGATGATTATTGGAAGTTCAGCGAAAGGTTGTTGTGAACGGAATCATAACTCGATTTTTATATTTTCTCAGCTGAGCTTACAAGGATACAAATTGATTTTATTGATATTGAATTATTCGTCAAATATGCAATTTATTATAAAGTCATGTCAGTAACATATAAGAAATGGTTTTATTACTTTTGACATCAGTTTATTTGGTAATGTAAATATTTTTATTGCACCGGAACCGAGTTTAGCTTACTTACTTAGAATTTAAGTTTTCATTTTTTTTAGAAATGTAGTCATTTTTAAGGGTGTTTTTTTGGGGGATTTAAAGGGTATCTTATATGCAGCAAATATACAGTAATTGCGAATGAGTAGTTTCTCTATGCTGGTAGATTTCCTCAGTCTATGTCTAGTGTAAAAGACTGTCACTTGATGCTTAAGATAAGCCAATGGCGCTTTTGATTAAATATTTCCAAGGTTTTGATATAATGCCGATATAGAGTCTATGTCTCCGAAGAATACAGAAAAACAATTAGAAGACACGACTGGTAGGCACTGATCTTAGTGTCCAGTGAGATATCTTTATCTGGATAGATCCGTTTTTTCAATTAATACGAAGGCTTTGCTGACTTTTTCGATTCTAAGATTGATTTCGTAATCTAAAGAGCCATGTCTAGTACTTGCAAGGTAGACAAATGTATTGACAACCTGGAGCCTCTTAAACTCGAACAAAGATGTTAAGTTCGACATAACGTAACCTTGGAGGAAGTGTATACATGACCTTAGTGAACTTATGAATTGATATATGTCGTCTAGACTTTAGCGTTTATTGTCCACTGGTGCCCCTTGCTTCTATAAACCCAACAGCATGATTGTTGATTATTTGGTTATGTTAAAAAATTTCTTGGATATACATATATGCACATTTGTTTTGTGATGTCAACGAACCCTCGTCGCCATCTTTTGTGACATCAACTAATGCTCGTTGTCACTTTCGCAATGCTCGTTGTAGTAGAGACTTTGTAATCGCAGATATAACTATCGTGTACCGTTGAACAATACTGGTGCCAGACGCCTTCGAATAAAATAAATAGTACATGTTTATAATAAAATAGCCAACAATATATTTTTTTATAGCAAAATGACATTAAATGCAACATTAAAAAAGTTAAAAAATAACATTTTTATAGTAAAATTGCTAACACTATATTATATGATCTACAAAATTTTTGTGATGTCAGTAAACACGCATTGCCCATTTTGTGATATCAACGTATACTCGTTGTCACCTTTTTGATGTCAACTAACACTCGTTGTCATTTTCGCAATGCTCGTTGTAGTAGAGACTTTGTAATCGCAGATACCACCATAGTAACGCCGTTGAACAATACTGGTGTCAGACCCCTTCGAATATCACTCGCACTAATAGTACTTGCTCGATAATTTTTGCTCGAACAGTAATCCATATAGTGACCCGAAAAGTGAAATATAGTGAATAGCGGTTCGTATAGTAATAGAGGATAGAGTAGAAATAGCGATCCATATAGTATAGAGGATAGACTAGGAATAGCGAATCATTTATCATTTATTTCCTCTGTGGTCACGTGGTCTACTTAATTCAATAATATGATCAGGTGTGTTTGCTCACTGGTGATCTATGTTCAAATTCAAGTGTCGGCAGCGACATTTTATTTCTGTATGGCAATCTATCATCTGGATAATTTGCTATTTTTTATGTATTTATTTCATCCCTAAGGTAAAGTGCTAGACAAACTTTGCGACGTGAAACACTAGAATCCGTCAATAAGATATATCGAACGTTTATCGATTTACTTAATATTATAGTTCTATTTATCTATTGAACGCTTTTTAATATTTAGATAGATCTTCGAACACAATACCCAAGGTAGAGTCTTACTGAATGTGACTGTTGTAAGGGACGTAGAAGGAGGAATTAACATATTTTCCTTACAGTATACATAAATAGGATAGATATTAGCTGAATCTGGAATTAAAAACCCAAGAATGTAATTGCCAGGGAAACATCCTCCTGGGAGTCTGATACACATAACAACAGTTTTGTAGAAGTTGTTTTCTAATTAGAACTTGCTCCTTAAGAAAAGAACGCGAAGGGATCTCGGCTGGTTTGCCAACGTGGACACAGCGTGGTGGCTCCTAGGTGTGAAGGTCTGAACTCGTGAAACTAACGAATGTAACGCGACCTAACAGCAAGCATAGTAAAAGCGATAAAGCAGCAAGAAGCTGGTGACGTCGCAGGGTGGGGACTAATTCATCACCTACAAGTTTACAGTATGTGTGGCTAGCAGAAAGTTGATTTCATTACCTACGTTCAAATTCCAGCTTAGTCTTTTGCGTTCACTTTTTCCCTTTCGTTCTGGCAAAAGGCAAGAATGCACCATTTCTCTGTCATGGGTTAATAAAAATAGACATTAGGCTCCCCTGCTGTAGTAGCCATGCTAAGAGGAAATCAATGAGAAACCCCGCCACTATATCTCTCAAGTAAAATGGTTTCTGTTTTAATTAATGTAGCCTTATTTAAATCGAAATTACAATACGACTCATTATAATGAGCGACTAATTTACTGAGTGGGGGCGTTACAGAGAGTGAAAGTGAAAAAGAAGATTGAGAATAGACAAAAGATGAAGAGAAAAAGAGAACTTTCAATAAAGAGATGCATAGGAAAATGAAAACAAACTTCAGGTTCAAACTATCTCCGGAGGAAATCAGACTCTTAATAATATTAAATCAAAAACAGTAGAAACGATAAAAACCAATGGTGAAGAATTGATGAAATACATAGAATATATACAATATCCACAAGCGGAAATAACAATAATAAATAGATTATTCAGTCATATGGAATGTTGCCCTTAACGTGATAGTGCTGTGTCTTTATTCTCAATGGGGAACTTAACACAACATTACTGTCAACTGTAGGTGTTGAATTTATTATTAAAGAACCTCTAAATTCATAGAACGGTATTGATAATATTAGGTATTGATAATACTAGGTATTGATAATATTAGGTACTGATAATGTTAGCTATTGATGATATTAGGTCCTGATAATATCAGGACTTGACAATATTAGGTACTGATAATATTAGGTATTGATAATACGAGGTACTGATAATATTAGATATTGATAATATTAGGTATTGATAGTATTAGGTACTGATAATATTAGGTATTGGTAATATTAGGTATTTATAATATTAGCTATTTATGATATTAGGAGGTAATTACTGGTATTGATAGTATTAGGCATTGATAATATTTGGTATTGGTAATATCAGGCGGTAATTAACGGTACTGATAATATTATGTATTGATAATATTAGGTCCTTATAATATTAGGTATTGATGCTATTAGGCGGTAATTAACGGTATTGATAATATTAGGTGTTGATAATATTAGGTATTGATAACATTAAGTACTGATAATATTAGGTATTGATAATATTAGGCATTCATAATATCAGGTGGTACTTCACGGTATTGATAATATTGGGTATTTATGATATTAGGAGGTAATTACTGGTATTGATATTATTAGGCATTGATAATATTAGGTATTGATAACATTAAGTACTGATAATATTAGGTATTGATAATATTAGATATTGATAACATTAAGTAATGATAATATTAGGTATTGATAATATTAGGTATTGATAACATTAAGTACTGATAACATTAGGTATTGATAACATTAAGCACTGATAATATTAGGTATTGATAATATTAGGCATCCATAATATCAGGTGGTACTTAACGGTATTGATAATATTAGGTATTGATAATATTAGGTATTGATAACATAATTACTGATAATATTAGGTATTGATAATATCAGGTATTGATAACATTAAGTACTGATAATATTAGGTATTGATAATATTAGGCATCCATAATATCAGGTGGTACTTCACGGTATTGATATTATTTGGCGTTTCCTTCTAAAGAATCATTTGACATTTATTAACCGGATAGTCAGTGCGACTACAGGTTGAATTTTATAAAATCTGTGTATTCAAACTATTTTTCGGTAAAATAGGTTTCACAAGTTTTATGGCTGTTATCACTCTTTCCAGTGTTGCTGGAAGTTTTCTTCCTTGAACTAGTATGGAAGGTCAACATCGTGATTATAATATTTTCTGCATGAGTTACGTGTGACCTTCATTCAAGTTGTTGCATGTGTTGAAAGTTTTCAAATGATACGATTCCTGTTATTTGTTTAAAAACTTTATGAATTTGCAGTGCTA
>OZ010604.1:25278551-25293551 GCA_963932145.1 Acanthosepion lycidas | reverse complement strand
GAATTACGGGTCGATTGTTTGACCTAATACAATCATTCCTGTCAAACCGTGAATTGAAGGTCGTTCTATCGAACGCAGGTGTTCCTCAAGGATCCATCCTAGGCCCCACTCTATTCCTTATCTACATAAATGACCTTCCTGATGCCATAAATTCCCAAGTTGTCATCTATGCGAATGACACCACAATTTATTCCTGCCTCAAAAAACAAATCTAGTGTCACTGACAAAACTAACCTGGCCGTGCGTCTCGAAAAGGACCTCCAATCGGTTGTGAACTGGGGCAGGAATTGGCTGGTCAACTTTAACGCTTCAAAAACAAAATTTCTCTCTATTAATCACCACAGAGATCCTTCCTTGCCCTCCATTAGAATGTCTGATGCTCAACTTCTCGAGAGCAACTCTCTGCGGCTGCTCGGTCTCACGTTGACTGCTGACCTGAGATGGAACAAATACATTGAGTCAATTGCTTCGTCCACCGCAAGGAATGTTAGCTCCCTGTGCCGTGCCAGGAAATTTTTCTCCCCGGAATCGATCCTCCAGATCTACAAATCAACAACTCGCCCTTGCATGGAGTTTTGCTGCCATATATGGTCTGGTGCATCTTCTGTTTACCTCGGAGTTCTTGACAAGATCCAGAGGCGGATATGTAATATAACTGGCCCTATCCTGGCATCTCGATTACAGTCACTCACTCACAGACGCGCCATCGCCTCTCTCTGTCTGCTCTACAAATACTTTCATGGTAATTGTTCCGATGAGCTGCTTTCACTGGTTCCCAGACTTCATGAGTTCAAGCGCACTACGAGGCTGGCATCCCGCTCTCACTCTTTCACTGTCGAAACTCCTAAATGTAGCCGTCTCTTCTACTCTAATAGCTTCATGTCTCGCACCTCTCGCCTGTGGAACTCCCTTCTCTATTCCAGTTTCCCTGAGAGCTATAATCTCCAGCTATTCAAGTGTAATGTCAATCGACATCTCCAGTTGACTTGATCTATCCACTACCCTTCTCCTTATACTCTCTTCTATCACTCGTATCTGATCTCGCTCTAAATTTTCTGTAACCCCTTGCGTCCTAGTGGCTTCCCGCCTTTGTTTGGGGTGAAATGCTTAAAAAATAACAAAAAAACTCGACCCCACGCCCATAATATACTGTATGTATGTATGTACATTATTTACATTATTCGGACTGTTGTCCGCATCTTTGTTGCCATAATTATCACAACGTTGTACGCTCCGGCCTTCTTCAGGTGGTTGGAATGTCGAACTGAACCCTTTATTTCGCTCACTGGGGTAGACTGTTCTAGTTCCACTGCCATGTTTGATGGATGTCAGTTATTAGTTATCTCCTGTTAATTTTCCCTCTCCAAGTTCTCCACTGCCTTAACCAGGTATTGAACTCACACTCTTTGGGTCCTCTCACTGGATCTAAGCAACGCCTCTATCCACTGTGCTATGTGTCCTTGAGGATGTATGTACGTGTGTGTGTATGTGTGTGATTATATATATATATATATATATATATATATATATATATATATATATATATGTTGTTGTGTGTGTGTGTTTGTGTGTGTGAGTGTGTGTGTTAGTGTGTGTGTATATATATATATATATGTGTCTGTGTGTCTGTGTGTGTGTAAGAGAATGTGTATATCTGTGCGCATGCGTGTTCATGTGTAAACGTTTTATGTGTTTTTTGGGGCAGTGATGAGAACGAAACGGAAAATAAAACATCAATTCGGACTAAAACGAATGGAAAATGAATAAACACACCGCCTCCTCCACTGCAGAAAACGATATTTGATCAAACAACTGACGATGTCGGACTAATGATGTTGGTAATCACGTCCGGGATCTTTTTATGGAGATTTCAAGTAGAGGGGAGATGTACTGGCAATGGCGAGTTGAAGGAGGCAGTAAAGCTTTGGAATGAAGTAAAGTTTATGCGAGGAGAAAAATGGGAACGGGGTGAGGTGGGAGTGGGGTAACTCGAAAGATAGAAGAGTAGGGGGAGTTTGAAGGTAAAAAAAGGAGAAAAAAAAACAGAGAAGGAAAAGAAAAAAAAAGAAGGAAGCAGAGATGAAAAAATAAATAAGATAAGAGAGGCAAAAAGTGTGCAATGGAGATGAAACGCAGAGAGACACTGACGAAGCATGAACAAAAAAAAAACAGGGGGAGAAAAATATTGAGAAGCAACAGCAAATGAAAGGTAATTAGGGAGAAAGAAAAATTGAAACGAATCAGACGGACTAATGAAAGAAAAAAAAAGAAAGAAAGAAATAAAAGTGTTAAAACTGAACTGTTTTACGAGATTCTTTTGACAAGTAAATAAATAACCAACATATTTGCTAAAACATTTCATTTACTTATGAGTATTCGGCAAAAAAAAACACCGAATACTCCTAAATATACAGGGTGAGGCAAAAGTCGCGAACGTTGGGAGCTAATTAATTAATCATTATTTAAATGTCTAATTTGTATTGATATTTGCTATTTAGTGACCCGCGAGTTCACCAGACATCACAACCTTGGATTTTTTTTTCTCTGTAGGTACATTAGAAATCAGCTGTTTATCAGGGGCGTCTAAGAAATTTTGAACAGCCCACATAAAAATTAAATAAAGTGTATTTAATACTTTTAAATTATCCTCATAGTGTACAAATTTTGCCACACCTTATATATATTTTAAGACATTTTTTATGTTTATACGTTCTTTTTATACATACAAATATTTAAGTAAATGCTCTATTTATAATAGACAGTATTAACGACATTTATCGGCCTGAATGTCGGAGAAATTTTCATAGAAAATATGCGTCCTCCGAGAGGAATCGAACCTGTATTCTTTACGGAACCATCATTTAGCATGACGTGCTTTGACCGATTGAGCCACAGAGGAACGTTTTGGTTAGCAAGGTCGATTTTACTGTTTTTAAACTACAATTCTCCATGATTTTCTCTCGTACATTCATATCTGCTCGAAGCGTATCCAAATGTAAACAAATGTCGTCACACATTATGAAATGGACAAAGTCTGACAATTATTTTAACACATATTTTTTATGTACATACGTTCTTTTTATAGATACAAATATTTAAGTAAATGCTCTGTTTATAATAAAATAATAATAATAATAATATATATATATATATATATATATATATATATATATATATATATATATACACACACACACACACACACACACACACACACATATATATATATATATATATATATATATATATATATATATATATATATATATATGTATATATATATACTTCCACCAAAATAAAAAAAAAATAGTTTGAAATCCTGAAGGACAACATTTTTACACTATATCATACAATTTCCCCAATACTACTCTTGATATATATATATATATATATATATATATTTAATAATAGCGAAAATATTACAGACGAGCCATTAGTAAAAATAACAAATACAATTTATTCCCAAACAAAAATAATAATGCTAATGAGCTAAACATATTTTTTTTTAAAAACTCTGGAACCTTGACCTACAAGAAAAATCCAAACCATTCAATAACCTTACATACAAAGACTAGCCTTAGAGAGCATCCAATGAAATAATAATATAATAAAATAAGTAGATAAAGACAGCGCTAAATTGATCATGGACTAAACATACTATACAAAAAAAAATTCTAAAAACATTAGGGGATAAAAACAACAACAAATTAATCGACACCAACATCGACAAAAAACATATAAAAATGTCAAAACTCTGCGCAACACATAAAATATTAACAAAAAAAAGAAAAGGATTATCTAATAAACTTTGTGCCAAAAACAAGCAATTTCTACGGACTACCAAATATTCATAAAACGAGTGAAATAAAATCAGCTATCCAGACACAAAAATCTGAATACATTAGCATCCCAAACCCCAGTGACTTTACATTCAGATCCATAGTAGCAGGATCAGTCTGTCCAACTAGCAGATTCAGTAACCTAATAGACATAATACTATAACCATTTACTAAACAGATTACAAGCTACAGAGACGATATTCATTTCCTAAGTTCCATAATAAAAAAGTACATCCGGGAACACTTATAGCAACTTTTGAAATTAGTAGCCTATATAGCAACATACACCGTGAATTAGGTAAAAAGGCAATCTCATTCTGATTGAAAAATATCCAGAAACACTACATCCCAAATTCACTAAGGAATTCATTATCGATAGTACAGACCTAATTCTAAACAATAACACTTTTGAATTTGACAATAAAAACTACATTCAAACCCTAGGTACCGCAATGGGAACAAAAATGGTACCAATGTATGCCACCCTAACATTAGCTTACCTAGATAAAAACCTCTATGAAAAGAGAGAACAAATATATAGGGGAAATATAAAAACCCACTTCACTAAATCTTAGAAACGTTACTTACTTCATTTTCTGGAAATCTTCATCGGGTGATATTAACCAATTCCACATTCTACCCAAATAATTTTCATTTCAAGAGCCATCACACAAAAAGCTGTCTGAAATCCATCCCCTATTAAATATAATTAAAAGAAAACACCAGTCTAAAAACCTGAAACACATATTAACATCATGCAAATTTACCAACACACAACACAGAGAGTCACAAAATGCAACAAAAAAAGATGTGGGGTTTGTGACATCCTTATAGAAGGAAACTCCTTCACTTTTGAAAATTCCAAAACGACAATCATAATAAATAAAAAATTTAAGCTGCAACTCCAAAAAATGTGATTTATGCACTCAAATGCAAGAAATCATATATAGGTATCAACCAACGACTAAACAACAGAGTTTCTTTCCACAAAAGCAACATTAAATTATAAACAACAGAAAAATGTGTGTATCACAACACAATTATAAATTTAACACGGGTGAATTTAAAATTATGCCAGTATATCAAACAGACAATTGTCTTATCTACAAATACAAGGAAAAAAACTTCATACGCAAATTTAAACTAGCACTAGATCGACCATAACCCTACACAAAAAAACACACACACACATGCACACAATATTTTTTGTATCTGTTTATGCTTTAATGACAAGTCTTTGACAAATACAATTGTAAAAAATAAATTAATTAAATTAACAAATTTTCCCAGACAACTAATTCTTATTGATTGCCCAAAATATTTGTTTTAAAAAAATCTTTTTTCAAAAGAAAGTTTTCGTTCACATATATCAATGAAATAAGCATTGTTGCAAACGTGACATTTTTAGCAAATTACAGTTTCGTAAACTCTGTTAAAGTCAGAGATCTATTTAACTGTATTATAAACAGGATCCCTTTTAAATCGATAAAAATCAATATTTTTCGATTCTGATAAATCTCGCTGTTAACGAATACTGATCTACAAAAAATATTTAAAAAATGTTTCCTATTTTTACGAGTGGATCAGTCTATTTAAGTAGTGCCTCTTCTCGAAACAAGACTCTATGTGAGCCTTCAGTTATCAGGGTATGTTTCAGCTGCCAGTTTAACACCTGAATCTCGTTATTGGTCGAACACTTGATCGCCTATAGCAACACACGATAAGCATTACACTCACCCCAGCTTGTCGACGCCTCAAAATGTGAGAGCGATTCTCATCAGTAGTTCCCCGATCTTTACTCCATCTTTCTGACCCATCGACACGGAATGTTTCGGCAAATTAACGGTTGAAAAATCGGTTTTCGTGTATTCTGTTACCTATTTTTTTAACGATTTGCCTCATGGATGTCTTTTAAATGAGGTTGAGTGTAAGGCTGCACATTATTTTGCCAAATGATTTACGATCTAAATTTTTGTGCTTTTCGAAACCAATTCGCTTTCACTATGATTAAGAACCTCCTTATAGCTTAACAATGGCGGATTTTTATAACTTTTTTTTCATATAAGATTGGTGTGATAAAATCGTCGATTTGATCAGGGAGACCTTCCTCAGAGTTATTCGGGATTTTCAGCGAACGGTATTACCTGCTGATCGTTGTTTTAATTTCGATATTTTGTGATCTCGGTGATGGAAAGCGTTGTTCTTGAGACCAGTCATGTGGCTTATATATACTTGGATAAGTGACACCACCGAAAATAGGATGAAGTGCGTTATATTGTGTCTAGTTCCTCTACGACACTGTGAGCGACGGGCCCAATAGTACGATACTTGCTTTATATCGTAACGGTCCGGATTCGATTCTCAGAGTCCGTAGAGAATGCGCACTGATGATGTTATGTGGTGTACGAAAAGTTTTTCTTCCTCCGTATCAGTTCGAATTCCTCGTCGCCAAAGTTGTTATGTAGTGGTTTCACAGTGGAGGCTTGTATTTTGCACTAAGTCGGTCCTAAATAGGTTCGACGTACAAAACGTTAGGAACTTGATATAATAGGTAATGACGCAGTAATCTAGTTGGGGTGGCTGATACTTTAATATCCGACTAACGGTCGTCCGACATCGACTGACTGACCAACTCACTGCCGACCGACTTGTTACTCTTACTACTCCTACTTATTATAGGTGGGAGAGTATATTAAGTATAGAATAGGTGTGTTTCACTATAACAGATGATGAGTTCACGAATCGGTCGTCCAGTCTTTTTCTGCATATATGTGTTGAGGATTTTAGGTCTAACTGTGATGAATTATAATGAAAATTATACAAATACCAAAATTACTAATCAGTTATATACACCTATGCTAGATCCAGCTTCTACTGCTTTGGATTGAGCAGCTTGATGAAGGAAGTCGTTGCTTTTGGGGCATGTCTTGTGGGTTATGTTTGCTTGGATATGTGTCACCATTGGAAATAGGATTATCTGCGCTATGTTGTGTCTAATAACGTAGTTACCTCTTTGTAACCTAGGCCCGCTTGCTCAATGTTATAATGATTACATCATATCGTAACGGTCCGGCATCGATTCTCAGACTCGGTAGAGGATGTGCATCGGGGATGAATCAACAAGACGGCCGTCTAATCTTTTTCTGCATGTGTGTGTGTTGAGGATCCTAGGTCGAGATATGATAAACTATTATGAAAATTATACAAATCCCTAAATTACTAATCAGATATATCTATATACATTATTATTAGTCAAACCTTATTTTTAGTGGATACACATATTTGAGTTAGACTTTTCGTTTACTTTTTAAACGGTTTATTTATTTATTTTCTTCTACAGGCCTGAATATTCGAGAAATGTTATTAATAAAAAATATGTGTTCTCCGCAGGCCGGTTTAATAAATAAGCGGAGCGTCTATTCAGATATGGGTTTATCCGCTAAATATAATGCTTATGTGATAAAATCTGTGGGATTAATAAATGAAAAGGATCCACTACCTCTTAAGAAATATTTGTGTGAGTGTGTGATAACAAATTGCGTCTAATTTAGTCCTAAAAGAGGAAATACGTCACATGATATCATTTTTTACTTCGTTAAAAATTTTCAACAATATACATGAATATATATATATATTCATCGAGTCCGGAAACCTCAACAGAATGCACTGGACGGCCGTTTCGTCCTATATTTGGGACTCATCAGCAGTGCGCATCCACTAACGAGAATTGAAACCTTAGCAGTTAGGTCGGCAAGCATATCAATTGTTCCAACGGGCCTCGCTGACGGAGAGATTGAAAATCAGACTCAATATTGCGCCTCTCGCTCATATTCCGTGCTGGAACTCTACTGAGTTTGTCTCTAGCCGTAGGACTGTGTCCCCTGGAGCCCGACTACTATCCCCAAGCCGCTCACTCTAGAGCATTAGAAGCCTGTTCAAGCAATGATATACACATGATATAAATTATTAGGAGGATTTGATAATTATACTGAAGTAATTCATCGAGTCTGAAACCGAGCGAGCGGCGCTATATTGCGTCTGATTTGCAATCTCTTCGTCACCGAGGCCCATTAGAACAGTTGGTATGATGTTTGCTTGACAGCCTAACTGTCAGGGTTTCAGTTCTCGGTAGTGGATGCGCACTGCTGATAAGTCACAAATGTAGGACGAAACGGCTGTCCAGTGCTTTCTGCATTCTTTTGAGGTTTCAGACTCGATGAATTACTTAAATATAATTATCAAACCCTCCTAATAATTTCTATCATATGTGTGTGTGTATATATATATATATATATATATATATATATTAGATAAAGATATATATATTAAAGATTATTCTACCACCATTTCAGTCGGGTTTCAAGGCAACCGGACGTCTAGCCACACTGATGAGCTGTAATACAGCGAAATAGTCTCTCCGAAGATGACAATGTATATGCTCCTGAAAATTTTATTTCGGTTGAGCTCTCTGGGGAGGAAGTGTGGGTTTGTAAACAGTGACTATTACGGCTAATAATACATGACTCTTCGTTAAATCGAATCGAGTTCTCTCAGTTACTGTGTGTTTATCTAAAAATAAATACGCTTAAATTCACCTTCATCCCTGCCGTGTGCCAACGGTTTAGTGGTAGAATCTCCGACAGACGCCATTTCAGTCGGGTTTCCATCCTAGCTAGAAGATGAGCCGTGGTGCAGCGAAACAGTCTGTTTGTGGATGACTATAATATATATATATATATAGGTAATTTCAGTCTTGCCCTGTCAGATTGGCCCCAGAATTGCTGTGCCTTCAAAATTGTTGTTTACTTTTCGTGTATGAAACTGCTGGTAGCAGATATAAATTCATAGATGATCGAATGAGAAAAAAAAAATTCTTGCTTAACAGATAATTCTAACTTAATCTGTCTCCGGGGTTGAATTGGTAGAGGAAAGCTTCAATTTAAGAAGTGCTTTTCCTGAGGTAAAAAACGGATATATGCATTTTGATAATAATAAATATAAATCACCAGTAAATAAATAAACTCTTCATCTGCCATAATAGTGATCTGTATATATCAATATTTAAATTTTGAAATTCTCAGTTTTCAATCCGTACCTGACGATTGCATAGCGCATGAACCTCCGAGTTGTTCTACTGGTGAGGAACAAAATGAATATTTATTATTAGTATAAATTTTTGCTCTCTTATTATACATCGAGCAATGTTTTATTACCACAAGCACTATCTCTCTCTCTCTCTCTCTCTATATATATATATATATATATATATATATATATATATATCAGCACATGTGAAGCAGAAGTGTGTTTACCAGTGCGTATATATATATATATATATATATATATATAAAGGCTTAAACACCAATATTCCATGGTCATAATTTATTCTATTGGAACCGTAAATACAAATTATATATTTTATATATGTATGTGTATATTTACCACTAATATTATCTATCTATATATATATATATATATATATATATATATATATATATATATATATATATATATATATATATATATATATATATATATATATATATATATATATATATATATATATATATATATATATATATATATATATATATATATATATATATATATATATATGGCCACTGGTAGCGCTACTTCTGCTTCACACGTGCCATTGTCAGCCATGAAAGGGTTGAATATGCGATAATTTTGAGCTGCTGAGTAAATGTCAGAATGAATTGAATTTCGTTTTTATTCTTTTCTGCTGATCCACCTCCGAGCCTTCATATGTTCCAATGTCATATTTTTAATAAAACATAGATATAGACGTTTCCTGTGCAATCCTTGAAGTTAAGCAACGTTTAGCACGGTCAGCACCTAGATGGGTGACCGATTAGGAATATAAAATGTCTGTTTCTGATGTTAAATATCAGTGTCCGTTTCTTGAAATTTTGCTCACGTTCACATTATGTTAAAACATGGGTTGCCGTATGATCACTGAAATTACGTTAAGCAACGTCGTGCCTTGTTAGCACCTAGATAAGTGATCGATTAGGAATATCAATTGTCACATTCTGATTTTAAGTATCAGTGTCCTTTTCCTTGCAATTTTGCTTGCGGCCACACCACGTTGAAACACAGGTTACCGTACGATCACTGAAGTTAAGCAACGTCGAACCTGGTTAGTACCTAGACAGGTGATCTCTTGGTAATATCAATTCTTTCAGGTGTTAAGCATCAGTGTCCGTTTCTTTGAAATTTTTCTTAAGTCCATATCACGTTGAAACACAGGTTACCGTGCGATTACTGAACTTAAGTTAAGCAACGTCGAACCTGGTTAGTACCGAGACATGTGATCTCTTTGGAATACCAGGTGCTGTAAGGCTGGACTTTCGGGTGGGGTAATGGATAATGGCTCGGAATCGGAGAACCGACTTCCAATTCCAGTTTGGTCCGTTACTTTCATTTATATGCAAACATCGTTGCGAAAATTATGACTCCTTTCTGCAGCTATTAGGTCACATTTGATTGGTTAAGCACGGTAAGTTCCAAAAGCCTATTTTTAATTGTGTCTTTTTTTTTCGAGAAAAAAGAGGGAGTATTGTGCATTTTGAAATTAAAATAATTGTTCACTCAGCAGTAGTTTAGCATCGCCCGAGGAGGCACATTTGTAGTGTTGAAAAATAATTGTAATTGTGTAGCGATGTTTAACAAGTTTTTGTTTTAATATCCTAAAATAAATATGTAGCGCTATTCTGTATTGAGCACTCTTTTAATTTAAATGTTACAGACAGTGGAATTATACTCCATTTGTTCTCATTTTATTTACACACACACACACACACATATATATATATATATATATATATATATATATATATATATATATATATATAGTAAAGGTAACAAATCCGTTGGTATATAATCCAAGTGGATCCTAGTAATATTGTAATATTTAAGACAAATACACTCTACCCACCCCTGACCCCCCGTCTCGTGTCTTTCGTCTGACTGAAAGATTTGAATGGGAAAATTCTGTATTAGTTTTTCGATAGATTGAATTTTTTTTTACTATCTTTCACAGTTAAATTTCCATTTTTGACACAAACTCAGTCTACACCTGGGTTTCTAAAACAGACGGCAGATATTTTCGTCTGCCGAAACATGCTATTCCCAAGATAAGATGATTTGCGATTTTATTGTTATTAATTATATATATATATATATATATATATATATATATATATATATATATATATATATATATATATATATAAATAATCTTTATTACTGGGATGAGGAGTTATCATTATTTAGCTTATTTATATTCGGACTATTGTCCCCATTTTGTTGTTTTTATCTCCGGCTTTCCTCAGGTATATATCGATCCGGGTAACCTACTGGGAATTCCGAACTGAACAATTTATTTAATCTACGGGGCCAGAGTGTTCTCGTTTCATTGATCATGTCTAAGTATATTGTTAAGGTCTTATTTTATCTGGCAATGTCAGTTAGTGTTCACCCGTCTCTATTGAGTGCAAGTACACAATGTTCGACCGAGGAGTTGAATTTACAAATAATATGTCACCAAATTCACAAACCGACTCTTTTCCCACTAGGCGATCTTTTAAACTGCGATCTTTTAACCTAACCTTTATTGCTGATTAGGCTGCGACTGCTCTCGTGGCTACTGCTGGCTGTCATGTTTTTGATTTCTGCTGCTGCTCTTGTTTTGATCACTGTGGTATCGAGGACGCACAATTTGAACGAATTAATGACATTATATGGAAGGCGATTCGTCTCGCCGTGGTGTTTTCCTTTCTATGTGTCATGTCCTTTCAGGACGTAGGCGATAATATCTCTCCACCTCTCTCTATTCCTTGCACTTCTCAACAAGTTACTTTACTCTACTTCATTCCCTAAACCACGTTCTGTCAGCCATTTGCTTAAGTCCGCCGGGTATGTGACGCATTGTTTTCTCTTGTCTCTCTTTCCCTCTATTCGACCTGAGAGTATCAAATTCTTCAGGCCCTCCTTCCTCATTATCTGTCCCAGAAACTTCATCTGCCTCTTCCTGATGTTACGTATAAGCCTCCTCCTTCTTTGCAACCCCTCTAAGATCTCATCGTTGCTCACACTCTCGGTCCATGATATCCTTAGCATCCTTCCGTAGAACCACATCTCTGTCGCCTCGAGTCTCTTCTTCATCTTAGAAGAAATCGCCCAACATTCGCTGCCGTAAAGAAGGACAGATGTAACGTAAGAGTTCAGTACGTTTTTTCCTTTGTTACCAAAGATAACCTCCTGTCTCGTAATTCTTTGCCAAGCTTTTGGAATTTGTCCTTGGCCATCACAATACGCTTACGGATCTCAGTGTCGCACTTACCGTCCTCTGTCAAGACGCTTCCAAATCTGCTTGATTCTAGTGTTCCCGACTTTCAGATCGTGTTTCGGGCTCATCCTCTTCCTGACGACCATACACTCCGTTTTCTTGTAGTTTATGCTTAGTCCCTTCTTCACACTCTCCGTCGCTACCTTCTGTAGGGGATTTTGTCATTTCATTTCCGTGTCTGCTCTCAGTACTGTGTCATCTGCGTATCTTATGTTGTTAAGACTGTGGCCGCCGATGCTGAGTCTTGGTATGGTTTCCAGTTGTCTCACGATTGCCTCGCTGTATAGGTTGAACAGGTCGAATGACAAGAGGCATTTTCACTAAGACGAAAATCCTTAGAGTGTTTTAATCGTAAGGTCATTCTCAGTAAATTTTCGATTTGGCTCTTACAACATTTCGCGATTACTGGTAGAACTTCTATTATCAGAGTGTGGGATTGTGGCCGCCAATGCGAAATCCCGGCAAGGTTTCCAATTCTCTCATGATTTCCTCGCTGTATAGATTGAACAGGTTTGATGAGAAACGTATCCTTGCCTTACGCCCTTTCTATTTTTGTGTATTCATTGAACTCGTCTCCTATGTGCACGCATGCTGTTTATCTGAAAAGCACTGGGAATTGGCGCTTCCTGTAGTGTTAGTCTCCATAAGATCGTTGCTGTGTACCCCAACAAATGCTACCCTTCACGAAAGCTTCTTTACATTTCCACGCCGCTCATCACACGAGAGTTCATTGCCATTCTGGCTAATGTCACCAGATCCCATACTATTAAAAAAAAGGTTTGTAAGAAACAGTAAAACAGATGTGGACGAAGTCGAACTCTTCGACAGTAATCCGACATATACCAAAATAAGATATCCACGTGAAAGGGAATCTACTGTATCTGTTTGGAATTCACCATTCGGCCCTGGAATAGTTTTAACCCTCGTGTTCCCACCGCGGAACAAGATATGAGTACGGAGATTGTTCCCATACCGGAAGAGTGCAAAACATTTAATATAAATGTTGCTGAAGTCCAACAGATAAGGAAATCCGGACGGACAACGAGACCCCCAGATTGTTATGGATGATGACGCCACAATTTTCCAAGTATCGAAGAATTTGGTATCCTACACTCGAGTAACACGAACAATAGTCTCGCCTACGCCAGAAATATAATCCGTGATTTACCTCCATTTTATTTTGTACCTGATTTTCGTTTAGCTAAATAAATCGTAGTAATTTTTCTTCTGTTCTGAGTTTTGTCTTACTTATCACAATTACTGCTGCTGTTGCGTTTGAAGTCTTGCTGTCATTTTCCTTCTTCCGTATTGAAGGCTTCCATATTGTATTTATTTTTGTGCCAGGCCTACAATATTGAAGCTGCTAATAAAACACAAAGTCAAGAGCAAATCTTCAATAAATTATTTGTTATTAGGTACACACGTTTTGTTATTATATATCTACTTTTGCCTAAAGTTCATACTTTGCTATTTTTATTCAAGTGCAATCTTCTACATTTATAAGAGCCAGATCAGTCCAAAAATAGAGTAATGTTGCCATATTAGGGCGGGAGCTGCCCAGATCTCACTTTCCAGGTTTGATAGACTTCAAAAGCGTTTCTGAGTCCTTGTTGGAGAAGAATTATTTTCAACCCTCCAGCCTTATCGGTACTACCATGGAAAGTGCTCGGACGAACTGCACCCGGTCTGGCCATCAACGCTAGGACCCACGAGTCCACTTCTATAGTAAAAACCACCCTCATTCCATCCTTCTTCCATCAGCGAGAAGTTCCACTCAAACAATTTTCCCCACGAACTACTGCCCTATCCAACAGAGTATGTTTCCCCGATCACTACAATCTTGACTGCTAACCTGAGATGGAACAAATACATTGAGTCAATTGCTTCGTCCACCGCGAGGAAAGTTGGTTCTCTGTACCGCGCCAGGAAATTTTTCTCCCCGGAATCGATCCTTCAGATCTACAAATCAACCATTCACCCTTGCATGGAGTATTGCTGCCATATATGGTCTGGTGCACCTTCTGTTTACCTCGGAGTTCTTGACAAGATCCAGAGGCGGATATGTAATATAATTGGCTCTTATCTGGCACCTCGTCTACAGTTGCTCTCTCACAGACGCGCCGCCGCCTCTCTCTGTCTGTTCTACAAATACTTTCATGGTAATTGTTCCGATGAGCTGCATTCGCTGGTTCCCAGACTCCATTAATTCAAGCGCCCTACGAGGCTGGCATCCCGCTCTCACTCTTTCACTGTCGAAACGCCTAAATGTAGCCGTCTCTTCTACTCCAATAGCTTCATGTCTCGCACCCCCCGCCTGTGGGACACCTTTCCCTATTACTGTTTCCCTGAGAGCTATAATCTCCAACTATTCAAATGTAATGTTAATCGACATCTCCAGTTACCTTGATGTATCCACTATCCCTCTCCTCATCCTTTCTTCTATCACTCCTATCTGCTCTCGCCTCAAATCTTCTGCAACCCCCTGCATCCTAAAAGATCGTACACAATACTTAACACCTTATGTGAAGACTGCAAAAATATAATAAAAATTAATCAGGCATTGCTTGCTGTTAATTTTTCAAATTCAAACATTTTCATGTATCTGTCGATCTAGCAACCTTTCATCTAATTTCGAACCAATCTCTTTATATAATCTACAAGAGCAGGGTTTGCTCATCCACTGTCCATTATCTAGAGGTATATTGTTTAGTTTGCTTGTTTTTTTTTTTCCTGCAGAGTTATTGATAGTACTGGTGCCACTGAATTTACGTATAACCACACACACCATTG
>OZ010604.1:25261051-25271051 GCA_963932145.1 Acanthosepion lycidas | reverse complement strand
TTTTTTTTTAATTTAAGCCCATACTGGACCAGCGTCGAGATGACAAGATGTAACCGTAAGTTCTATGCTAACAGTTTCTTTTCTTGCACTTCTTGCTTGCGGATTTCCCGCCCTTCTTCATTCTGTTTAGCCAACTTTAATCTTCCAAAATTTACATGCAATATCAATCACTATCTGTTGTCCTCGTAATTCTTCTCCTGTTCATTATTAATGTTTCTGTTCCTAATTCACACCTCGTAACCCCTTGTGTCTTAGTATCTTTAATGCCTTGCATAGGGTGATACCGATTAATACTCACTCTCTCACACACACACACATATATATATATATATTGATATAAATTGACGTTGAAAAACTTCTATATCGCACATACACGTCTTTACAAAACAAATTCCGATGTTTGATTATGTTCAAAATTTGAGACGTTCGTCGTGCCAATAAATTTTCAGCCTGATATATATATATATATATATATATATGTGTGTGTGTGTGTGTGTGTGTGTGTGTGTGTGTGTGTGTGAGAGAGAGAGAGAGAGAGAGAGTGTGTGTGTGTGTACACGTGCGTGAGTACATGAATTCCTGCTTTTATCTATTATTTCTTACATGCTGCTATCGCTTTTGTGCAAAGTCATGACATTTTTTTGTCAACGAAAAACTCTTTCTATCGGAATTCTGAAATAGGGGGGGGGTGAAGTAAAGAAGACGAGGACGGATTTAGTTTTCTTTGATGCCTACAAAAAAACCATTAAAAACAATGTCTGTACTTTTTATATCTTTACGCGAAAAGGTAAACTCGATAAATAGCCTAACACAAACACACACACACACGCATACAAACACATATTTTTGTGTACGTGCTTTATATATATATATATATATATATATATATATATATATATATATATATATATATAATAATATTGGCCAAAGCATGAACTGCTGAAAAAAAATCAATAAATGAATAATAATAATAATAATAATAATAATAATAATAATAATAATAATAATGTCGGAAAGAGAATAAAAGAAAATAATCTGATAATTATTGTGTAAATAAAGTAGAATAAAATAAAAGTAAAAATACATATTTCCTGATGAAAACTCCGCTATGCTGCACTCGAAATGTCGCCAGGTGCCTTTGAAGTGGTTTTAGCTCCAGGGAAAGCATATGTGAATTGGTACACACGGTAATGGAGGCGCGAAGAAAGTACTGAAATAAAAGTCTTTTTTTTTTTTTTGAAAGGACGTAAATGTTTTCAATGTAGGAGAAGAAATGTCTATTTTATTATTCATTTTTCTTTGCTTTTTATTTTTCACTCGGTCTAATTGATCCGGTGTGACGTCAGGTCAGCACTTAATGCAATGATTATGTCAGGTCTGCCTGCAAATGTTAGGCAAATATATCTGAGTATAAAATGGTGAATTCATGAAGATGATAGTGAGCGTTGTATTTCCTGATAATTATTGAGATTATGGTGGTAGAAATAGACTTGTTTATGGCTATCAGGGAATGGAGCCTTAGTTTATAAGTTTAAAGAAAGAACCAGCTAATAATAAAAGATAAAAGAGAAAGCTTTTAATGTTAATAGCGACAGAACAATAGTCTTGAAGACACAACCTAGTGGATAGCAATTGGATTTTGAAGAGGGAAACATCTGTTTATTATGTCGATAAAGACTGAAGCTTTAGTTCACGAGGATCAAAATGGTAGTCGATTCAGATGAAAACCTACTTAAAGAGGTCGAAACATCAATAATAACTTTACCGTCTAGTCTTATTCATCCTTAAAGGGGAGGTACGGTGGAATAATAGATAGCGGCTCGTTTTGAGGTGATCAGAAAGCCGAGTTCAAACTTCAAATCCATTACATTCAATTACCTGTTAATACCCTTGGGAAAGGTATGAATCCTCTTCTTCTTTCCCCACTCCAAGCTATGGGCAAATAGGACAAACCGGGTTCTATGGCCGTGGATGGCAACTGGTCTACCACAGAAAGAAATGGCAACCTACTGCGGGAAAAAAAATCTGCCTCGTCAGTCATGTATCGAAAGATACATGATCACCTAGGCGTGTATCACGCACGTCACATAAGTGACTGAAATTCACTTACGTGCTAATACCCTTGAATTCTCATCTTCGCCCCCCCCCCCCAGTTATGGGTAAATAGCAGGACAGGCCGGGTTCTATAGACTTGGATGGAAACTGGTATACCGCAGAAGGAAATGGCAACTTACTGCGGGAAAAAAATCTGCCTCGTCAGTCATGTATCGAAAGATACATGATCGCCTAAGCGTGTATCACACATGACATATAACTGACTAACTGACTGACATATTCCTCCACGTTTGTTCGGATTCCGTATCCTACTAACACACACACACACGCACACACACACACAAACGCACACGCACACGCACAAACATCGTCATACTTACAACACAAGTGCACACACACACAAACATCGACATACTTACAGCACAAGTGCACACACACACACACAGATAGGCCGATATTCTGTAACGGTATTCTTTGCTTGTCACGAAAGTTTTCTATTTCTTAATATTCTGCTTAGCTTTTGAAAGGCATATTTCGCTATTCCAATGCAGCTTCTGATATGAGTATTGCACTTTCTATCCGCTGTTAGAACACTTCCCAGATATTTAAACTTGCTTGATTTTAGTGTCCCCGACCTGTAAATTGAATTTTGTGCTCATCTTTTTGCTGATGACAATGCATTCTTTAATTGATGGTGGAGGTCCAGGTTGGGGGTATCTCCAATTTGTAATTTGCATGTTGAGCTGTTCAATTTGCTAGCAACCATACGTTCCGTCGTCTTGTATTTCATATTTTGTCCTTTCATTCAAGTACGTCAAAAATCAACAAAAACATAAAAAAGAAAAAAATTAAAATTAAAAAAGAATGTAAAATACCTCAATAAATCAATGAAATACTTTTGGAATATATTTGAACTTACCAAGGTACGTATGCTTTTATGTCGCTATTTTTTTATCACTTTTTTGGCGCCAAGTATAGAAATAAAAAAAAAAAAAAACACGGCGGGATAACGCTTCTTTTTTGATTCCGCGATTTCAGAAAGAAAACAGTTGCGTCTCTTTAAACCAGAGAGATTTGGCTTTCAACGTCTGTTTAATGTCGATTTTCATTTTTCTTTCTCTTATGTGTAAGGCGTGGTTGACAGTCCGTCCATTTTTCTTTATTGAGAAATGTCTGCAGACGTTTCTTGTTTTCTTTTTTTTTATTTAAAGAAGCATTTAATTACAAAATCACAATAATTCCAGCTTCTATTAGAAACGAATATCGGCGTTCCGGTTAGATTTCTAAACCGGAATTCACGAAGTCAGCGGTTGAACTTCCGGTCATGGCAACGTATATATATTTATAGTAGAGTAGTTTTTTTAGGCTGGGTATTTCGACATTCAATTCAATCATCACGGGAAAAAGAGCAACAGCAATAATAATAATAATAATAATAATAATAATAATAATAATAATAATAATAATAATAAGCAAAAACCTAATGTCTTCAGCAACCATTTTTACCAGTGCTCATATTGCGAAATAAAGGGTTCAGTTCGACATTCCAACCAACTTGAAAAGGCCGGAGCGTACAACGGCCGAAACGTTGTGATAAACATGGCGACAAAGATGAAGAAAATAGTCCGAATAATGTAAATAGCATATTGTTATTATTGTTATTTCCTTTGATTTCTATTGTATACTAATTTTTTTCCGGCCCTCAACCAGCGACCTAAGATCAGAAATGGCATCATGACATTTTGCACTGAGCATTTTTTTCAAGAAAAGAACTCTATGATCTGTTATACAGGAATAAAATGTCGCTGCCGACACTTGAGTTTGAACATAGATCGCCAGTGAGCAAACACAGGGGATCCCATTATTGAATTAAGTAGACCACGCGACCATAGTGGGAACGCACACATGGAATGTAACGTGACGTCTAATTGATTTCTACTCTACCCTCTTTTACTATACAGACCGCTATTCTCTACTCTATTCACTATACTATTTCTCTATTCAAATAACGATTCGGTGGTTACTATTCGAACGAGTATTATCGAGCAAGTACTATTGTAGCGACTGCTATGTTTTTCACGACCACATTTTATTCGTCTGCGATTGGCTAATAAATCAATACTGCCTTTCTATTTGACAATTTAGCCATCGCAGTCGTTCTTTGAATTTTTCGGTTTTGAACTTGCTTACTTGTTTCGTTAGTACAAATTTAGGGATTGGTCTAATTCCTTAAACTAAATCTGTAGATTTTGTTAGTTAACCGCCTTTGACGATGGCTTTGGCACATTTGTCGATTCCGAACTCCATCCTAATGTCTTCGCTGAAGATTTAGATAATGGTGAGTAGATTTTTCTGCTGGTTGTCATCCTTGGCAAACGCTATAACATCATCAGTATACAATAGGGAATTCAGTTTACCATTCTATGACTTGTATCCGTAGCTACAGTTGTTCAGTAAGCCGCTGAGTGGCGCTAAAGCAAGGCAGAAAAGTAATAGTGACAAAGAATCTCCTTGGCAGATTCAGCTTTTGATGTTGATTGGTCGCGATGTTAATAAGCCATTTGCATAATTTATATTTAACGTAGTCTTCCGGTTTTTAATCCTCTTCATTAAGAATTTAACCGTTGTGTGGCATGCTTCGTATATTTTTAGTCTCTCCTCTATGAGTGTGATACACTGTCAAACGCCTTTCTGTAATAGATCCATGCTATCGACAAGTTTCTTTTCCTTATTTTTACCTCTCCCAATATTGTTTTATTGATAATTAGTTGATCCTTGCATCAGTGACTTTATATATCCTTCGGTTCTCCTGGGAGAAAATTGCTTTTCTCAAGGAAGATGTATGTCCGCTCGGTTATGATAGAAATGAGGAAATTGTACATTGTCGGTAGGCAGGGGACGGGCATATAGATCTTCGGCTTGTGTTTCTCTTCTGTGTGTGGGAGTAAGAATGTTACTCCTCACGCGAGCCATTTAGGGCATTTTTCTGGGTTTATGATTGGCTTATCATTGTACTCTCGTGCGAGGTCCTGGTGGGTGTTAGATAGTTCTTTTTAATCCAAAATTTGGCTATTTGGTCTATTCCTAGTGCTTTCCAGTTTTTGGTTTTGCAGATGCCAGTGGTTGTTTTATTATTACTATTAGGGTTGGTGCAAAAATAATGACGTAATAATGTCGTTTTTTGACGTATTTTTAACGTCAAAAAACGACATTATTACGTCATTATTTTTGCACCAACATAATATTATTATTGTTGTTGTTGTCATTATTATTATTATTATTATTATTATTATTATTATTATTATTATTATTTAATAATAATAATAATAATAATAATAATAATAATAATAATAATAATACGATGTTCAGGTAGTGTAATTTTAAGCGACCTGAAACGACAAATATGCAAACCGAGTTCATATCCCGCCCAAATTCATTGCATTCTCTTTCACACAAATATCTTATATATATCCGTGTGTAACCCGATTTCATGAATAAAAAACAATTCCAGAGTTTTTTTTTGTGAAACGTCTGATTTTCTTCAGAAGTTTTTACTTGCGTATAGTACAAACGGTCACAGAAAATGCATGCTACTTAACCCCTTCAAAGAAATTATCTGTGTATAGTACGACCCACTGATTTTGTTATAGAAAATAGATTACAAAAACAAAACAAACAAAAAAGAAAACTCGCACTTTACTCGATTATATATGATACTCTGCAGAAATTGTATGAATCCAGCTCTTCTTCCAACAAGCTATGGATTAAATAACAGGTAGCCTGCAGGATAGAATTAGAACACGGCTCGTTGATATGTCATTACGAATTGCGTCCATTACACACTACTCGCATATTCCTTTTTTCTTTCTTTTTTCCTTCCTTCTGTATTTTTTGTTTGTTTGTTTCTTTTTCTTTCTTTCTTTCTTTCTTTTTGCTTCCTTCTGTCTTTTTTGTTTCTTTCTTTCTTCCTCTCTTTCTTCTTTCTTTCTTTCTTTTTCTTTCATTCTTTCTCTCTTTATTCTATCTTTCTTTTTTCTTTCTTTCTTTTTTCTTTCTCTCTTTCTTTCTTTCTTTCTTTTTTCTTTCTTTCTTTTATTCTTTTTTCTTTTTTCTTTCTTTCTTTCTTTTTTCTTTCTTTTTCTTTCTTTCTTTTTCCTTCTGTCTTTTTTGTTTGTTTCTTTCTTTATTTATTCCTCTCTTTCTTTTTTCTTTCTTTCTTTCTTTTTCTTTCTTTTTCTTTTTTCTTTCTCTCTTTCTTTCTTTCTTTCTTTCTTTCTTTCTTTCTTTCTTTATTCTTTCTTTCTTTTTTCTTTTCTCTCTTTCTTTCTTTCTTTTTTCTTTCTTTCTTTCTTTCTTTTTTTCTTTCTTTTTTCTGTCTTTCTTTCTTTTTCTTTCTTTTTTTTCTTTCTTTTTTCTTTCTTTTTCTTTCTTTTTTCTTTCTTCCTTTTTTATTTCCTTCTGTCTTTTTTGTTTGTTTGTTTCTTTCTTTCTTCCTCTCTTTCTTTTTCTTTCTTTCTTTCTTTCTTTCTTTGTTCTTTCTTTCTATCTTTTTTCTTTCTTTCTTTTTTCTTTATTTATTTCTTTCTTTTTTCTTTATCTCTTTCTTTCTTTCTTTTTCGTTATTTCTCTCTTTCTTTCTTTTTCTTTCTCTCTTTCTTTCTTTGTCTTTCTTTTTTCTTTCTTTCTTTCTTTCTTTCTTATTTCTTTCTCTTTCCTTTCTTTCTTTCTTTTTCTTTCTTTTTTCTTTCTTTCTTTTATCTTTCTTTTTATTTCTTTCTTTCTTTCGCACAATATACTTAAAGTTTTCTGTAATAGTTAACGAGCTTTTTTAATTAATCTTTCTTTCGTTCTTTCTTCACGTTACCGATCTTCCTTCCTACATGCCATCTTTTTTCTTTCTTTCTTTATTCCTTCCTCTCTTTCTTTCTTTTTTCTTTTTTTTCTTCCTCTCTTTTTTTCTTTCTTCTTTCTTTCTTTCTTTCTTTCTCATAATATACTTAAAGATTCTGTTAAGATTAACGAGCTTTTTTATTTCACTATAGTGATTTGAACGCATTTTTTCGACACAGCTGCATTGAGAAATTAACGGCCACGATACATTTTTTCATGAAACCCGTCACTCCAGAAGCCGCTCTACATATCGCGGTCTTCTGTTCGTATAAATAGCGAGATCGTATTTAGAGCAGACTTGCTAGAACTATCACCGAGCTTACAGCACTTGACATTCCGTAGAAAGGTTACCCATCTGAATACTGACCATGTCAAACGTTGCTTAAAACCGGTGATACAACGAAACGCTTTCGTTTAACATGATATGGACATAACTTGACAGTTTTGTTTTTTTTTTAAATTTGAATGTTATGGTCTTATCGGCAATATTATGTTGAATTTAAAGTGAAAAATTCGAATAATAAGTTGCATAAAATTATAAATTCGTCGATATCTGCGTTAACGAACGAAAGAATGAATTACAAGATGGGGATAAACGAAAATGAATAATAAAAGGAAGCTTGCACAAACATCGACGGCTCCCCAAAGAGTTCTGTCGTCCCAATTTAACTCACAAGGCTTGGGTCACACCGTGGTATGGTTTTACAGGGAGTTTCAAAATGTGCCGCACGCTAGGATCACCTCCCTCAGATCGATAGCATTAAGAAGTCAGCTTCCTGACAATTCGACTGTGGTGAGATTTGCGCCCGTTTCCGTAATCAGAAAGTGAAGCTTCTAAAAATTCGGTCAGGTGCCCACAGACAGAAGTGGAGAATAAATGAAATATAAACTTTGGAAAAAGAACACGAAGAAAGTTGAGAAGAAGGGGTAGAAGAAGAAGAAGAAAAAAAGAAGACGACAAAGAAGAACATGAAGAAAACAACGAAGAAGAAAAGAAGACAGCAAAGAAGAAAAAAGAGAAAAATATAAGGAAGAAAAAGAAGACAAAGAAGAAGAAAAAGAAGACATCAAAGAAGACGAAGAAAGTTGAGAAGAAGAAGAAGAAGAAGAAGATAAAAAGAAAAAAAAAGAAGACAAAAAAGAACATGAAGAAAATAATGAAGAAGAAAAGAAAACAGCAAAGAAGAAGAAAAAATAGAAGGAAACAAAAAAGAAAAAGAAGACAAATAAGGAGAAAAAGAAGACACCAAAGAAGAAGAAAAAGTAGAAAACAAAAAAGAAGAAAAAGACAACAATGAAGAAGAAAAAGAAGAAAAATAGAAGGAAACCAAGAAGAAAAAGAAGGCAACAAAGGAGAAGAAAAAGAAGACACAAAGAAGAATAAGAAAAAGAAGTAAACAACGAAGGAAAAGAAGAAAACAAAGGAAACAAAGAAGAAAAAGAAGACAACAAGGAAGAAGAAAAATAGAAGATAACAAATAAGAAAAAGAAAAAAGAAGACAACAAAGAAGAAGAAAACAAAGAAGAAAAAAAAAAGAAGAAACCTACAAGAAAAAAATGTGCAGAAGTAGATAATGACTTGAAATAGAGAAAGCCGAAAAGAATATAATATCCCCTCCCCTTTTAGTCGTTGAATAAATCTTTACCCCCCCCCCACGGTGTTCTTGTGTTTTTTCTTGTTTTTCTTTTTCTTTGGTCACGTGGTATGGTTTTGATTATCGCCTATAAATATGCTGTTTCTCTTTTGCCTCTTTAGCCAGCTTTCCCTGAGGATCCGCTTACGTGAAACCTGGGTAGGTTTGTCTGGCTCACTAGGTTTATCTAGGTCTGCTCTACGGTTGTATTGAGCTCTTCTGTTAGTTAGTTGTTTAATCGTGTCGGGTTTTTTTTCTTTGAGCTTCAAACCTGTATCTGCGATTTTTTTCGACAGACTTTCATGTTTCTATCTCTTTCTTTTTTTTAAACCTTTTTTTCCTTCGAGATTGATTTGATTATTGGCAAATCAAAAATTCGAAGCTTTTTTGAAACGAGTATAGTTACCTATATATATATATATATATATATATATATATATATATATATATATATATATATATATATATTAAAAAGAAGAGAAGAGAGGTGCCGTAAACGTTTTTGGTTGTAATGTGGATTTATTTAGAAAAAATATTATGCTTTGTTTTACATAATATTTTTTTCTAAATAAATCCACATTACAACCAAAACGTTTACGGCACCTCCCTTCTCTTCTTTTTAATATACATACTTTTCTCTCGTTGGGACCACTACAACCTCTTTCTTTTATATATATATATATATATATATATATATATATATATATATATATATATATATATATATATATATTAGGTTGTTGCAAAAATAATGTAATTTTTGACGTATTTTTTAACGTCAAAAACGTTATTATTTTTGCACTAACCTAATATATATATATATATATATATATATATATATATATATAACGATTTGATACCACAAATATAATGACTTACAAAGGTACCCGGACAATTTCTTTGGGAATGAGATTTTCTTTTAAAAAAGCTGTAAGCCCTATATATATTTACGTTGATAATACATTTTCTATCTTTGATTCAATCAAAGACACCATCGCTTTTAACACCCAACTCAATCATCCCCCATCTATCTTTGCAATTTACCATGGAAATGTAAAGCGATGACACTCTGCCGTTTCTTAGAAGTTCTTTTGAACATAAAGAGGGTTTGATTATTACCAACATTTATCGCAAACCGACGCTCACCAGTTTCCATACTAATTGAAATTCTTTTGTAACTAAGTCCAGTAAAATGAACTTGATCTCTACTCCAGCCAATCGTGTGTTGATTGATTTGTTCGCCCTGTAAACTTAACCAGGAACTCGAGTAATTTGTTATCTTTTTATTCACAATGGTTTTTTAATAAACGTTTCTACGGAACCCGGTATTTTTAGCCCGTTTTTATGCCCCACCGTTAATCAGTTTTAATGTTTTACTTTATATTATATCAATAGGATTCACTTGGATTATATATTAAGGG
>OZ010604.1:25256051-25258551 GCA_963932145.1 Acanthosepion lycidas | reverse complement strand
CTTGATAAAATACCAGAAGTGTTGTAACAAAATGACTATTTTTGTAGTGTTTTATAACATGTTTATGTTATAATTTTCAAATAAATTATATATATATATATATATATATATATATATATATATATGTATATATAATCCTTACATTTACTCGACAATATACATCAGAAGACGAAATGCATTGGTTAAGAATAATTATTCCTTTTGTCTTTATTCATATTGCCCTATGTGTGTGTGTATACTACTAATAATTGACTCTCCCCTGCCGGTTTCGACGTATGGGGATCTGACAGCTTAGTTGATTCAGTTATGAGAGTTTGTGGGATAATCTTAAGTGGCATTTAAGACCCGCTAGTGATTTACAAAGGAGGCCACATATGGAGCAGATGTCAGGATTGTGAGATGAGATCACTGTTAGATTGGCTCACCTTTTAGATCTTGCTTCTTGAAAATGATTCAGACAAGCAGATTCAATATTGCCGAGTCCATTAAAACACGTTGATCTCCATTCTACCCGCTCCAAAGCCTAGCGCTCAAGGGTGTTATGTGGTATATTGACTGCTGACAAGTTGCTTTTCAGCTTGTCTTTGTATCTTAGCCATGAGCGTCCTACATTCCTGTAGCCCTGATCTAACTGGCTGTACATGAGGATCATGGGTATCCTGATATTAGACATTCTCAAGACATGACCAGTCCACCGTAACTGAGACTATGATAAAAATCTCGATTCCTCCAATATTACACCTGATAAACAGGTCTACGTCAGATGTCCTATCTTGAAGCTTAACTGCACAGATTGCACGCAGACAGCTTTTATGGAAAACATCTAGCTGGCATATATGATAGCTCTGTAAGCATTCTGAAAGCAAAGGAAGTATTTGTCGCAGATTACTTCCACAAGACAAAGAAGGATCACTGTAAGTCCAGACTCGAATATCGTGGGCAGAAAGAAATGCTGAAAACTCGATTCGCCGGTACTATTTCAAATCACAATGCGTGTAACCAGTCAGAAAAATAACTCGCTCACTAACAAACGCCGAAACCAAAAATGCCCGAATTTTTCCTCCGAATTGAGAACACCAGCTGCTTTTATCGGCAGAACCTATTTTTTCCATTCGTCGACAGCTAGGATAGGATGTTCCGTAATTTGCATATCAAAATACTTTTATAGCGACTCCTGCGACTGACTTGTTTTTTCTTTAATTCAATTATTCCATTTTCAGCATGTTATGCGGAATACGTGCCCTTCTGTTTGGTAAGTAGTTTTCTTTTTCGCCACTTTTTCCGTCGTAGAATACACGCGACACGCTGTCGCTTGGTTTGACGAGGTAAGTCGCCGTTTTCTTCGCTATAAGCTCTAGGGAGTCCACGACTCTGAGCCATACAAAAGGATGGCAAGTACAACAGCTCTGTAAACTCGAATTTTCGTATCCAGACGAATACCCCGCTCATTCCACAAGCGATGGCGAAGCTTGCTGAAAGCACTGGTAGCCTTAGCATATATATATATATATATATACACACACACACACACATATATATATATATATATGTTTCAGTGTGAGTGTGTGTATGTGTGTGTGGAGAAGGAGAGAAAGAGAAAAAGTCTGAGAATGTAGATGAGAAAATACTAAGAGACAATATCAGATGATTGGTAGGGGCAGACTATGTTTATTTTTTATTTTGTTACAGAATAATTCAAATTGTACACTGTAATTTATTTTGTTATATAATTTGAAACTTTTTTGACTACTATTGACATATCTGGTCTGTTTTTTGGGGGGTTCATCTCGCGTTTTTTGACGAAACCCAAAGAAAAATCCCTAATGTCATCGATCCTGACCTGGCATTACGACTTCAGTCACTCTACCACGGCCTTAACTTGGCTTCCCTCTATTTTTTTTATAGGGATATTTTCATGTCATTTGTTCTAATAAGCTTTCCTCTTTGGTGTCTTGACTGTATAAATTTACTTTTTAAATAGCTCGTTTCAAACGTCTTTTTCTATTTTAATAGTTTCTTTTCTCGAACTTCTCGCCTTCCGGCTTTTTGACATTAAACAATTTAAATGCGCCGCCAATCGCCATTTTCCCTCTACCTGGAACATTTTCTTTTATTGTCCTTTCTCCGCATTAAAATCTTCTCATTCTCTTTCCCTCCCAGTAACACCATGCGTCTTAGTGTCATTATCATCATCTTCCGTCTTCCTGAAACCTGTTATTTTATTGTCCTTTCTCCTTATTAAAATCTTCTTTCACTCTCAGCAACCTTCCCACCTACTCCTGTTCCATCTTAGTGACTTTATCGGCATGCTTGGGGTGAAATGATTTAAAAATGACTATGATAAATTAGATATATTTAGGCAGTAAGAATTTAACTACATTTGAGGTATTTGATATACTCGCAACGTATCGTGGGTAAAGGGTCGTTCAAAACTTCTAACCCTCACCCAGAAGGAAGAGCCATAACTGAACATATTTGCTGTGGCAATACATTATCATTA
>OZ010604.1:25246051-25253551 GCA_963932145.1 Acanthosepion lycidas | reverse complement strand
ATTCAACCATAATTTTAATTTTAAAAATGCTACACTCATAAAAAAAAAAGAAAATAACTCACTCAGAAGGAAAATTCTAGAGAGTGCCGCCATAGAAAATTACCCAAATATTAATCTTCGTCCAGGTTTTTCCCCATTTCACCTTTCTTAACAAAATTACTGCTCTCACAAACAAATGTACACAACAAATTCATAAAATCAAAAGAAAATGGTTGAATACATCAACACAGATATAATGACAATATTCTCCACACGTGACAAATACTGACGTTATTTTTCAGTTAACAATATGAAAATAGAGTTTCTCTACATTCCAGTTGCCAGGAACATTCTGTTTTTGTTTTTATTAGTTACCTTGTTAAATTATATTCCTTTCGTATTTTGGTTTGATAAAGTCCACACTGGACGAAACGCGTCAGCAATTACCAGTTTTCCTATTGTCATTTTTATTCATATATATATATATATATATATATATATATATATATATATATATATATATATATATATGGAACGTTTCCAAAACAAAAATGCTTTCATTTAATCACCATAGATAACCTCTTCTGCCTTCCGCCAGCATGGTTGATGCTGACACACAGAAGAGCAACATTATATTCAACCTATACAGAGAGGCAAATCTGAAGGTATTGGAAACCCTAGCGAGATTTAGCGGCAACAATCTTAACGACATATAAGATGCAGCTGACAGGATACTGATAGCAAACACAAATCTCCTACAGAAGATAGCGACGGAGAGTTAGAAGAAAGGACTAAGCATAAACTAAAGAAGACAGAATATATAGTCATCAGTAAAAGGATGAGTCCGAAATGCGATTTGATTTTCAGGTCGGAAGCACAAGAATCAGTCAGAAGCAGAAGTTTAAATATTTTGGAAGCGTCTTAACAGAAGATGGTAAGCGCGACACTGAGATCTGTAGACATATTGGGATGGTAAAAGACGCATTCCAAAAGCTATATTTCGAGACATGAGGATTTCTTTTGTAAAAAAGAAAAGAATACTGAGCTATTACGTGACATCTGTCCTTCTCCTGTCGGGAGTTGGACGATTTCTTCAAAGATGAAGAAGAGACTCGAGGCGACAGAGATGAGGTTCTACAGAAGTAGTTCTAAGGAGATCATGGACCGAGCGTGTGAGCAACGATGAGATCTTAGAGAGGTTTCAAACAAGGAGAAGGGTTATATTTAACATCAGGAAGAGACAGCTGAAGTTTCTAGGACACATAATGAGGAAGGAGGGCCTGGAGAATCTGATACACACGGGTCGAATAGAGGGAAAGTGAGACAAGGGAAAACAACGCGTGAAATACCTGGCGGGCTTAAGCAAGTGGATAAGGAAACGTGGTCTTGGAGAGGAAGCAGAGGGAAGGAACTTGTTGAGAGCAGCATGGCATAGAAGGAGGTGGAGAGCCTTGATCGCCTAAGTCCTGAAAGGATATGACACATAAAAAGAAAAAAATATTTACTCAATTGCTAGTTCTACTAGTAGGGAAGTTGGATCACGGTGTCGTGGCTCAGGAGGCCAAGTCGTGAATGGAACCGTTTTCGGCATTGTTTGAATGTGGGGGCGGGTGATATTCTTGGTTTGAGACGCTGATCCTTGCGCAGATTTCATTTTTCTTCCCCTCCATTCTTTGTCCTCTCATCGAAAATGAAACAACCGAAATGAATTACTCTTTGTCAGGATGGACGGCCGGCAAGTTCCGCTAGGGCTGATTACGTTTTGAAGGAAGGGAAGACTTCAGTTAGACTTTGAATCTGCCTTATAAGGTCGAAGGAGCAATATATATATATATATATATATATATATATATATATATATATATATATATATATATCCTGTGTAACAGACAAATTGTCCATCCCAAGAGATGATAAATATCTAAAAATATACTAAATTAATCGAGTTCTTTTTTTCAGGTTTTCAAATAAGACGTTTAGCCATCTTGACACAATTTGTCGTAAGAATCACTGCAAAAAATTAGAAAGAGGACAGGTTAAAATCGTTTTGTGTCAGTCCGTTTTGTGCCTTTGCAAGTGAGCAATGGTGAGAAGATAAAAGATTATTCAGGCCTTCAGTAATGATGCCAACATTCAGACTCTGGCTTCCATCTTCAAAATTCATTCAAGGACTATCAAGAGAACGGTGAAAATTTAAAAAAATGAGGGAACATTAGATCAGGCGGTCCCAAAAGGATGAGGGATCATCATATCAACGTAGAGCTAAAGAGAACAATTAGAAAAGACCCAACTCAAATCATCAGACGTTTGGTACGTGAAAATGGAGTTTCAACTATGGCAGTCTAAAGAGCAATGAGAAAGGACTTGAAAATGAAATCGTACGTGAAACGCGTGAAGCATCTCCAGGACAGAAAGTTAGAAGATAAGAGAGGCCGAAGATTATCTTGGATAAGTTTGGAAATGGCCCTAAAATAATATATATATATATATAAATATATATATATATATATATATATATATATATATATATATATATATATATATATATATTTGAACTTTATTTTATTCATTCATGACCTTCCGATCCTTAGCTATGAGTAATTAATGATGAATATGTCATTTTCATTTATGTTCGCTTTCATTACGAATCTTTTGTTTAGCTTCGAGATTAATTATACGATCTTATTCCTCAAAGTAGATTCCACTACTGTTATAAAAACCTCGGAGAATTTCAGTAAGGTATGTTTAATCATCTCTAAGATACACCAGTTGAACTCTTAATCTAACAATCGCACAATATATAATACGTGTTTTAATAGCATATTCATTATTGAAATCAAAATTTCCATGGTAACGGCCAGCGTGATTGTTCATATAGAAAGGGGCGCAGGGTGTTAATAATTTGTATCAGTTTAGAGTTACATTCATAGATGTCAAGTAGTTAACGATTTCCGACATCATCAAATCTTTGCATTGAATAATTAGCATATTTTTTTTTTTAAATCCATAGTCCTAATAAATAGTTTAAATACCCTACAAAAAAAAGATAACACTTTATGAAGTCGTCAAAAAACAAATGTTACGGCAGTTTTTTTTATATACACAAAACCCTTTCAGAAAAAAATAAATAAATAAATAAATAAATCTCCATAGACACGTAAACCAGACTAGACGAAATCATCTTTCGTTTTAAATTTAGACACCCCAACCTTACCCTGACTTGACATCTATGAATGTAACTCTATACTGATACAAATTATTAACACCCTGCCCCGCCTTTATATATGAACAATCGCGCTGGCGGTTACCATGGAAATTTTTATTTCAATAATGAATATGCTATTAAAACGCGTAAATTTCAGAAATAAGTTATTGCAAATAAAATTTCTCTTGAAGATGGAACAGAGTTTACTTTAATTCAATTTAATTCAAATAATTATGTTGAAGTTTTCGGCTCTTGTTTTGAAACACAAGAACTCTTATGTAGCGTGTTGGAATCATATTTTTTAAATAAATAATTATATTTATGCTCTACTTTTGTATCGAGCACTATTTTTAAAAATTATAACAAAAATACTAAAGAACTTTGGATTATTTACCTAACCAGTTCTTTCCTATTTTCTATATATTTTCACATATACATACATACATACATACATATATATATATATATATATATATATATATATATATATATATATATATATATATATGTATGTATAAAAGAAATTTGAAAGATAGCCTATATGAAGCTTTTAAGATTAATTCTTGCAGATAAAAATAGCTATTCATATGTGTTATTTTTGAATCGCTTATATATGTAATTTATTTATATAAGCTCTGCGATAAATTCATTAAGATTCTTTTGTGGATCAGTTATAATACTTTATATTATTAGGATTCACTTGGATTATTTACCCACGGATTTTACCTATATATATATATATATATATATATATATATATATATATATATATATATATATATACGTCGCTTGTGTGGAGAGGGGTGCGTGTTTCAATGACACTTACAGCGATGCTATTGGGAGTTTTAAACCCCTGGTAGGGCCACGCTTGGTGGCAACGTCGAAGACGATGTCCCAGATTAAGCCCGACCGACCCAAAAGACCCTAACGGTGGAACAAGCGGATGGTGATTACAACTGATCTCATAGGTTGAACCGCTAAATGAAGAGGGCTACGCATGACAGACATGCTCCAGAAGGCGCAACTCAAAATACGCAGCAGTCTATTTCAGTTTCATAAATCGATTCTGCATATCTCATTTCATATGTGCCACAGAGGAAGGTAATGAAATCAAGTGTGTGTGTCACTTCCTGGAAAGATGGGGCCCAACTTAAACAAATTCACGTCATCGGCATTTTGTTCTTTCTCTAAAGAACTTTTGAAATGTTACTCTGCGATAGGGAATGGATGACGGGAAGAGGCTTTGCTGAAATTGGCGGCTTCTTGTCTATAACCTGTACGTTGGCGGCGAATTTAGTCCTCAGTACGATCATCATAAAGAAAGCGATCAGCAAAGAAGAATCTATGATTTTTTAAAACACTTTTATTAATTCTGGAATATACAATATATAATTATTTGTAACGTGCCATTTGCTAAACAGTCTTTGTTAAAATTAATTGTAAGCTATAGGAAATAAATCAAGAATGGTAATAATGAATCATAATGAATTATTCAAAGAAAAATTACACAAACAAGGCGATAAGAATCCAAAGACTTTGCAACCACGTCACTTGTGTCTTTGATAGTGAATATTAAACAGATTTGCCTATCTGTAGCTCAACGGGCTAAAGCATCCAGACGGTGTTTTTTTTTCTCTCTAAAAGGAGACACAAGTTCGAATGCTGTCAGAAGTTATATCTTCTTTACTAAGACTTTCGAACGTACATGCCGTTAGACTTAAATTTAGACAGTATCAAACAATAATACCCTGATGTCGTACCAGATATGTCTTATTTGTGTAGGAAGTGTTAGCATGTACATTATTTTCTTGGTGAATTAAGGCGGGTAAACAGCAAACATACCAATCAGTACCACCTTGTCAGTTGCCAGTTCTCTAACATATCCCATCGGGGCTGATGCGATTTAAATCTGTTCATGTGCAGGAGTAATAGGGAACATTGTCGTCGGTTATGAAGGTGGGTATTTTAAGCTTGAAGAATGAGCCAGTTAAGGCATGTTGGAAGACTCACACCTGGAAACACCCTCAATTGGAGACTTTCTGTGTGCACTAGTTTTCTCGACGTGAAGGTAATCCTAAACGGGCCTCATCTGAATGGTTATTTGCTGGTTTAATCAAGACGTTTCACTATATGGTGCACTTTTGGCTGTAGGGCGTGTGTCCGATATACATTTAAACATTTGTCATGATTTGTATACTAGGCGTCGGATATTTGTACGACAGGGTCACTTTGTTGGTAGAGTAAACTCTCACCCAATAATAATAATAATAATAATAATAATAATAATAATTTTTTGAATCGGTTTCAGCCTATACAAGACAGAAAAGCAAGAAAAATTCAGTTACTGGGTGTAGAAGAATTAGGAACAGAAACATTAATAAAGAGCGGGAGAAGAAAAGTGGAATCAAGAGGAGAAGAAAAGTGGAATCAAGAGGAGAAGAAAAGTGGAATCAAGAGGGGAGAAGAAAAGTGGAATCAAGAGGGGAGAAGAAAAGTGGAATCAAGAGGGGAGAAGATAGCGATTGACGTTGAATTTAAATGTTTTTAGATTAATGTTTTTTGGTTGTTTTTTTTTTTTATCTCAAAAAAATACACTGTCGAAAATGTCATGATGCCATCTCTGACCATAGGTCTCTGGTTGGGACCCGGAAAGAAATGAGTATACACCAGAAATCAAAGTAAATGAAATAATAATAATAATAATAATAATAATAATAATAATAAATTGTTATTAAAGACCACAAACAAAAACGGCGCCTCCTTATTGATATGGCAGTCCCTGCAGACTGCAATGTATCTTTGAAGATATTTAAAAAGCTGTCAAAATACAAAGACCTTGAAATAGAAATCTCAAAAATGTGGCATATGGGAACATCAACAACCCCTGTTGTAGTTGGAGCCGTAGGACTGGTTGGAAAAGATTGCAGTAGACTAATTTCAGGGATTCCTGGAAGCCCATGCCTCAAGGAGATACAAAAAATTGTTCTGACAAGTACAGCCCACACTTTAAGAAGAGCTTTATCTATGTAATTTTTATTTTTTTTATTTTTATTTTTTGTGTTTTTTTTTTCTTTATTTTTTTTTAATTTTTTTTTTGTCAGTGAAAAGTGTCATGATGCCATTTCTAACCTTAGGTCTCTGGATGGGACCCGGAAAGAAATGTGTAAACGCCAGAAAGCAAAGAAAAAAAAAAAAAAAAAATAATAATAATAATAATAATAATAATAATAATAATAATAATAATAATGAAAGAAACGCCTCCATGAAAATTAACGACAAATGTTCCAAATACAAGGACCTGGAGATCGAGATTAACGGGGTGTGGGGAATGAAGACTGAGACTGTCGTACCAATAGTAATCGGAGCTCGTGAAAAAAGGAATCGACAATTATACTAACAGTGTCCCAGGTAATATCAACATAAAAGTTGCCTAGAAAATCGCCATATTAGAACATCCCATATGCTAAGAAAAGTGCTATCAATTAAACGATAATTCCCCTATATGACCTAAGTAACATAGTTTGAACCCGACTCTGCGGGATGCAAAGCAGGAAACATAGAATACACAAATAATAATAATAATAATAATAATAATAATAATAATAATAATAACTCCCCCTTTGCGAACCATCTCCGTGATAGATGGCATTCCCAGTGATTACATCACGCAGAAAACGTAAAATATGGCGCCAAACACTCGTTATTTTAATGAATCTTGAATGGCATAAAAGCGACAGACTTACGTAAAAAGTTATCAATGTATCATCGTGTTTTTACTGAGTGACATTATTTGTTCAAAAGATCACGTGTATAAAGAGTATTTATGGTAATGCAAATTGATGCATTTGATTTCGCTAAAATATTCCCAAGAGCGTTGTCTCGCGTCTTTACCCAAATAAGGAACGAGCCCGCCAACTCATAAAAATCAACAATTCAAAATGTTTGTTCAGTTTTTATCGTTAGACAGCATTAGATGTGTTTAGCCCGTTAAAAAGATCGCTTTTAAATGTATGACGATATCTGTCAAATCAGTGTACACCAAAAATTGTAATAGTTGATGTATATTTGTATAAATTCGGCGATTAAAGATAGAAGAAAAGAAACAAAATTTATAGCATAGTTGTATCATTATCATCATTATCAACATTTTGGTCTCCATAAACTTAAATGCAGTGTCAATCGTTATCTACTGCCTTCCGGAATGTTCTTCTACTCTTCTGGATCTTTCATGATGTTCCGGTTTTATGATTCTTTCACATCCAGTAACCCCTTATGATTTAGTGGCTTGCTTGGAGCAAATTCGAGAAAAAATCCCT
>OZ010604.1:25196051-25238551 GCA_963932145.1 Acanthosepion lycidas | reverse complement strand
TCCTCGCGAAGTAACCCCTTGCGGCTTAGTGGCATTATCGCCATCTTGTGTCTTCCTGTTCTTTTATTGTTTTTTCTCCTCCCTAGAGTCTTCTCATTCTCTTTCTCTCCCAGTAACCCCTTGCATTTTGGTGACATTAACCTGTTCTTTTATTGTCTTTTCTTCTCAGTAAAATCTTCATATTCTCTCAGTAACCCCTTGCATCTTAATAGTATTATAGTCTTTTTCTGTCTTTAGAACTATTTAAAACTCTACACTATTCTTAGTAGTCTAGTTGGATTAAATCAATGTTTCTTCATTTGGGAGTTGAAAGTTCCATTTCAAGTAATGTGTATTGGTTTCAGGCAAGCAATAATTGAGCAGAAGTAATTCCGAATTGGATGAAACTTTAGACAGAGGACTTTGAACAATCTATTTCTGTAGATTAAATAAAGTCTGCGAAATTCCCTGAAGATTACCCAGATCAGCAAGAACCTGATGAAGACCGGCGATCACAACGGTTGAAACCTTATGATAATAAGAAAAAATATGAGGATAATAGTTTGTATATGTAAAGAATGCAAATAACTTACTGATTCTAATGCTTTTCCTTTTTTTTTTATCACTAGTTCGACTTATACATGAGGAGTGTATCCTGCCTTACAATCGAAAGACGAAAGAATACAGTGACTCAATCAGCCACGTGATCAGCGAGTAAGAGAAAAAATAGAATTAAGACAATGACGAAATGCAAAATTCACTGAAGAATAATATTTAAAAGAGCCGTTAACAAAGAGACGAGAGCTTTTAAAAAGAGACGAAAGAAATTAAAACAAAAGTCATTTAATTTCTATTCGGATGGTTATATGAAGAGCTAATTTAAACACGATCTCTCACGAGTTGCTGCAGGTAAAAAAAGAAGCTGAGTCAGCGCGATTACTTACGACTGAAATCAGTTATTTTATGCGCACGTATTTAGATACAAAATTGAACGCTTCTATAAACAAATATTCTTGTTTTAGATTTTTTTTCTATAATAAAGATATGTTAATATCGTGTTTCTTAACTATGGCGGATATTTTCTACCACTGGCAAGAATTTTGAAGGCTTCTATGAGGGAATTAAAACGAGAGATTCACACTTGGAATATTGACCTTTCTATAAAATACAGAGCTAGACTGGGACGATTCAGATAAGCAAGATTTAGCAACATTGATATTCTGAAACGGTGTGTATTGGTTGCAGGCTACCAAAAAGAGAACCTCTTTTTTAATATGAATAATAAAACATACACTTTCCGAAGTAAGTGTGTTTTCTGTTTGCTTTTTATCTTATGTAAGCTCTATAAAAGGCTCAAGAGCCATTTGATGTAGAGGCTACGGAAGATATGTTGGTTGATTGATTTTTTCAATATTTACATTATAAAGGGTGATGTCTAGATGTAAGGGGTGATGTAGACGCATAAATTGTCTGACAGCCATAAATTGATTCTCCTGCTTGTCTGAGTCATGTTGCCAGACAGGATTTTCCAGTAGCAACCCTCTTGACCCAGGACATCACTACCTCTTCAAGGCACTTGATGTAAGACTACGTGTTGAGTCTGGGGCCCTGCGGGGAGATAAATGGAGGCATAACGTCGCCATCGCTAGTGATCACTCCAAAACAACATCGTAATCGCCATTAGACTCATCAAACTCCTCCCGAATCCTGTGCGCTCCTCTCAGATTGACACCCAAACACTATGAAACGTTGCTAGATTCTCTAGATTCCAGCGCAAATGTCAAGCAGTACTGCATGCCGTTTCCAAATGTCTGGCGAAGTGGTTCTCATTTTCTCACAGACGGTGCTGAACTGGCCCTACTGTACTGTGCAGTCTGCAAAATCAAAAACAGAGAATGCGCATGCGCGAAATGAAAATATAAAATGGCGACAATTTACCCATCGTGTGTATATATATACAATGTAATCAAGATGTATATAAATATAATACACACACACACACGCACACACACACACACACACATATATATATATATATATATATATATATATATATATATATACCATACGCACATATATACACACACACACACATATATATATATATATATATATATATATATATATATATATATATATATATATATCATACATATATTTTCAATCAGAACTTGACGCTTGCATCTTGCATACTGTGTAGTCATCGGAGTGAAAGCGATAAGAATTACGATATTAAAAGCTAAAACGAATAGGAAGTTGTGGAGAGCCTTGTTCAGAGACGTTCTGAACATATAGAAGATAACATGCCAAGAAATTAAGATCCCACTGTAACAAACACTGGAAATAAAACATTCCATAAAAATGTTAATTATTATAAAAGGATTGAGAGCGGGAAATTGAGTGGGGAAGATGGAGTTGAAGATTGAAACCCTTGCTGTGACAAACATTACTGTGTCAAATAAATTTATTGCCAATTCTTTTTTCGGTCTTTTAGGGACACTCCATTAGGGGAAAATGTCGCCAAATCTTCGCCTCCCCAAACCTTCCACTATTTTCTGGGCTGAGTCAGTTTCAACAGGAAATTGTCAAGCATGGCCACGGAAGGCATGAATTTCTAACACGAAAGGAACGTTTGAAAATTTTTTTCGTGTGAGTATTTCAATGTAGTCATATGCATATATATCCATGCGTATATATGTTTGCATATATACAAACATACAATAGGGCACCAAACCCCTCCAACATATATATATATATATATATATATATATATATATATATATATATATATATAAAAGAAAGAGGTTGTAGTGGTTCCAACGAGAGAAAAAGTATGTATATTAAAAAGAAGAGAAGAGAAGTGCCGCAAACGTTTTTGGTTGTAATGTGGATTTATTTAGAAAAAAAAAATATTATGCTTTGTTTTACATAATTTTACTACACGTGTTTCTGGTCTCGTGACCGTCTTCAGGTAAAAGCGGAGATTTCCACATATTATTAAAAATAATTAATTTTTTCTTTTGTTTTTGAATGTTAAATATTCTCGATATGAGACATTTTCTGTGTTAGTAATCCGAATTTCTTTCTTGGATTGGCAAAGAAGAGTTCTGCGCGAAGGGTCATAAATTACTTATCGGCATTTTATCTTTTAATGTTTTACTGACCCCTATGTGTTCTTGGATCTGTTTCCATTTTTGTGTGTTTCTGTCAGCAAATATAGAGGTTAATGATTTAAATGGCGAGAATACATCGTCGCAAACAATATAAATAAAATACATCAACCCCGAACCTGTATATGAATGATATGATACCCGTTTATAAATTTAACATAACACATTTCTCATAGCATTTTTCGGATTACATCTATATTTTCGTTGTCCACTTATTACCGAGAAGTAAAAACAAGAACAAAATCTACTTCCATACCTTATGATGTCTGTAGGAACAGACGTAAGCTTGTAAAAAATTCAAAAGGCCTTATGCAACTGGAATTTATAAACGGGGATCATATCATTCATGAATATATATATATATATATATACATATATATATATATATATATATATATATATATATAAGCTTTTTGAATTTGTAGGTCTGATGAATTGGATCGTATTTACGATTCCAATGGAATAAATTATGACCATGGAATATTAGTGTTTAAGCCTTTTTATTATATATATATATATATATATATATATATATATATATATATATGAAGAAATATAGTCTTAAGATGCGCTATATTTATGGGATAAAGTGCTCAATATCAGAGATAGAGCGTGTGTAAATATAAAAGTGAACATAGGAGTCAAAACTTAGAGGCGACAGTCTGTTTCATGCTAGATGCAGGTGAACTGACGATTGCATCTGACATGAAACAGACCATCGCCTATAAGTAATGACTTCTATGTTCACTTTTATATATATATATATATATATATATATATATATATATAAGAAAGAGTCCACGTGTGCTTCTTATAGTATTTAAAATAGATATGTTGGTTAATAAACCAAGGCCAGACAAAAGGGTACCAATGTGATCAGTACGAAAACTATTTATTAAATATTAATTATTAACCATATAACAGAATATTAGCCACATGACAGAAATGAAGCATGGAAATTAAGATTTTAAGTCCCGGAGTTTTCGGGCACGTTTGTGTCCTTCATCACTGGCGCAAAAAAATAAAGAGACAGATGGGGATTACGACAATTGTTCTTGTGGACGGTGTGAATTCTGATGGATATCGTATTATTAGCAAAACCAAATCTGTCTGATTACTCGCTGTGCGAATCTTCTTATGAAAATAAAGAGGATTACGTTTGCCCCTGTTTTATTAAACATCCTATATATTTTACACACACACACACAAACAAACACATATTTATATATATATATATATATATATATATATATATATTATATTTCTTATTATTTAAAATGTATTTTTAGTGGGGACACTTTTGTGAGTTGTTATCTCTCTCACACACACACACACACGAAAATATATATATATATATATATATATATATATATATATATATATATATATATATATATGTACGTGTTAATAAACAAGAAGACAGATTTCAACACGTAGTGGACTGGTTTAAATTACAACAAACAACCATGATTTCAATATATATATATATATATATATATATATATATATATTATAATAATATTTTTTGTTTAAAAATATGATTCCTTCGTTACATAAGAGTTCTCATGTTTCAAAAACGAGAACCGAAATCATCCAAATAATTAATAAAATTAAGTTGGATTGTGGTGTTTAGTCCCGTTTCATCTTCAAGCGAAATTTTAGGAATAAGCTATCTTTCGGTTTACGTGTATTTTTAGGCACGGTCCGTTACAGAATTTGTTATTGTGGGAGTGGCTAGACTATTTTCCTTCTTTAAGTGGTCAGGGAGTTAAAGAAGGAAAATAGTCTAGCCACTCCCACAATAACAAAAAATATTATTATAATATAAGCTCTACTTCTGTATGGAGCACTGTCTTCTTAAAAATATTAGGTTGGTACAAAAATAATTTCGTTTTCTAACACATGTTACTATGTGAGAAAACGAAATTATTTTTGCACCAACCTAATAAAAACAAAAATACTAAGGAACCCCGGATTATGCACCCAACGTGTTCTTTTCTATTTTCTGCATACCTGCACAAGGATACATATATATATGTATATATATATATATATATATATATATATATATATATATATATATATATATATATATATATATATATATATATATATATATATCTGTTTAATTAAATTACAGACATTATGCCTGCTTTTTTTTCACATAATCCGTTTTCTCGTCCTGTTTGTTGTTCTGGTTACAATATAAGAGTTTGATATATTTAGGGTACTTTGAGGAAGTACCACATTCTATTTGACGTGTGTTGAGAGTTTTCATTATCTGTTCTTCTACAATGTGGTTTGGAGAGACATTAATGAGAATCCGCTTAATATTTTTTTAATTCAGTGTAGAAAATATTTTTTTGATGGGGAATTAAATTGTGCCCGGTTAATTCCATTCTGTATAAGTGCTATTTGGTAGTAATTAGGATATTTTCTCGAACAGTTGAGAATGCAAGAGTTTCAGAAGGCGAGGTTATGTGTTATTATTTGTGTCTACTAAAATGTCAAGGAACGTTAAAAAAAAAAGAAAAAAAAAAGTATTTCTGGTTCCTGGTCGTCGGATATGATACGTTAATTTAATTTATTACCCACTTTCTTCTAAAAAATCCTGAAACATTTTCATTATAACCAGATTTGTCTTTCATTCGGAATTGAAGAAGTGAAATGCGTCGTTAAAAAAAGATTTTTAACATTATCCCTTTTTATTTCCTCTTTTGTTTCGGATACTAATCTACTAACACTCATGTGTAAATATAGGGTCTTATGTAAGCATATGTATGAGGGTCCGATTTGTTTATTTCATATTTCTTTCAAACCAACACACAAGCACACACACACACACACACACACACACACACATATATATATATATATATATATATATATATATATTATGCCGAGCACGTAATACAGACATGTGAGTTGGAATTCAGATGTTTCTATTCATAGGCTTGTCTCTATTCATTAGACTGCATTCAGAATATGCAGCTACATTGGTACGTTTTTTTTTTTTATTTAGATCTGTCACTGTGTGATTGAGTGCAGAAAATGAGGAAATGTACTTTTATTTTGCAATTTTCTAACGCCCAGTGTGTGTGTGTGTGTGTCTGTGTGCGTGTGTGTGTGCGTGTGTGTGTTTGCGTGCGTGCGTGTGTGTATAAAAAGAGAGAGAGAGAGAGAGAAATAAAGAGAGAAAATAGATAGATGGTGGATTATATTACTTCGATAAATAAATAAATTTATTTATTAATTATTAAATTTTTTTACGCCTTAATGTTCTTTGCTATAATATATATATATATATATATATATATATATATATATATATATATATGTTAATGCTCTCTTTATAATAAACAGTATTAACAAAATTTACCGGTCTGAAATATAACTGAATATACTGAATATACTGAATTACCTGTACATATATATATATATATATAGAGAGAGAGATATAGATAGATAGATAGATCGATAGATAGATAGATAGATATGAACAGGAATATATATATATATATATATATATATATATATATATATATGTATATATAGGGTGACCCCACAAAACGGGAATTTTTGAAGTGCGTATTGCCAGACATGAGCAAGTGGCAATACTGCGAGACAGTGACCGTGTGCAAGTAAACATTTCGCCATTTAGAATTCAAGATGAAATTCACAGTATCCCAGCTGAGATGTTGCAGCAGTCAATGAGGAATCTCAACATCAGATTTCAAGAATGCATTCGTACAGGAGGACGCCATCTACAGAACATAATTAAAAAAAAAAAAATGAAAATTCCATCATTTTTCTTAAATGGCATGTTTTAAGGTTTCAATTACTATGAATAAAATATTTTTCTTCCATCACTTTTGGTTTTATTGGATTGTTAAAAGTTCCCGTTTTTTTTGGTTGCCCTGTGTATATATATATATATATATATATATATATATATATATATATATATATATATATATATATATATGTTTCGTGCCGATTAATTTATTGATCGACATCCGAAATCCTTCAGAAAAGAGGGAATATGGTGAAAGTTTTCGATTTACTTAAGGCATCATCTATTTAGCTAGACACAAATGCTTGTTGTGATAGGAGCAAAAGTGTTGGGGCGTAGGTGAAGTTTGATTTTTGTGTGTCTCTGTGTGCGCTATTTTTTTTATACATTTAGTGATTCGCGGGTTCTTAAGTCCTAATTGTTTATCTATCTTCATATATAATAGATACAATATATATAAATATATATATATAAATGTTTGTATCTATCTATCTATATATATATATATATATATATATATATATATATATATATATATATATATATATGAAGATTTAAGAAAACAGCAGATATTTTATATATAGTGCTCAATATTTAAAATATTAAAATAATATTAAAAATAGTGCGATAATAATATTATATGAAATTTTAGCCCGACATCGATGTTTCTTGCTAAAATTTCCAGTATTCAAGTGTTGAGCATTTAACTGGTAGTTCCATATTTTTTCAATTTATATACAAGGAATACCAACAAAATTATCCAAATCCTTTTAGTGAATAACTGTCTATTCGAAAAAAAAATGTTTAATATCTAAAACAATCATTAAACTCATTGCGTTTCTTTTTTCCATCTTGGCAGCATTTTCATAAGAATCACTGAAAAACTCTTTGAATTTTTCCGCTAGAAACAAAACAGGTTAAAATCGTTTTGTGTTAGCCCCACTATGCCTCCACAGCTGAGCAATGGTGAGAGGAAAAGATTATTCAGGCATTCCGTAATGGTACCAATGTTCATACTCTGGCTTCCATCTTCAAAGTCCATTCAAGAACCATTAAGAGAACAGTGAATAATTTTAAAAATAAGGTAACAGTAGAGAGGAAAACTGCACCAGGAGGTCACAACCGGAAGAGGGGTCATCATTTCAACTTAGAGCTAAACAGATTAATTAAAACGATCCAAATCAATTCATAAGACGTTTGTCACGTGACAGTTGAGTTTCACCTATAACAGTCCAAAGATCAGTGAAAACGACTTGAAAATGAAATCGTACGTGGAACGTGTGAGACAAATTGTTAATCCAGACCAGGAAGCAGGTTAGAGACAGCGACGATCATAAGTTGGAAATAATATATATATATATATATATATATATATATATATATATATATATATATATATATATATTTGAACTTTATTTCAATTAATCATGGGCTTCCGATCTTTAGCTATGGTTAATTAATGATGGACATGTCATTTTCGTTTATCATCGATTTCATCACAATTCTTCTGGTAAACTTGGACATACATTCTTACTGTTCAAAGTAGAGTCCAATACTGTTAGAAATATCGCGGAAAATTCCAGTAAGATATCTTTAATCATTTCTAAATTACAACGGTTCAAAATTTATTCTAACAATTGGACAAGTTTGCTGTTACACGATTTGGACAATTTTGCTGTTACATCCGGTATTACTGGCTGTAGATAGCAAATAAAAAAGTAGAATGTTTTAATTGAATTTTTATATATAGTTTCTGTAATTTTAAGTAAATGTTTCATATTTGTCAGTAGTTTGCTGCACAATTTACACATTAACAAACAGTTGAAAAGAACAATAGAGCATTGATTGCCGTCCGCTACATTAAGAGCAATCGTTTGTGTTCACTGATACTGTGGTGATTACCTAAGCGTAGCTTAGATGCGACATAAGGCCAAAAGAATGGGCACCAGGTGACGATCGAATTCAGCAGACGATTATTCGAATTTGCCAATAATTTCATCTGCATCCAATTCATCTAACAATTCCTTTTTAATGGATAACAGCATGCATTATTCCAAATTCTCTTCAGCCAGCGAATTTCTTAACCTTGTTTTTATGATCTTTAGCTTTGAAAATGTTCTCACACATTGTACATAAATAACTGATAGTATGCTAATGACTTTATAAAATTCTTTTTCCTTTTTTATTACTAAACAGTTGTCCGCGTTTGCTTCTTTACTGCATTTTATTTGATGGAATAATATATATATATATATACAATTATCTATGGAGAGCGGATACATATATACACATACTAGCAAAAGCAAAAACAAGAACACACACGAACCGTAAACAATATCGGAAGAGAATATAATATATATATATATATATATATATATATATATATATATATATATATATATATATATATATATATATATATATATAAAAGGCTTAAACACTAATATTCCATGATCATAATTTATTCCATTGGAATCGTAAATACGATCCAATTCATGAGACCTATAAATTCAAAAAGAAAACAATATCTATCTATCTATCTATCTATCTATCTATCTATCTATATATATATATATATATATATATATATATATATATATATATATACACACACTTTGTACACACACACATACATACATATATATATATATATATATATATATATATATATACACACTTTGTACACACACACATACATATATATATATATATATATATATATATATATATATATATATATATATATAAGGCTGAAACACTAATATTCCATGATCATAATTTATTCCATTGGAATCGTAAATACGATGCAATTCATCAGACCTACAAATTCAAAAAGAAAACAATATCTATCTATCTATCTATCTATCTATCTATCTATCTATATATATATATATATATATATATATATATATATATATATATATAACTTTATTTTATTTTCTTGGCCTTTTTCTTCTCTATTTCTCTTCTTTCTCTCGTTGTTACTAATTTCTTTCTTTCTCCACGTTTAAATTCTTTTTGTTTTATCTTTTAAGGGAAACTTTACAATGACCGAAGTGGAAGATGTGCCTCGTTAATTGCATTTTCAGTAAGATATATAATCCGGTATTCTTATAGATATTTTTATTTTTACAAAATAGTGCTCAATGTAAATTTACAGGTCAGACTGGGTTCTCTTGCCTTGGGTGGTAACCGGTCTACCGCAGAAAGAAATGGCAATCTACTGCGGGAAAAATCTTCCTCGTCAGTCATGTACCGAAAGATATATGATCGCCTAAGCGTGTATCACGAATGTCACTTAACTGACTGACTCTTGGAAAAGGTATGAATTATCTTCCCCACCCCAGCTATGGGTAAATAGCAAGACAGACCGGCTTCTGTAGCCTTGGATGGCAACTGGTATATCACAGAAAGAAATGGTAACCTACTGCGGGAAACACTCTGCCTCGTCAATTATGTATCGAAAGATACTTCATCGCCTAAGCGTGTATCAGGCGTGGCATATAACTGACTGATCATTGGGAAATGTATGAATTCTTTTTTTCTCCCCCAGCTATGGGTAAATAGCAGGACAGACCGGGTTCTATAGAGTTGGATGGCAACTGGCCTACCACAGAAAGAAATGGTAACCTATTGCAGGAAAAAATTCTGCCTCGTCAGTCATGTATCGAAAAATACATGATCGCCTAAGCGTTGATCACGCATGACACTTAACTGAGTGAAAATTTACCAGCTATTCTTTACCTTAGTTAACAGCAGATTGTAGTTCATTCTTGAGAACAGCTACTAATTTGACCTTATCGGTCTCACAATGAAGTCAGAATGAAATAGTTGTATCATTAGCACAGCTAACGAGTTAGAATAGTTTTACTCATGAGAAGCAATCAATATCTTATACGGTACATCTATTATAATTTATTTATTTATTCAGTTTTTTTTTAGTAAGAAAAAGTGATTTCTTTTTTGAATATATCGTCCTGGGTATGACGATAAACTACATCCGCGTCCTGGGTAAGACGATAAACTACATGCGCGTCCTGGGTATGACGATAAACTACATCCGCGTCCTGCGTAAGACGATAAACTACATCCGCGTTCTGGGTAAGACGATAAACTACATTCGCGTCCTGGGTATGACGATAAACTACACCCGCGTCCTGGGTATGACGATAAACTACATCCGCATCCTGGGTAAGACGATAAACTACATCCGCGTTCTGGGTATGACGATAAACTACATCCGCGTCCTGGGTATGACGATAAACTACATCCGCGTCCTGGGTATGACGATAAACTACATCCAACAAGGAGGCCTCACATAATGTTTTCGGTAAAATAATGTTGCCAGCTATACGTTTTTGAAACAATAATGTTGCCAGCTATACGTTTTTTGGAAAAAATAATGTTGCCAGCAATGCGTTTTTGAAACAACCATGTTGCCAGCTATATGTTTTTTGGAAAAAATAATGTTGCCAGCTATACGTTTTTGAAACAATAATGTTGCCCGATATGCGTTTTTGAAAGAATATGTTGCCAGCTATACGTTTTTTGGAAAAAATAATGTTGCCAGCTATGCGTTTTTGAAAAATAATGTTGCCAGCTATGCGTTTTTGAAAGAATATGTTGCCAGCTATACGTTTTTTTGAAAAAGTAATGTTGCCAGCTATGTGTTTTTGAAACAATAATGTTGCCAGCTATGCGTTTTTGAAAAAATAATGTTGCCAGCTATATGTTAGATAGTACTGTATATTTAATGTGTATATATATATATATATATATATATATATATATATATATATATATATATATATGTGTGTGTGTGTCTGTGTGTATATGTGTGTGTATGTATGTATATATATATATATATATATATATATATATATATATATGTATACCTTAATTTGGCATTAAATGACCCACAGTGGTTGATATGCCATAAAACCCAACCAACCAACCATTTTTTGAATATAATATTTGTAGAAAACGTGTGATTGATTGTTCGGTTTAAGCGGCATCCACAGAAACTATCAGCTATTTTCAAAGATTTCGGTTACACACTACAAATTTTTCATAGGTATGTAGGTAAAACATATCGTCAACGTTTGAGAAACGTACACACCATTTGTAAAAGAATATTCTCAAATCATTGGTAATGACTAAATTACAGTATACATTTTTTTCATATGTAACGTGTTCATCGTATCTGCTTTTTTCATTGTCCATACATTACTTCTTTACATTCGGATCGTTCAAGAGCCTCTCGCATTTTGGGGGCTGCCTTGACTCACTTCAATTTCCGTAGTTGTATTAGGTTGGTGCAAAAATAATGACGTAATAATGTCGTTTTTTGACGTATTTTTAACGTCAAAAAACGACATTATTACGTCATTATTTTTGCACCAACCTAATACTTTAAATTTACATATTACTAGAAGGTGGTCGCTTCCACAGTCGGCACTTGGATATATTTTGAAGTGTAAAACTGCATTCTTGAATCTCTTATTGATAGTTATGTAGCCGATTTGATTTTTCTTGTTTCCTTTCCTATGCGTCACAATGTTCAAATTCGTCTTGGAAATACTTGAAACCAGGTGTTAGCTCATTCACAGTACATCGTTAGACCCATTTTTCTCTGCGTTCACTAATATTTCCTAGTTCGAATTTGCCAGCTGTATGACCATATCTCCCTTTGCCTACTTTGTGGTCTCTCACGACAACTGCAATTTCTTACGATTTACACCTTGACTTGGAGTTCTCTGGCGTAGATTAAAAAGTTTTTTCTTCATCTGTACTCTGTGCTGTTGGTGCATAAAAACTATTAAGGGTATATTGAACGGCTTTCTTTCAGTTTAAGGATTAAACAGAAAAATTTACATAGAAAAAAACAAAGTGTACTGAACTGTTACATACTACCTTTCCTTCGATAGGGCAGTGAATGCCGGACAATCTCCTCAAAGATGAAGAAGTGACTTGAAGGAGCAGAAATGTCGTTATACAGAAGGATCGACTATATCAGCAATGACGAATTTCGAGGACATATAATGAGGAAAGATGGCTTAGTAAATCTGATACTCACAAGACAGATTGACGACAAGAGGGATATAAGAAAACAACGCATAACTTAGTGAGCTTCAGTATATGCTTAACAGAAAATCGTTTTTAAGAGATACAGCATGAAGACAAAATTTATTAAAAACCAAAAAGAACAGGAAATTGTGGAGTGCCATAATCGCTAACGTCCTGAAAGGACACGGCACATAAAAACAAATAGCTTGTGCAAATAGTTACCAGAACAAAATAAAGAGATGGCAAAAAGACAAATTTTATTAAAAGCCACAAAAGAACAAGAACATATGGAGAGCCATTATCGCCAGCGTCCTGAAGGGACACAGCACATAGAAAAAAACGAATGTGCTTGTGTAAATGGTTAGGGGAACAGGGTTTGGGAGACATAAGAAAATGACAAAATATATAAAGAGCTACAAAGGACTGGAATGTGTGGAGAACCATGATCGCCAAATTCCTGAAAAGACACGCGGCGTAGAAGAAAACGTTAGACAGATGTAATTATTCATGATTTCAGTTTGATCAGGAACACAGTTCCTTAAGCGACATTTGAACTCATAAAAAATGTTCTTTCGTTGCAATTTTGTTTTTGTTGGTACGTTGATATTTTTGAGGATAACGTAAGCTGTTTTAAATTTCCTACATTAGATAATTAATATATATATATATATATATATATATATATATATATATATGATGATCGACTCTCCCGTCGACGTTCGACGTATTAGGGTCAAGCAGATCAGTTTCCAGGAAACCGACAGCCCGACACCGGCACATGAGATTTGATTATAGTGTTCACCTCGTGCATGACCATCCACACTTTTTGGAGGGATGAATACAGAGACCTGGTGCACCGAATGCCACAAGGTTACCAAACGACCCTCCGCAGGTTTTGAATTCAGAGTTGTCCTTCTCCTAGACCAGTTGCCATCCAAGGCTATAGAACCCAGTCTGTCCTGCTATTTTACCCATAGCTGGAGGGAGAAGAAGAGGATTCATACCTTTCCCAAGGGTATTAGCACGTAAGTGAATGTAGTGAGATACGGTGGAGTAATGGATATCGGCGTGGTTTGAGGAATCGGAGAGCCGAGTTCGAATTCCAGTCGAATATTTATATATATATATATATATGTGTGCGTCTATATAATTATTTATTAAAAAATTATAACAATAATATGTTATAAAATGACTACAAAAATGCATTCAACATAATTACTTGATAAGATAGCTGAGGTGTTGAAACAAAATGGCTATTTTCGTAGTGATTTTATAACATATTTATGTTATCATTTTTAAATAAATAATTATATCTGCTCTACTCTGTATTGAGCACTCTTTTAAGAATAGTACTTTTTGGTTATTGGAATTTATTCCGTATACACCAATCATATACTTGTATATATATATATATATATATATATATATATATATATATATAATTATTTATTTAAAAATAGGATTCCAACACGCTACATAAGAGTTCTCATGTTTCAAAACAGGAGCTGAAAACCTCAATTTTCACACTCATATATATATATATATATATATATATATATATATATATATATCAATATGAATATAAATTTATCCTCACCTGTGTGTATTTTTAGTTCCTTAATCAAATCTCCCCAAGCAATAACAAAGGACATAAATCCACTCAGACACAAGGGGTACTCAGTGTTAGAGAATATGTGAAAAAAAAACTATTAAGATGTGATAACAATTAAAGAAGATGTTTGTTTGTTTGTTTGTTTGGGTTTTATGGCATATCAACAACTGTGGGTTATTTAATGCCAAATCCAGTTTATATGAATTTTAAATGCCTATTTTGTATGGAATAAAAAACGTATAGCTAGCAAAAACGTATAGGTGGCAATATTATGGTTCCAAAAACATATAGCTGGCAACATTATTTTTTTACAAAAAACGTATAGCTGGCAACATTATCTTTTTACAAAAAAAGTATAGCTGGCAACATTATCTTTTTACAAAAAAAGTATAGCTGGCAACATTATCTCTTACAAAAAACTCATAGCTGGCAACACTATTTCTTACAAAAAACTCATGGCTGGCAACATTATTGTTTCAAAAACTTATAGCTGGCAACATTATTGTTTCAAGAACGCATAGCTGGCAACATTATTGTTTCAAAAACGCATACCTGGCAACATTATTTTTCCGAAAACATTATCTGAGGCCTTGCTGTTGGATCTAGTTTATCGCCATACCCAGGACGCGGATGTAGTTTATCGCCATACCCAGGACGTGGATGTAGTTTATTGTCATGCCCAGGACGTAATTAAAGAAGAGTTAAGATGACAGTAGGTAACGGTGGGCATTGCATTTAACGACAAGAGAGTTTTACAAGCGAGAAGTGCAAGAGAAGAAAAACGATAAGACAATCTACTACTGCACCTCAAATTCTAGTTACAATAGATGAGAGTTCAACAGACAAATTACCATGGTTTAAACAAATCCAAACCGGTGATGACGATTGTCAGCACTTGTGCTAACGTGAATCGTTGATCTTCACTGATCACGGTTGGATATGTCACACTTGTTCTTCCTGTTCTTCTTACTCATTTACCTTTCGTTGATGCGCGTTCCAATATGTGTCGATTTAGGAATAGATTTCCCACAGGTTTGACTCTGTCTGCCCCCAGAAAGCGCACTTTGAGCCTTTGATCCCCGATGGTGCAATCGCTGAGTGGAGTGTCCATGCGTCCGAACTCGTTGTTCTCCGTCACACGATTGTACGATGAAATGCAGAACCCGGCTAGCTACCCGTCATCCTACGTCCACGCATGGTTACCGTGAAAACGGGGAAGTAGTATTCGCATAAAGTTCGAATAATAGACTTATAAATATGCCAGATGGATTCTGGTTTTTCTGGATTGTCTAGCACGACTAAGTGACGCGAGCAGCAAACCGAGCAATCGATTCGACTGTGGAGTAATGGATAGCGGTTCGGATTGAGGAATCGTAGAGACGAGTTCGAATTCCAGTCGAATCTATTACATTCGGAAAGGTATGAATCCACTTCTTCTTCCACTAGCTATGGGTAAACAGCGGGACAATAGAAGTTGTAGACCATTTCCCTTGGATGGCAACTGGTCGACCGCAGAAAGAAAATGGCAACCTACTACGGGGAAAAAAATCTGCCTCGTCAGTCATGTATCAAAAGATACATGATCGTCTAAGCGGGTATCACGCATGGCACATAACTGAGAGAAATTTACTCACGTGCTAATACCCTTGGGAATGGTTTTAATCCTCTTCTTCTCCCCATAATAGCAAGACAGGGGGCACCTCGACGTGGTGTAATGGTTAGGAAGCTTGTCTTGCTAGATCAATTACGACTGAGTAGTGAGTTCGATCCTCACTGGGTAACCCATACTTTCGGTCTTGTGCCAGGCTTAGAAAATCGAAGGCACCTCAGCGTGGTGTAATGGTTAGCAAGCTTGTCTCGCTAGATCAGTTACAACTAAAAGGTGAGTTCGTTTCTCACTGGGTGCCCCCCTACTTTCGGCCTTGTGGCACATCTAAGCTACGCTTGGAAAATCACTAATAGCAAGACAGTTCTTGGATGGCTAGAGTAAAAAATGGCAACATACCCCAGGAAAAATAAATCTGCCTCGTCAGTCATATATCGAAAGATACATGATCGCCTAAGCGAGTAACACGCATGGTACATAACTGAGAGAAATTCACTAGCGTTCTAATAACCTTGTGGAAGGTAAGATTCCTCTTCTTCTCCCCATAATAGCATGACAGACCATCGAAGGCTATAGAACCTGGTCTGCCCTGATACTCACCCGAAGGCGTGGGGAGAAGACGAGGATTCATACTTTTCCCAATGGCTTGGATGGCAACTGGTCTACCGCAGAAAGAAATGGCAACCTACCGTAGGGAAACAATCGGCCTCGTCAGTCATATATCGAAATAGACATGATCGCCTAAGCTTGTGTCACGCATGGCACATAGCTGATTATGTAGGTTGCTTTTGTTTTAATTTTTACCGTACAATTTTATAAAGCCTTCTCAGCATTAGAGACATTAATCTCATGAAATTCGAAACTTGACTTTTACCCTTTATCGAAACTCGAACGTCGGCTGCTATCGGCGAATACAGAGGTCGCTAGCTACGTTTTCCCGCCCTGCGCGTGAGAGTTCGTCTTCTTGAAGAATTAACCGCGAATATCGTCAAAGAATTCCCGCAGCCATTAATATTGACGAAATGCACTCTTATCACGACGCACCTTGGGCTTTATCGACCACACCCACCACACAGGCGGAGAGAGAGAATAAGAGAGAGAGAATAAGAGAGAGATAGACAGACAGAAAGAGACTGACATCCACCATTCATTATATTCGATGAATGAATACTTCTAAAATCGTAGTATAGAAGTACGGGAAATTATCTCCACATATACGTCTCTGTATATCTGGGTATACAATTGAACATTTATGTACTATATATATATATATATATATATATATATATATATATATATATATATATATATATATATATATATATGTATGTATATATGATTATTTTTTATTTGTTTTTGTCTTACCTAAATTCCTTAGCAATGCGTACATATCAACGCACAAAATATTCTGTGAATAACTTCCCCACGAATATAAATATATATATATATATATATATAAATATATATATATATATATATATATATTAGGTTGGTGCAAAAATAATGACGTAATAATGTCGTTTTTTGACGTCTTTTTTAAACGTCAAAAACGACATTATTACGTCATTATTTTTGCACCAAATAATATATATACGAACTCTATATATACAAATATACAATAGCAGTTTGCTCTCCTACTCACCCAGTATTGCGTGTATTTTTATAAAAAACGATGACGTGCTCTGATGGACATATTGTTGGCAAGCTCAACTAAAGTTTTTATCAGTCGGGTCTAAATTTGGAAAAGTTGAAATGGAAGGCATGAACACGTCAAACTTCTAGCACAAAATTTCTACCTGCTCCTCCTCCCCCAAAAAGCAAGCCTTCTAGCTTGATCTTCTAGCTACTACATTATTTAATTTTATTATCGTTTTCTCGCATGTCATTTAAATTGATCACCCCCTTGTTGAAAAATCGAGTTCAGCATTACTTTCCTTTTTTTAATTGGTATATATTTACACTATTTTTTCGCTATTTTTTTTTAATTGGTATACATTTTCCCCTATTTTAAAAAAAAAATACTACGCATTTACGCTATTTTTATGTGTGTTTTTTTTTTAAATTGGCATACATTTACGCTATTTTTTTTTTAATTGGTATACTTTACGCTAGTTTTTCGCTATTTTTTAAACTGGTATACACTTACGCTACTTTTATGCTATTTTTTTTAAAATTGGTAAAAATTTACGCTATTTTTTAAATTGGTATACATTTAGCTTTTTAGCGCTATTTTTTAAATTGCATACCATTACGCAATTTTTACGCTATTTTTTTAAAAATTAGTATACATTTACGCTATTTTTATGCTATTTTTTAAATCGTTATACATTTAAGCTATTTTTCACAATTTATTAAATTGGCATATATTTACGCTATTTGACTCTGTTTTCGAAATTGGTATACATTTACGCTATTTTTACGCTATTTTTTACATTGTACAATGGGGGTGTCTTACGGACTTATGGATAGTAGATTTTGAAGATATGTCGGATAGAAACCGCTGACCCTGGGCGTGAATTGTTTAAGCTGTTATTGGTGGAGGAAGCATCTTGTCGGGTGTCTATTGCACAAAGTATATTGTCCCTTGAAATGGAACACGAAGGGGATGAGGGTAGTTCGCTGCTGTGTACATGATATAGCGAGTCTTAGCTTTAAAGGTTTTGAAATAGTGGAATTAAAGCACGTATCCCGTAAGAAAATTAAAAACGCAGAAGTTAAATAAATAAGTTTGACGGAATTGTGCGAACTTCAACTAAATAATTTTCTTTTTCAATCGTTTATCACTATATCTTCTATCTGCATCAATTTTCCTGTCGGTGAAAATGTGGAAATTCCATAGTATATTCATTCTATAACTATGTCTGACAGGCGTATATATATATATATATATATATATATATATATATATATATATATATATATATATATATATATATGTGTGTGTGTGTGTGTGTGTTATACAGTGTTGCATTAGAACATGTACATGGCCATTGCAAAAGTGCACATCTTGTTTCAAAAATATTTTTAACGTTTCATCAGGTGGGAAATCACGATATATATATATATATATATATATATATATATATATATATATATATATTTTGAACAATAAAAAAAATTAAAAATTAAAAACTTCAGTCACACTGGGTTGTAGATTAATATTCTTTCGTTTTTTTATTATCATTCCATTTATATATATATATATATATATATATATATATATATATATATGCTTCAGAAATAATAATGTAGTTCAAATGTAATACTGCATAATAAACAAATATTTATTACGCTACTTTTGTATTGAGCCCAGTTTTAAATTAATGTTTTGAAATCTGAAATCTTGCTCTTCGTTCTTTTTCATTCGGACATATCTATCTATCTATCTATCTATCTATCTATCTATCTATCTATATATATATATATATATATATATATATATATATTACACAAACACACACACACACACATATATATATATATATGTATCTATAGATAGATAGATAGATAGATAGATAGATAGATAGATAGATAAGTATGAACAGATTGTAGTAGACAAAGATGAACAAAGTGCAAGAAGATATGAATATACAGTGATAGACATGCAGAGGATGCAATAAATAGATCGAAAATAATCGAAATTGTTTGTTGTTAATATTCTGCTTCTTAAAATAAAGCACTTTATTGACAAAGACTGCTCGCCTTAAAACTGTTATCCTCCAGGAATACACTGGTCAAATTATTTTCCAGCCCAAAGTATATAACAGAACATGGTGTAGTGATGAAGCTCCTTAAGTATTTAAATATAGTTCAACTATATATATATATATATATATATATATATATATATATAGATAGATAGATAGATAGATAGATATACACACATATATTAGGTTGGTGCAAAAATAATGACGTAATAATGTCGTTTTTGACGTTAAAAAATTCGTCAAAAAACGACATTATTTCGTCATTATTTTTGCACCAACCTAATATATATATATATATATATATATATATATATATATATATATATATATATATATATATATATTATTGAAGGATCATTTTCAATCCTATTCAAGATGATCTTTGCCCTCTCTAAACTTCTAACTTTCGGTCCTAGTGTGACACTATTTAGGGTTGTTAGAAAGAAAAAAAGAAAAGGCGAGAATTAAATTTAGGTGATAAGAACCAAACACGAACAGGACACTAAGCGATGTTATTTTTCTGACAAAGAAAAGTGGTGAGATTTTATTTTCATTATCGAGGAAAGTAAGACACTGGATTTAATTTGATTTTTGACGACGCACCGAATGGACGACAGAAGTCTGCCCATGCAATGGTGAAAATTTCAGGTCGGTCGGGTGGCCTGCACGGCAGAAGGCTAAGAGATAGAAAAATTCATTGGGTTGCGAGAAGGATGTCTCTGGACCTCAGAGTACTGAGAGATAAAAACTAATTAGGTCAAGCTCTGACCGAAACCAAAATGTCCGTTGGACCACCCTCACATCATTTGAAAAAACACCTGTTTTATGTTCCACGATAGGAAAATTATTTTATCAGAACGAATAATTAGCGCCAGAATGCGAAATCGCCAGATGACCGCCCACTTGATAATTGGCGAAAAGTCTCGATTGATAAAGTCCAGGTGACATTCGGTTAAGATTAGAGTTTAAGGACTTGTTGTCAGGCAGGAGAAAAGAAAAAGAAAAAAATATAAGAAGATAATTTTTTTTTTCTTTGAGTAAGATTTTTTTAAACGGAGGCCAGTCTGGCCACGCCCACACTGCTGGGCACCCATTAGTTGAATGGTGACGTGAGCGTTAGGCGAAGGTAATCATGTAAAGAAGGAGGGGAGGCCTGTTAACGCCCCCTGAAGGGATCGGTGTGAGATGCCACTGTGAGAGAGAGGGGAAACCCGTTGACACCCTCTGAGGGTATGGGTGAGATACTAATATGAGAACAGAAGAAGGTGGGAGGACGATTCCCAACCTTAGAAAGTAAAGACCTCCAAAAATGGAAATTACTAAATTCTTAATGCGGACTTAGAATTATCAGGCCCACCCCGGTTTTGGTCGGCGTCCTTATATTGCTTATATGGACGCCGACCATATATGGAGTCGCAGCTGAGTTGAATTGAGTTGGGTTGGAGTTACAGACCCGCCTCGCAGGAACCTGACTGAAAGATCCACGCATTCTCGACCTCAACTTCTAACCAAGAACAATTTATTTTTGAAGAACGACTTAGACTCACACCACCAAAACAAGTTTTACGAATATCGCCTGAAGATACACCAAAACCAGTTCCTTAAAAAAAATAACTTAAGATATTAAGACTCGCCTAACGAACACAAAGTGTCACGAATCCATATAAGCGGGTTGGTAGAAAGACGCAGTCCTGTATTCAGCAACCAGATATAAAATATTGTTATCCTTTTTTAAAACATTTGAACTTTTCGAGTTATTATTTTATTTTATTTTACATATACTTGTGTGGTATTACCCTTCTTCGAACTCGACTTGCCTTACGGCCCGGAGACTGATTGATTTCGTCTACCGAATCACAACGTGGGTAGGTTAGACTAGAAATCAAAACAGTTACTTCGTAACCAGACGTTGGAGGCGAGCTGGGAACGACAACGCTGATACAGAATCTAACCAGATTCCCATCTGAATCAGCAAAAGGTTAAAACGTCACATTTGGTGCCGTGACCAATACCAAGTCACATTGGTCGTCACAGGACAGGATAGGACGGCGACGGCGACGGCGACGGCGCGAGGACAGACGGGGTGACGTCACAATTGGCGCTGTGACCAGGACAGCACGGCGGGCAGGGCCAGGCAGCGTCACATTTGGCGCAGCGACTCCGGGGGACGTCACACTAGGTTAAGTTCTATCACACGTTTAGCGTATGTTTTAATTTTCAAGTTTTTTTCACAGCTCTTTGAACTGTAATATCTGAAACTCCTCTCTCATGTGCCAAGTGTTTTTTTGGATTGTGTTTTATATTTTCTAATTCAATGCTTTAGCTCTTAGTTGATATAATGATCCCTCTTACTGTTGTGACCTTCTGCTGTAGATTTCCTCACTACTGTTCTCTTCTTTTTTTAAATTATTCGTCGTTCTCTTGATGGTTCTTGAATAGACGGTGAAGATCGAAGCCAGAATATGGATATTGGTGCCATTACTGAAGCCCTGAATAATCTTTATCCTCTCATTACTGTTCCTTTGGAAAGAGAGTGTGAGGCTGACACAAAACGATTTTAACCTGTTCTTTTACTAGCTGAATAACTCAAAGGGTTTTTCACTGATTCTTACGACAAATGATGTCAAGATGGTTAAACGTCTTATTGAAAAAGCTGAAAAAAAATAAATTCAAATTGTTTATATATATATATATATATATATATATATATATATATATATCCACATTTCATTCTTTCGTTCTCTTCATCTCAATCTATCCCGTCTCTATATTTGCATTCCTCTCTCTCTTCCCTTATCTATCTATCTATCTATCTATCTATCTATCTATCTATCTATCTATCTATCTATCTATCTATCTATTTTTATCTCAATCTATATATCTTTATCGCTTTAATCTCTAGATATAGCATACCTTATATATATAAAAAAATAAAATAAATTCAAATTGTTTATATATATATATATATATATATATATATATAAACAATTTGAATTTATTTTATTTTTTTACAAAACGACACAATTATATTTTTAGTATATATAAACAATTTGAATTTATTTTATTTTTTTATATATATAAGGTATGCTATATCTAGATATTAAAGCGATAAAGATATATAGATTGAGATAAAAATAGATAGATAGATAGATAGATAGATAGATAGATAGATAAGGGAAGAGATAGAGGAATGGAAATATAGAGACGGGATAGATTGAGATGAAGAGAACGAAAGAATGAAATGTGGATATATATATATATATATATATATATATATATATATATATATATATATATATATATAATCCACGTCTACTTATGTTGCCTGTTTGGGAACCCAATGGGCACAAACTGAACTGTCCCCGGAGTCAGCATGTACTGATCCCTAAAGGTGATGACCACGATGTCAGCACTTATTCTAACGTGAATCGTCGTTCTTCACTGATCAACACGCCCCACTCGCTGGATGTTTCACACTTGTTCTTCCCGCTCATTCTACCTATTAATCAACGTTTCGTTGATTCATGATGCGCGTTGCATACTCTACCGATATAGGAATGAAGTTTGTCTCTCTCTTTCTCTCTCTGCCCTCAGAAAGTGCATTACGACTCATTGTTCTTCGATGGTGCAATCGACCATACGTTTGACTCCGTTGCTCTCCGCTCCTTGACTGTGCGATGAAATGCTGTACGCTTTTGGCCAATCATCATCATCCCATATGTACGCATAGATTCGCGCCTCAGCACCTACCTGGTGTCTTTACCGCGTGATTTCAAAATCACCTTTACTTTCTGAACCGACTCCCAAGATGATGCTTCCACGCTAACTACAATCTTAACCGGTTCATGTCGAACCGTAAGATTTTTCGACAAGAGGTCTTGGCACCATTTGTTGTAAGAATCACTGAAAACAAGGGTTTTTTCAGTGATTCAGCGAAAATCAGAACAGGTTAAAATCATTATGTCAACTTCACTATGTCTTCTCAAAATACCAGTGATGAGAACATAAAATGTGCCTATTACTCTTTAAGACTCTGTAAGATTAATGGCTCCCGTCCCTTGTACTGATTGCTCATCATTGTAAAAAATGAAACAGTCAGCAACATATATAGAGTGTACAGATACAACTTTGATCTCAGGTAAAGATCTGGAGATTGATATATTGTTACTAGAAAGAGTGCACAGATACTCTAAGCATAAGGCGTAAGTGTTGATCCAGAGGCACGGTGGAGTAATGGATAGTGGCTCGGAGTGATGAATCGGAGAGCCGAGTTCGAATTCTATTACATTTACTTACGTACTAATACACATTGCGAAAGCTATGACTCCTCTTCTCCCCCACACAACTATGGGTAAATTGCAGGAAAGACGGGTTCTGTAGCCTTTGATGGCAACTGGTCTACTGCAAAAAGAAATGGCAACCTACCGCGTGAAAAAATCTGCCTCGTCAGACATGTATCGAAAGATACATGATCACTTACGCGTGTATCACGCATAGCACATAACTGAACTGAAGTGTTGATCCATTTGCAAAGTGTTGTAATCCATTTTGTTTTGTGGATAGAAAGCTGTTAATTCCCTTAATGAAAGCCATGTATATCAAATATTTTATTCTCAGATTGATTGTTTGTTTTTGTCTCTGCTCCAAAAGAATATTTCGAAGAACTAAATTATTTGATTTTTCTATTTTATTAAAATAAATTAAGAAAAGGAAGAAATGGTTTTGATGACAGTGAAATGAATTAACTTTCCAAGATTGAAGACAAATTGTTCCGCTCGAAGAGATTTATTCCTCGACCCCACAATGACCGATAGAATTATGTGAGACAACAAACACCCAAGTATAGACTATAAATTTTATACTGGGTTTACAATAAATAGGTATTGTCTGCGGATCGCCAGCCACCGGTTTTCAGTTAACAGTTAGTTTAAAAATTGTATGCAAATGAGATGGCATATCAAAAAATTACATTTAAAGTGAATCATAAATAAAATGAAAAAAATAAATAAGCAATATAAATAAACGACACATTTTGGGGAAAAATAAACTTGATATCTACAAAATGAAGAATTCAGCTTGTTTTATATACGTATCAAATTTGTATATAAGGAAAAAAGAATAATACGACGTAATTATATGTACTTTAATATATTAAAATATTAACTAAAAATAATTAAATATAAAATACCAACATAAATGATATTCCATGCCGATGAATAAATTTTAAAAACTACAAATTTAAGATGCCAGTAAACGTTTAAGATATCAATTAACCTTTAAGATTACATTTACTTTAGCCGAGTTCGAATTCTATTACATTTACTTACTTACTAATACACATTGCGAAAGGTATGACACCTCTTCTTCTCCCCCACCCAACTATGGGTAAATTGCAAGAAAGACGGGTTCTGTAGCCTTTGATGGGAACTGGCCTACCGCAAAAAGAAATGGCAACCTACCGCGTGAAAATATCTTTAAGATATCAATTAACCTTTAAGATATCAATAAGTCTTTAAGATATCAGTAAACCTTTAATATATCTAGGAATATTTAAGATATCAATTAACCTTTAAGATATCAATGAACCTTTAATATATCTAGGAATCTTTAACATATCAATTAACCTTTAAGATATCAATAAGTCTTTAAGATATCAATAAACCCTTAATATATCTAGGAATCTTTAAGATATCAATTAACCTTTAAGATATCAATAAGTCTTTAAGATATCAATTAACCTTTTTTTAAAGTAAAATGAATTAATTAAATTAACAAAAAAATACAAATGAATGGAAAAGATTAAATATTTGTATACACCTAAATAAATAAAAGTATTTGTATACACCTAAATAAATAAAAGTATTTCAAAATAATTATAAGATAAGTAATAAAAGGTCTATTTAAATCCATGTAATAAATTTCTTTAAAAATTTAGTCAAATTGTAACACCAAATAAAATAATATTTCCATTTAAGAAAAGATAATTCGAAAATTATAAAGTATTGATTTAAAAAAAATTAATTCACTCAAAGCAAGGCGACAACGCCACTAAGATTCAAAGGTCTATTGGGAGTGTAAGGGAATGAGAAAACATTACTTTGAACCGAAAAGGAAACGTCCTAAAATGAAACAAGTGTCAAAGCTCTTGTCCTGTTCAAAAGACTGTGGAGAGTGTGAATCGGACTAAATTTTTAGTGTTTATGTAGAGACATCAGAATTATATGTTTGAATAAGAATTTACAAGGAACCGGAATCTCAAAACTACACCAAAATGAAGAAATAAATCATTAATCCTTTGCAAAAGACGTGTGAACGAGTTGATAGGCGAACCGAACTATTCCTAATGAGGATACAAATAAAAATAATAAATAAATAGTAAAAAGAATTTCACTGTTTAGGCGGAGACGTCGGAAATATAGGATTGAAGTAGACTTTAAAGGGAACCGGAAACCCAATCCTAAACAGGAAACTACAGATCACCCTTTACCGTTGTTCACAAGACCGGGGAGGGCGTGAACCGGAGGAGAGACGACCTTATCTGCTACTATTAAATACAATTATACAATTTAATTTAAATTCCTGCTTGTAATAAAACAATTCAATTAAATTCTTTTAACTTTATTAGGCTACACTTTAAATAGTATCTTTTAATGGAAGAGACATTTATTTGGTAGATTCATTATACCCCTTGGACTATACATATATATATATATATATATATTAAGAAATGGACAAAGTCCGACAATTTATTTATTTATTAAAGACATTTTTTATGTTTAACGTTCTTTTTATAGATACAAGTATTTAAGTAAATGCTCTGTTTATAATAAACAGTATTAAATAACATTTACCGGCCTGAATGTCCGAGAAATTTTCATAGAAAATATTCGTCCTTTGACAGGATTCGAACCTGCATCCTATACGGAACCGCCATTTATCCCGGCGTGCCTAACCGATTCGGCCACAAAGGATCGTTCGGTTGGCAAGGTCGAATTTACTGCTTATAAACTTCAATCTTCCATGAATCTCGTACATTCATAACTGCTCATGGTGTATCAAATGTAAACAAATGACGTCATACATTAAGAAATGGACAAAGTCCGACAATTTATTTATTAAAGACATTTTTTATTTTTTTCTATAAAAAGAACGTTAAACATAAAATATGTCTTTAATAAATAAAGAGAGAATCCGAGTAAAAACAATCAAGAAGAAAGAACAATAAAAGAAGACGATCTAAGAGGAGAGAATATAACGATTGGCGTTGCATTTATTCCTTGAAGATCAAAATTGAAGGAACTGGAAGAGAGTCCAATAAGCGAGAAATACAAGAGAAGAAAATGCTAACATAGAACTTACGGTTCACCTCTAGCCATTTCAACGATTAAACACCTGGACAATGACGCCAATTTAGTAGTGCGCTTAAATTCATAAAGTCAAGATACGATAGAGGAAATTCTATCAGCACAATTCCAATGAGAGTATTTATAGGAAAAGCAGAGGGAAGCTACGTTATGGCGGTGGAATAAGTGACAGAAGCTGAGATGCTAGGTCAGGACCATTAACATTGCAGATCTGTTTTTGGATTTGATCAAATATCTCTGAATATAGAGCAGAAGCACCAGACCAGATGTGACAGAATTACTCAAAGCAAGGATCTATGCTAGATTTCTAAATATATAGGACAGATTCTGGCGTGAAAATTTGTCTCGTTCGACACAGTGAACCAGAATTTCTGACAACAAACTTAGAAACTGATTCAATATAATCTTTCCACTTCGTGTCAGAGAAAAACATTAGCGTGCAAAGATGCAATGAGTCACTTTCCTGGAAGTTAGCATTAGAAAATTAGACTGGGGGCGGGCGGGGGGCCTTTGGGGGGCGGGCTTAGGGGGGTCTAAAATAGTTAAATTGTGAGAATTTTAGAATAATATATATTGGCTAATATGAATTGATGCACGTAAGTACATCGATAAAAGTAGACGTGTCCTTTCTGTAGAGTACAAATTCTTCTTGTGGCGATCTTCATTCTTTTCAATGTTCGGCTTTTCTTCAACAGAATGATTTTAAACATCAGTGTTATCTTTCTATTTCTTCTGTAAAGTCAGCTTTTTAAAAATCTAAATGTTCTTTTGGTTACGTACACTTTTTTCTTTCTTTTCTTTTTTCTTTCTTTTCTTTTTTTTTTATATATTTCCTTCAAGTTTTTCTTAGTTTTCATTTCAGTTCCTTTTCTCGCCTTTCTCTTGTCGTTTCCTTTTTTCATTTCTCTCTTTATTTCTTTCTTTCTTTTTTACTATCTTTCTTTCTTTCTGTCTTTTCTTCATTCGTTCATACTTCCTTTCTTTCATTCATTCTTTCTCTTTTGCGTTCACACTTTCTTTCTCTTATTCATTCTTTCTTTCATTTTTTCTTTCTTTCTTTCATCCTTTCTCTATTTCGTTCATTCTTTCTTTCTCTTGTTCTTTCTTTCATCTTTCTTTCACTCTTTCTCGCTTTCGTCCATTCTTTATCTTGTTCGTTCTTTCATTCATTCATTCATTCATTCTCCCTTTCTTTCATTCTTTCCTTCTCTTGTTCTTTGTTTCTTTCTTTCTCTCTTTCGTTCTTTTTCTTTTTCGTTCTTTCTTTCTTTCCCCTTTTCCTCCGTTTGATCCTTCATTCTCTCTTTGCTTTATTACTTGCTTTTTATCTTTCCGTCTTCTCTCTCTTTTCGCCCTTACTTCTCCACTTCCTTTCGTCGATCACTTCGTTTCTTTTGTTTGTTTGTTTGTTTCTTTTTCTTTCTAAAATTTCGATTCTTCCTTCTTTTTAAGATTCTTTTCAAAATATCCAACCTTTCTTTCTTTCTTTCTTTCTTTCTTTCTTTCTTTCTTTCTTTCTTTCTTTCTTTCTTTTTGCATTATCTGCCATTCCTCTCCTCCTATTTCTTCTCTTTTCTTGTTTTCCTTTCCTCCTACTTTTCCCTCCAGTCCCGATTCCATTGCTTTTAAATCCCGCAAATTTTCCAACCTTGCCTCATTCCTGTACTTTCGAACCGTTTCTCCCGATGCAAAACACGAAGGAATGTCTTCCCACCCAAAATAAAGTAAGTTGAACACAGGAAGCACACGACTCACTTCAAAACACCTTAACGAAAAATCATGACACTGAATAATAATAATAATAATAATAATAATAATAATAATAATAATAATAATAATAATAATAATAATAATAACAAGAACATATGGGCGGTTTCGTTTCAAGAAAACACAAGCTAGGAGAAAGAGAGAGAACGAACGAAAAATGGGTGACAAATCGTAAAAGAAATAGGAAAAAGGAAAGAGAAATTTAGAGCAGAAAGAAAGAAAAAACGCGATGTAATTGGCGCAATAAAATAAAGGAAATATTTTTTTGAAAAATTGGAAGAAAAATAGGCAAGAAACTAAATTGGAAGAGAAAAACGAACGAGTAGAGATTAGTTAAACAGTGAAAAGAATGACGCAAAAAAAGAAAGTCGAAAAAAAAAGTGATGTACTGATAAAAAATGCGAGGGAAAGAAGGAATTATTGATGACACTAAAATGAGAGGGGGGTGGGTGTGAAAAGAAATTCACCTGTGAAACGAAATCTGCGATAATAGAATGGGGAAGATGAAATCGAAAGAAAAGATGGCGGAAAATAAAAGAACGAATAAGAGTAGGAGAAAGAAAGAAAAAAAAACGAAGGAAAGCGTAAGGTAAAGAAAGAAAAAAGAACGAGAACAAAGTGATGGAAATGAAAGAAAGAAAGAAAGAAAACAAAATGAAAGAAAAAAGAAGAAAAACGAAGCGAATGATTTGAAAGAAAGAAAGAAAGAAAGAAAGAGAGAAAGAAAGAGAGAGAGAAAGAAAGAAAAATACAAAATAAAATATAAAAAAATAACAAGGAAAAGAAAATCCGAAAAGGGAAAAGAATAAGGCATAGAAGAGAGAGAAGAAGGCAATGATAAATAATATGAAGAAAAATCAAAAGTAGAAAGAAATAAAGAGAGAAAGAAATAAAGAGAAATAAAGAGAGAAAGAAATAAAAGAAAGAAAAAGGAGACTGGAAAGACTGTATTATACGCAATTATACAAAAGGTTATTTAAATTAAGGAAAGGAAAAGAGAAAAGAAGAAGAAAAAGGAGAAGAAATAAAGAAACGAAGAAAGATTAAAAGGGAAAGAAAGTTAAAATGAGGTACGAAAAAACAAACAGAAAAATAAGCAAAGAAAGAAAGAAAGATAAAAGGAAGAAAGAAATAAAACAAAGAGAAGAAAGAAAGAAGCAGAAAAAAGAATGGTAAGTCATTAAACGCAATAATACAAAAAGGAATTCGAATAAAGAAAATCAAAACAAAAAAGAAGAAAGAAAACGAAAGACAGAAACGAAGAAAAATTAAAAAGGAAAGAAAGCAAAAAAAAAAAACGAAGAAGAAACATATAGTAAGAAAGGAAGACCGAAAGAAAGAAAGAAAGAAAGAAAGAAAGAAAGAAAGAAAGAAAGAAAGAAAGAAAGAAAGAGAAGAAAGGGAAAAGAAAGAAAATAAGATAAAAAGGAGAAGAAAGAAAGAAAGACAGAGGAGAAAGAAAGAAAGAAAGAAAGAAAGAAAGAAAGAAAGAAAGAAAGAAAGAAAGAAAGAAAGACAAGAAAGAAAGAAAAACAAGAAAGAAAGAAAGAAAGACAGAGGAGAAAAAAGAAACAAAGAAAGACAAGAAAGAGAAGAAAGAAAGAGAAGAAAGAAAGAAAGAAAGAAAGAAAGACAAGAAAGACAGTGAAGAAAGAAAGAAAGAAAGACAAGAAAGAAAAGAAAGAAAGACAGAGAAGAAAGAAAGAAAGAAAGAAAGAAAGAAAGAAAGACAAGAAGGACAAGAAAGACAAGAGAGAGAAAAGAAAGAAAAGAAGAAGGAAAAGAAGAAAGAAAAACCGAAAGAAAGAAAGAAAAAAAGAAAGAAAGAAAAGGTACGTCATTAAACGCAATGATTCAAAAAGGGATTCTAATAAAGTGATCAGGAATGGAGAACGGAAGAAGAAGAAGAAGAAGAAAGAAAAAAAAAGTTAAAACGAAGAAAGAAAGGAAAGAATGAGAAAAGCAAGAGCAAAAAGGAAAGGCGAGAAATGGTAGCATGTAGGAATAAGACTTAAAGGGGGGCGTGCGTTGCTATTGTTCAGTTTGTCACGACTCGCCTAAGGCCACAGATTTGTAATTTTGGCGATCATCCCACCCACTTCCTCTCACCACCCAAGTAGAACTTCCATTCCCTTACCCAACCCTAACCATTCTACCTGTGCCCTTTTTGTGTAGAGAGCCCCTAAAATATCTGTTTTTCATGCCCTTTTTTATTCCTATACATTTCAATACACACGAGGTGCTATAAAGAACATTAACATTGGGAAAATTGGTACAAAATGATGAAGATGGAATAATGGAGGAAAGAAAGAAAGAATGAACAAAGGAAAGCAGATGCAAAGAATAAAGGAAAAAAGAAGGAAATGAATGAAGAAAATAAGAAAGAAAGGATGAAGGACATTAGAAAGAAGGACTTAATGAAGAAAGGAGGAAAGAAAGTGTAAAGGAATGGAGAATGAACTAAGAAAGGTAGGACTGAAGGAAAGAACGATGGAAAAAAGAAATGATGAAGGAATGAACTAAGAAAGGAAGGACTGAACGAAATATGCAAGAAAGAATGAAGGAAAGAAAGAAAAGATGAAAGAATGGAGAAAGAACTAAGAAAGAAGGGCTGAAGGAAAGAAGAAACAAGAATGAAGAATAGAAAGAAAGGATGAAGAAATAAACTAAAAAAGGAAGAAGGACTGAAAAAAGAAGAAAGAAAGAATAAAGGAATGAAAGAAAAGATGAAGAAATGGAGAAGGAAGTAAGAAAGGAAGAAGGAGAGAAAAAGAAATAAAGAAAGAATGAAGGAAAGAAAGAAAGGAAAAAAGAAGAAAGAAAGAATGAAGGAAACAAAGGATGGAGGAATGAAGAAGGAACAAAGAAGGGAAGAAGGATGAAGAAAAGAAGAAAAAAAGAATGAAAGAAAGAAAGGATGGTGGAATGAAGAAGAAACTAAGATAGGAAGAAGGATGAAGAAAAGAAGAAAGAAAGAATGAAGAACAGAAAGAAAGGATAGAGGAATGAAGAATGAACTAAGATAGGAAGAAGGAGAAAGAAAAGGAGAAAGAAAGAATGAAGGAAAGAAAGGATGGAGGGATAAAGAAAGAACTGGGATAGGAAGAAGGCTGAAGAAAAGAAGAAAGAAAGAATGAAGGAAAGAAAGGATGGAGGAATGAAGAAGGAACTAAGATAGGAAGAAGGATGAAGAAAAGAAAAAAGAAAGAATGAAGGAAAGAAAGGATGGAGGAATGAAGAAGGAACTAAGAAAGGAAGAAGGATAAAGAGAAGAAGAAAGAAAGAATGAAGGAAACAAAGGATGGAGGAAAGAAGAAGGAACAAAGAAGGGAAGAAGGTTGAAGAAAAGAAGAAAAAAGAATGAAAGAAAGAAAGGATGGTGGAATGAAGAAGGAACTAAGGTAGGAAGAAGGATGAAGAAAAGAAGAAAGAAAGAATGAAGGAAAGAAAGGATGGAGGAATGAAGAAGAAACTAAGATAGGAAGAAAGATGAAGAAAAGAAGAAAGAAAGAATGAAAGAAAGAAAGGATGGAGGAATGAAGAAGGAACTAAGATAGGAAGAAGGATGAAGAAAAGAAGAAAGAATGAACGAAAAAAAGAAAGAAAGGATGGAGGAATGAAGAAGGAACTAAGATAGGAAGAAGTATAAAGAAAAGAAGAAAGAAAGAATGAAGAACAGAAAGAAAGGATAGAGGAATGAAGAAGGAACTAAGATAGGAAGAGGGATGAAGAAAAGAAGAAAGAAAGAATGAAGGAAAGAAAGGATTGGGGAATGAAGAAGAATGAAGAAAAGAAGAAAGAAAGAATGAAGGAAAGAAAGGATGGAGAAATGAAGAAGGAACTAAGATAGGAAGAAGGATGGAGAAAAGAAGAAATAATGAATGAAGGATAGTAGAACGAAGGGATGGTAGGAAAGCGGAAAGAAAGAATAAAAAAGAATAAAGAAAGGATGGAGGAATGAAGAAGGAACTAAGATAGGAAGAAGGATAAAGAAAAGAAGAAAGAATGAAGGAAAGAAAGGATGGAGGAATGAAGACGGAACTAAGATAGGAAGAAGGATGAAGAAAAGAAGAAAGAATGAATGAAGGATAGTAGAACGAAAGATGGTAGGAAAGCGGAAAGAAAGAATAAAAAAGAATAAAGAAAGATAGTAACGAATAAATAATGAAAGATAATGAATGAATAAATGAAAAAAGAAGTATTAAGCGAAAACGGAAAGAAATATTGCAAAAAAAAAGAAAGAGTGAAACGAAGAAACGCAGAAAGAAAGAAAGAAAATAAGAAATAGGGAATGAAAGAATGCCGAAAGAAAGAATGAAGAAAGTAAGAAAGAAAGATTGAGGAGATAAGAATGAAAGATTGAAGAAAAGCAAAAGTAAAGTTTGAAGAAATACAAAAGGTAAGAATGAATGAAATAATAAAAGTAAAAATTAATGCAGCCAGAAGGAAAGAATAAACAAATTGAAAATAGTGGAACGCGACAATGAAGAAAATGAGAAAGAAATGATAAATAAATGTAGAAAGAAAGAAAAAAGTGATGAAGAAATAGAGAGATGAATGAAACCAGAAACAAATACCATAATTCCTCATGTATAATACGCTTTCACCCATAATACGCATCCCTAAAATTGTGCTGAAAGTGTGAGAAAATGCTTCTACTCATGCACCTCTTGTTTGTTAAACAAACCCTATAAATTATACCTCCCCAATTTCATTACGGCTAGCGTTTCCTACTCTTATTAAAAAATGGTTTTAAACATAGAATAATATTCTATGTTAGTTTTATGATAATTTTTATTTTATTTTGCGGCGATTTTTAAAGATTTTTTTTAGATGCGCATAATACGCACCCCTAATTTTTTTATGCATGGGAAATTACGGTAATAAACAAAATAAAAAAAAATAAAAATTGAAGAACCCCGCCCCACCAAAAGAAGATGAAGAAAACGAGAAAGAGTAAAAAAAAATAAAGTACGTTCGAAGGAAAACGGAAAGAAAGAATAAAGGAAAACAAAAGAACACCTGAAGAAAGAAAGAAAGAAAGAAAGAAAGAAAGAAAGAAAGAAAGGAAGGAAGAAAGAAAGAAGATATACAGAAACAAACGATGAAAAACGAAAAAAAGCTTCTATGGGTCAGTGTGTACCTGGGAACAACAGCAATTACGAGGTGATTCCACGCTACACAAAGCCTCCAATAAATAGAGAAGGTCTTTCAATATGGTGTCTAAATAAAAACTATTAATATAGCCCTGAGTAATATTAGGTTGGTGCAAAAATAATGCCGTAATAATGTCGTTTTTTGCCGTATTATTAACGTCAAAAAACGACATTATTACGTCATTATTTTTGCACCAACCTAATAGTTAGTATTTTGTTAATCAAGATAGTGTGTTTCTAGAGTGGATACTGATCCTACACCCAATGTAAAACTGTGAGTAAATAGAACAAAAATCAATAAGTTTCGAAAATGGAAAACCGAATGTTTTTTATTTTTATTTTTTGCATATAGCTGGGACCCTACATTATTTTATCTACGACAATTTTCATAGGAATTATTGTACCAATGTTTTTGTTTTTTTCATTTGTAGGTAACATTATACAAGCTAATAATTAAAATAAATCAAATCACCACAAGAAAGACAGTAGCGGCACTAAGACGCAAAGATCTATTGGAAGGGAAAGAGAAGGAAAAGACTATACGAAGAAAACACTATCATAATATAAATTTCAGAGTTTATGTGGAGACGTTAGAAGTATAGAGCTGAAGTAAAATTTAGACGGAACCGGAAACACAATAATAATATAAATTTCAGAGTTTAGAAGGAGACGTTAGAAGTATAGAGTTGAAGTAGAATTTGGGGTTTTGTGAGGCATTGAAAATTTTATGCACGGCAAGCTTTATAGCGGCACGATCTCCTTGATGCCAGCATTTCCCAAGTAGGCATCTATGCAGGCGATCCTACCATTCACTTCTGTCTCAATAACAATGCCAGCAGTGCTGGCAAAGTTAACCTGGCTGCTGCTCTCGAAAAGACCCTCAATCAGTGGTTGCCTGGCGCAGGAAATGGTTTGTAAATTTTAATGCCTCCAAAACTACACTGCTCTCGCTTAACCACCATAGAAAAACGTCTCTGTCCGACACCAGCCTCACGTTTTCAACTGACTTGAAGTAGAACACCGACAATAGTTGCATCTACTGCAAGGAAAATTGGATCACTGTGTCGTGCCAGAAGGTATTTATCGTCAGAGCCCATCTTAAGCATCTGAAAATCTACCATTCGTCCTTGCATTGAATACTGTTGTGATACCGGGTCCTGTGTCCCTGCTGATCATCTCGAGGTTCTCGACATAATCCAAAGAAGGATTTGCAATCGGTCCTGAATTGGCATCTCGACTTCTGTTACTTTCTCACAGACGTGATGCGGCTTCCCTCTGTCTTTTCTAAAATATTTTCATGGCTGCTGCTCTGACGAGTATTTTCCCTTGTGCCCCTACTATATGAATTTATGCGTGCTACTAGATTGGAATCTATTTCCCACATTTTTACTGTTGAAATAGTTAAATATAACCGCCACTTCTACTCCAACAGTTTCTTTTCTCGCACTTCCCGACAGTGGAAATCCCTTCCTCCCACTTGCTTTCCTGATAACTGTCATCTTCAAAAATTTAAATGCAAAGTTAATCGTATCTTCTGTTGTGTTAATCCCTTTTATTGCCCACAAATTGTCAGTGACGGAGAGGGACAAATGAGTAAGAGACATACTTCCCAATTATATATGTTCCTTCAAGGTGTAAATTCTTACTGAATAATTTTGGATGGAGTAATTAATTTTTTCAACTGGAAAACCAGTGCTTATCGCTGATTCGTTAATTCACAGGCAAATGAAAGGACGTATTTGTTTTTTCCTTTTCTGATCCTATCAGAGATATTTTACACACATCGTTCTTGTTGATACCATTTGTGTAGAAATGTCGTATTTTTTGTTTGAAGTAGGTTGTAACTAGTTTTGGACTGACTTTACAGATCAGATTTCTTGCCATTTAAATTCTTCTGTAGATTCAAGAACAAATAAAAGGAAACATATCAGGAAAATACAGCGAATGCTGGTGGGTTTCTCATTTCAACTCTTTAAGATTCTAAGGGTGTTTCATTAAGACGGATCAAAGTCTGAAATCAGAGTTATTAGTAAAATTTTATATATTTCTCTATTGGATCATTTTATTTAAATATCCTCCAAATGTCCGCCAAATCTGAAAGTAAAGAAAAAATCATTAGAAGTTTAAACTTAATTCACATTAAAATTGGTCCAAGTTATTGGAACACCCTTTATATATATATATATATATATATATATATATATATATATATATATATATATATATATATATATAACTGTATATTCATAAAAAATTACAAAAGGAAATACGGATAAAAACAGCAGAGTTTCGAGAGAAGGAAGCAAAGAAATTTTTCTGGAGTTACTTTAAGTTTATTATGTTAAAGCTATATATTAAAGATGCGAGAGCAAGAACTCTAATGGTGTTGTTGTCAGTAAAGGGTGTTTCATTAAGACGAATTATACATAAGGGTGTTTCATTAAAACGGATCAAAGTCAGCAGTAAATAAATCAGTGTTATTGGTGAAAATTTATTTCTCTATTGGATCATGTTATTTAAGTCATGGCAATTATGTGTGAAAAATAAATATTGTTCAAATGTCCACCAAATCTGAAAAAAAATGGAAAAATATCATTAGTCTCTTAAACTTAATTGGCATTTAAAATCGGTCCAAGTTATTGGAACACCCTTTACAAGGTCTTTTTTGCAACTGCAGCCTTGGGTTGTCGTGATGTCAAATGACATCTTTGGGATTTACCAAATTCCGCCGTTTTTTCTTGAATCCAAGTCCATTCAAATGGCGAAATGTAGTTGAGATATCGGGTTTTAAGCTATCAGCAATCTCTCGTTTATTATTCATGGGAGTAAGCAGACCGTTTTCATGGACGTCGGAAAGTTCGCCCGGTTGGATATTTAGGTTAAAATCACCGAAAGGAACACTGCCAAATTATTTTTTTATCCGTCCGAAGAGCCAGAGCACGATCGAAATAAACCTTCTTAATTCCATTTTTGTCGCAGTTCCGACGATGACTCATGTCCGAAAATCATAGAACATAAAATGGAGAAAAGGTAAATTTTCAGCCTCCATCTTTAAGGCACCCATTTGTAGACAAAGCAGTAATATTCGATAAAGTCTGACACGCAACCGAACGATGCAAGTTTTCAATCTAAAACGCGCCAGAAATTGGCAACAAAACAAACGCCAGTATCTACTTGAGGTCATTTTATATTATCCATGAAAATCGGGTCTGGACTTCGGATATATTGCGCCGAAGTTTGTAGATTTTTTTTAAAGTGTTGGTCCTTCAACGTAATTACCCTACTCGAATTTAATTTCATTGAAACCCAAATGATTTGAAACCGTTTTTCAGTTATTAAAAACACATTATGTTTTAAGTAGAAAAGGAAACCGTAGAAGCCATGTTATTTTCACATATTAATTGATACTACAACTCGATCCTATGACATATTAAAAATAATAATAGATATATAGCGCTAAACATCAATCGTCCTAATCAGACAGTAAAGCTTGTATCAAATCTTGATCAAAGAATCTATTTTCACTGGCTTTGAATGAATTTCTAAAGTAATTTTCCTTACTCCATGACAATTTCTTTCTTCATGATTTTCAATATATTCCTATAATAAAATCATTAGCAATGTATTTTCATTTGAAAAAGTATAGACCTTATCTATCAGTAATGATTGCATTCATTCTTGTCCACTGATAACCCCTTTACTTTTTATTTTAAATGCGTTCCTTTAGTAAACTCATTTATATTATATACAGTGTGATCGAAAAGTAACTCCCTATTTTATGTATGATTGGACAGCCGGGAGTCCTGATTTAACACCCTGTGACTTTTTTTCCATGGGGTTGGTTAAAGGAGCAAGTCTACTATACCAAACAAAGGATTTTGAAGAACTTGAAGGGCGAATACAAGTATTAGGTTGGTGCAAAAATAATAACGTAATAATGTCGTTTTTTGACGTATTTTTTAACGTCAAAAAATTTTTGCACCAACCTAATAGTTATGTCTTCCACACCACACAATTTTCTGATGAAATCTGCAGACAGGCTTCTCAGGCAACTCGAGAAGCTGGTAGCGAAATCTGGTGCCCATATCGAATTTTAAATAAAACCTCATTCTAAATGCTTTCTTTTCCTATCCATTTCTAGTAAAATTTATAGTTAATAAATAAATTATAAGTATTTTAAAATTTTACTTTTCAATTGCCCTGTATAATAGACCAAGTAGTAATATTTGCCTTCATTCCTTACTTTTCAATAGTCCTGTATAATAGACATATTAATAATATTTCCCTTCATTCCTGACCACTGACAATCCCTTTTTTCCTGATTTTAGATGTATTCATATAGTAAAATCATTTACAGTATAAATATAATAACCCTATTCTATCAGAATTGCTTGCATTCATTCCTGACCAGTAATAATCACTTCCTTCATGATTTTCAATGCATTTCTAGGGTAAAACTGTTGTGGTAATTTACCCACTCACGCATGGACTCTCCCAGCTATAAATAGGAGCAGGTACTGCCATTTCGAAAGGGAAGTTTCCAGCCGTCAACTCTGAGAATCGGACCGAGAATTCTTGCTGTAACACTCTCGTTTGTATATGTTTGTATTATTCTTTCTGTTAATATATTTGTTTAATTCAATTCCTCTCTTTGTGTCTTTATTACTGGCCCCTAACAAGGCCACAACAAAAAAACATTACCAATGCATCTACATTATCCATATAATAGTCCCCTCTGTTATTAACGCTTGCACTAATTTCTGACGACTAACAATAACTTTCATCATGATTTTCTAAGTATAATATAGAGATTGTGTACCTAAACAATGTTTCGTTAAAAATACATTGTTTCATCTTCAATTAGACTTATAGTCAGGAATCATTTACAGAATTCAAAGACACGACTTCGTATACCAAACTGAAATGCATTCGACGCTAAAATACATTTATGTTTATTGTTTCTTTCCACCTCCAGTATTAGGTATCATTAAATATGCAAACATGAATGGAGGTTTTGATGCATTTGTTTACGAAAATCCTGCTTGTGATATCACGCGTTGCATGTGCATCTCGTTTTTAAACAATAAAATGTCTTTCATTGATAATGTCGGAGGGATTCCTTCACTGCTTTGTTTTCCGTGGTGCATTGTTAACCGGTGCCGTTGGAAAGTTACCATTGAATGAAAACGAAGAAATAACTTAACAGGGAGGGGAATGTATTAGGTGAACTCAATGTTGAACGGGAAAGAGAGAGATAGAGAAAGAAAGAGAGAAGAGTGATAAAAGGAAAGGTGTGAAAGAAAGGGAGAGGAAGAAGCTCCAGAAGAATGAGGAGGAGGAGGAGGATGAGAATGAAGAAACCCCGAAGGAAAGGAAAAGGAAAGGTCTGAATGAAAAAAGAGGAGAAGTAGAAAGAGACATAGAAAATAGGAGGGATGAGCATTTGGTGGCGGAGGAATAGTACGAGGAAGAGGAGGAGCTGGGGATCGATGATAAACTGGTAAAGAAACCTGTTTATAAATATAAAAGAGAAGTGGGTTATAAAGAGAGAAAGAGAATGAGTGGATTTGTAAAGAAATAGAGAGAGGGAATAAGTGCGCTGTAAAGAGAGAGAGCGAGAGAGAGAGGTGATAAGTAGGTTGTAAAGAAAGAAATGGAGAATAAAGAGATGTGCTGTAAAGGAAGAGAGAGAGAGAGTGAATAAATGGGTTGTAAAGAGAGGGAGAGAGAATAAGTGGGTTGTAAAGAAAGAGATTAGGAATAAGTGCATTAAACGTTGAAAACAGTAAAAAGGAGTAGACATCGTGTTGGAGAGTGTTGTGGATTCCGCGTGAAAAATCGGTCTCCAATAAATGACAAACGCAAGTATTTAAGCTAAGAAATTAAATGTATTTACACAAAATACAAAAGGTAATGCTGTTAGTAAAATCCAGGAACGCCGGTTAGTATTAATCAAAGATCGCTATATACAGTCTCGAAGTAAACTTCCTTAGAATCGGGCGTCCTTGTAACGGACTTCTAACGTCAACTCAATCACAGTGTCTATGTACTTTCCTATGTTCCTCCACCCTGTTCCTCTCCCCCTATCTCTGACTGACTGTGGCTATTTTATGGCAGCAGGACGAGTCCATTTATATCCGAAAGGGGTGAACCCCATAACAGAGAGAACAAGAAAGAAGAGAATATTGAAAAAAGGAGAGAGTGAAGAAGTGAGTGAAAAAAAAAAAAAAAGGAAAAGCTTTCAGAGGGAGAAGAAAAATAAGGACGGGGTTAGAAAAGAAGAGGGAAGAAAAGAATCGAATTGAAAATTAGAAAGGGAAGACGTAGGGACAAAAGTAATCGAAGTTGGTAGAAGAAGAAGAAGAAGAAGAAGAAGAAGAAGAAGAAGAAATCGAAGTTGGTAGAGAAGAAGAAGAAGAAGAAGAAGAAGAAGAAGAAGAAGAAGAAGAAGAAGAAGAAGAAGAAGAAGAAAAGGAAGACGGGGTTAGAAAGAAAGAACGAAAGAAAGAAAGGACTGAAACTGAGAAAGATAAGAGTTGGGGAAAATAGTTAATTGAAAACAGAAGAAATAATAAGCGTAGGCGTAAAGGAAAAAAAAGGACCAGTGCTGATACAGCAGAATTTTAAAATAAGGAATATAAAAAAGGGAAAAGAAAATCCTGAAATATCTAAAGAAAAAAAAAAGAAACATTTTGGCAGAAGAAGTCAATCAGGAAGTAAAACATTGTGATTAATATCTAAACCAACAAAATGGCGACTCTACAATATCGCTCTTAAAGCTGACTTAAACGGTGGAAGTTAAATATTCTTATGCCGCTCCCTGATTATTGTAGAGGGAGCTGAATTGACGTTAACAAAAGAAAGAATGAGATGTTCACAAATTCTTAACACTTTTGATTCTCCCATATGCTGGCTTTCATATACTCATATAGTTTCAAATTAAGCCGATAATCTGAAGAATATACCCAATAAACAATCTTAAGCGTACATAAATACGTTAGACATTAGAACCGATTGTCGACATATGATGGTAATATTAATGGTAATACTTATAAGGAAAAAGAGTCGGCATCCATTTGCCGAGCAGTTAGGGCAACCTCGCGTTAAGTTTTCTTTACTCCATCGGGCTGGGTTCAAAGTACAGTATCTGTTCTGTTACTCTCTAATATCTATGATAATATTAGTCGTTTCCTTATAAGGATATATCAGACATTCATTAACCAAGCAGTCAGTGCTACTCGCGTAAAGTTTTTCTTGACTCCATCGGATTGAGATCAAAGTATAGTATCTGTTCTGTTCCTCTCTAATAGCTATGATAATATTAGGCGTTTCATATAAGGAAATATCCGGCATTCGTTGACCAAGCAGTCAGTGCTACTCGCTTAAAGTTTTTCTTGAATCGGGCTGGGATCAAAGTATAGTATCTGTTCTACACTCTAATACCTTTGAAAATATTAGTTATTACCTTATAAGGAAATATCTGGGATTCATTGACAAAGCAGTCAGTGCTACTCGTATTAAATTTACTTCATCAGGCTGGGATCAAAGTATAGTATCTGTTCTCCTCCTCAATAATATCTTTGATAATATTAGCTGTTTTCCTTATAAGGAAACATCCAGCATCCCTTGAGTAAGCAATTAGTGCTACGGGCTGTGATCAAAGTACAATATATGTTCTCCACTTCGTTAATACCTACTATAATATTAGCCGTTTATTTATAAGTAAATATCCTGCATTCATTTACCAAACACTCAGTGATACTCTCGTTAAATTTTCTTGACCCCATCGGGCTGGGATCAAAGTATAGTATCTAATCTGTTCCTCTCTAATACCTATAATAATATTTGCCGTTTCCTTATAAGGAAATAACTGGGATTCCTTGAACCAGCATTGTTACTCTGGTTAAGTTTTCTTGACTCAATCGGGGTGGGATCAAAGTACAGTATCTCTTCTCCTGCTTTCTATGATAATATTAGCTGTCTCCTTATAAGGAAACATCCGGCATCCATTGACAAAGCAATCAGTGCTACTCGCGTTAAGTTTTTTTCTACACTCTATCGGGCTGGGATCAAAGTACAGTATCTGTTCTCTTCTTCGCTAATACCTATGATAATATTAGCCGTTTCCTTATAAGGAGACATCTGGCATTCTTTGTCCAAGCAGTCAGTAGTACTCGAGTTCCCGTTTTATTCACTTCCATGTTATCATGCTGGAATCAAAATGCGATATCTGTTCTCTTCATTTCTAACGGTTATAGTAATATCATCCGCTTTTTTAAG
>OZ010604.1:25116051-25193551 GCA_963932145.1 Acanthosepion lycidas | reverse complement strand
GATAGATATTAACAGACTTAGATTGACAGATGAATATGTACAGACGTGTGCATATATATATATATATATATATATATATATATATATATATATATATATATATGCATATGCAGATAGATAGACAAACTGAGATAAATACTAAAATAATGCTGTTGATAAAAACGAAACAGGGACATACTGGGCTATATAGAATTGTAGAAAAGGAAAGAAATAAAATGGCTATACTGAAACTCAAGAGAGACGGATAGATATAACCTGATTTAGAAAGAAAGAAGCAATAAAGAAAGAAAGAAAAAAGGAAAGAAATAAAGAAAAAAAAAAGAAATGTTGTATCGAAATTATAAACCATGAAGAAAACAGGAAAAATATTTGTTAGTAATCGGTATTCAATTAACAAAAAATAGTCGTGACAAGCAATCCATCATAAAATTCCATGTTCAAGCCCTGGTAGAGGACCACCCACTGCTTTGGCGTCTACAGTCTACTCAAAAGCCTAACCACTTATCTCTTTACATTTTATCTATATTTTGTAATTCTGCCTATCGCTTATTCCTTATATACGTGCTGAGAATCAACAAATATGCTGTTCGGAGTTACTTTAAACCTGGTAGAAGTTCATCCTTACACAGCGCATGGCAAGAAATTGTTTCCCTCGAAATCAAATTAAAACAATATGCTACAGTTATTTATTTAAAATAATTTCATGCCGTATTGAGCAAGAAAAATAAAACAACACGATTAATTCGTGTTGTTTTATTTTTCTTGCTCAATGATTGCTCAATGATTGACATAACATTTTTCTGTCTATATTTCTGAGATGAGGTATCATGATTACTTGCATTATTATTATTATTATTATTATTATTATTATTATTATTATTATTATTACTGTTATCCTCATCTTCACTGCCATGTTCACAACGTTTCGACCGTTGTACGCTCCGGACTTCTTCAGGTGATTGGAATTTTCGAAACGAACCCTTTATTTCTTCACAGAATTGTAAGTTCAATACCAGGCCACTGCAGTGGGGAACCAAACTTGGAGAGTTGACTTAAAGGAAAATTGTGCTAAAGGAAAATTACTGAGAACTGCGGAAGAGACATGGCACGTGGAACTAGAACAATCTACAAAATACAACATACAAAAATAGAAAGGAGCGTATGTTAGGACGTGTCTTCTTATCCGACCTGCTCAGCCTGTACAGCGAGGCAATTCTGAGAGAATTGCAAAACCCTATCGGGATTTAACATTGGCGGCCAGTCTTAACAACGTAAGATATACAGATAACACAGTCCTGATAGCAGACACAGAAAAGAAAATACAAATTCTTCTACTGACAGTAGCGACGGAGAGTGAAAAGAAGGGACTAAGCATAAACTACAAGAAAACAGAATGCATAGTCATCAGTAAATGGATAAGCCCAAGATGCGATTTGCAAGTCGGGAACAATCGAGTCAAGCAGAATCGGAAGTTTAAATATTTGGGAAGCGATCTGACAAAGGACGGTAAATGCTACACTGAGATCCTTATAACGTATTGGGATGGCCATGGATGCATTCCAAAAGCTGAGAAGATTATAGACAGAAGAATTTCTTTGGTAACGATGAAAAAAATACTAAGTAAAAAAAATCAATATTTTTGTATATTGTATTTTGTAGATTGATCCAGTTGCAAGTGCCATGTAATTTTCATTTAGCTCAATTTTCCTTTAAGTCAACTCTCCAAGTTTGGTTCCCCACTGCAGCGAATGTTGGACGATTTCCTTAAAGTTGAAGAAACTCGAGACGACGATGTCGTCCTACAGAAAGATGCTAAGGATAACATAGACCGAGAATATGAGCAAGGATGAGGTCTTATGCAAAAAAAGAAGGACGCTTATACTTAACACCAGGAAAAGGCAGCTGAAATTTCTGGGACACATAATGAGGGAGGAAGGCCTGTCCTTCTTTACGGCAGCGAATATTGGACGATTTCCTCAAAGTTGAAGAAAATCGACACGACAATGTGGTCCTACAGAAAGATGCTAAGGATAACATAGACCGAGAATGTGAGCAAAGATGAGGTCTTATGCAAACAAGGAGGAAGCTTGTACGTAACATCAGGAAAAAGCAGCTGAAATTTCTGGGACACATAATGAGGGAGGAAGGCATGTCCTTCTTTGCGGCAGCGAATGTTGGACGTTTTCCTCAAAGTTGAAGAAACTCGAGACGACGATGTGGTTCCACAGAAAGATGCTAAGGATAACATAGACCGAGAATGTATGCAAGAATGAGGTCTTATGCAAACAAGGAGGAAGCTTATACTTAACACCAGGAGAAGGCAGCTGAAGTTTCTGGGACACATAATGAGAAAGAAGGGCTTGGAGAATCTGATTCTCACAGGTTGAATAGAGGGAAAGAGAGACACGGGAAATCAACACACGAGATAACTAGCGGCCTTAAGAAAGTGGATGACAGAACGTGGTCTGGGGGAGGTGGCAGAGGGGAGTATCTTGTTGAGAGCTGCAAGGGAGAGAAGGAGGTGGAGAGCCATGATCGCCTATGTCCTGAAAGGACACACCGCATAGAAAGAAGAAAGAAGTTCAGAACAATTACCATGAAAATATCGAAAGAAAACTCAGAGGGAATTCACATTACTGAGGCGGAAAGTGACTGAAGCCGAGATGGAAGGCTATGACGAATAACATTGCAGATTCTTCTTTGAATTTTATCAACGATCATTACATATACAGCAGGAACACTAGACTAAATATGGCAATAATATTCAAAGAAGGGACGAATAGTAGATTTATAAATACGTAAGATAGGTTCCAGAAAAGAAAAATTGTCTCGCACGACACAGTGACCAAATTTCCTAGTTGTGGACCTAGCAGGTGATACTATATAAAGTTTCAACGTCATGTCAGCCAAAATGTTATCCAAAGAAATCTCACTATCTTTCTCCTGGAGGTTAGCATTAGTCTTGCAGATGGAAGGTAAAAAGTTGTCTCTTAGACTGTTAATAGCAGTTTCGTTTCGTAGGCGTTAAAATTAACAAGTCATACCTTCCCCCAGTTAGCAACAAAATGTAGATCAATTTTAGGTCAACTTCGCAGCGACCCTAAGACCACATTCAGTCATAGTTATGATGCTCGTGGTGATGCTTAAACCCGAACTTGTGTTTGACATAATTTTTGTCATAGAATAATCATATATTTCTTCACATAAAGTGTTAATATATCGGCGAATTAACGATGCTAATCTAATTATATATGCCACACAAACGTGTTTTATTAAATTAAACTGTCAAGTCCTTGTCGATTTAATATTTTATTACATTTTTTCCAGTCTGCGTTTAATTGCGGCATATTTATATCAAATTATTCTAATTATCATGTAATGCCATCTACGCTTGACTGCCGTTCTGCATTTCATTGGCAGTTGATTTAAACGGTTTACATCTAGCTTCATCACCCTTAACTACATACTGAGAACATCCCTCGACAGACATCATCTAAGTTTTATTTTATCACCAAGACTCTGAAATCAATATCCAGCAAAAAATGTTGATAGATATCGACTATGCATATGGCTTAGCTATCACTGCAAACACATTTACCAATGACACAGTTCTACATCATCTTGAAAATGGTGCCAATGATCTTGGACTCTGTCAGTGCCTCGAAAACAGAATTGAAGAGCTTCAACCAGCTCGGCTCAATGCAAACTAAGGTGGATCAAGAAAATCTGTTGAATCTTTTACATACCTAGGAAGTGAGATAATTTCTATTGAACTTCGTATAGCTGAATCCTGGGCCGCCTTGAATACAATGCATGTAATCTGGAAAACTGATCTACCAGACAAACCCAAATGGAGATTCTTTCTCGCCACTGTAGAGGCGGTTTCAATGTATGGTGCCACTGCGTGTACAATAAATTGTAGTTTAAGCTTGATGGAACCTGCACTTGGATGCTGGAAGCTATACTTATCTCTTGGAGTCAACATCCAACTAAATAATAGCTCTATAGATCCGCCCCTCATATTTTTACAATATTACGAATAATACGACTTGCATGAAATTTCTGGCGAGCAAGTCAAGGCCTAGCTCGTGATTATATACAACAAAGCCTAAAGTAGTTACTTTCCATCACTACCTCCAGTCACGATAAACGGATGTTCCGCGGGGAGGCACCGTGCCTTGAGAGAATATTGGGCTTCAAACTCATACCTAACCTCAAATGGAACTTTTATATACAATCCATCGCTAAAGATGCTGGTAAAATGATCCGCTCCTTTTACCGTTCCAGTAAATAATTGACTCCTCAGACTATTGTCTATCTTTAAAAGAGACAGAACAGGCAGAAAATGAAGTACTTTTGCCATATTTGAACCGGGACTGTTCAGTCCTCTCTTTCCAGTCGATAGAGTTCAAAAGCGTCTCCGAGTCTTTGTTGGAGATGAATTATCTTCCACCCTCCAAACTCTCTCTCTCTCTCTCTCTCTCTCTCTCTCTCTCTCGTGAGCAGGATAGGGCGAACCTCTCATTGCTCTATCGCTACTTCTATGGAAAGTACTCGGACGAACTACATTACTTGGTTCCACCAGTTCTGACCCTCACGGTTAGAAGATGACATGTTACTTACATAGTAGCAAGCCACCCACATTCCATCTGTATTCCATCAGCGAGCAGTAAGTTCCACTTGAATAGCTACATTCTTCGAACCACTGCCCTGTGGAACAGACTCCCAAGAGGATGCTTCCCCGATCATTACAATCATAGCCTGTTCAAGTTTGAATTAACCTTTATCTTACCTCCCTATCCATATAAACTACCACTTAACGTAACTCTGTACTTTGAGTGGCCGCCAGGGCTTGTACAGTATGAACGTACCATAAAAAAATTAATAATTCACTGCTCTGACCACCTAGCCATTGTGCAAGACGGGCAAGTCACCGCCCAATTAACAACCTACATTGACCAGCTATGATACTAAATGACACCCTAATTCAGCGTTTCTTAAGCATCTTGCCCTTATTTAATCCTTAAAATAAATTACATGCCCAAGCATGGTGAGTACGGTTACAGGCCTGAAGACATGATCAACCAGGGAGGGCTTCTTCCAACATGGAGTGAGAAGGCTCATATAGGTGTTGATATGCCGCTAAACAAATTTTAAGGCCAAAAGATTTTTCTGATCCATGCGCAGTTTTCAGGTATGTAGCGTTATCATTATTTATACTTTTTGTATTTTCACCATTGACGACAATGGTGAAAAACGACATCTTTGGTTGTTGTCACAACGTTTCGACGCATGTACACTCTGGCCCTCATCACGAACCAATCATTTTATCCACGCGGACAATATTATACAGTGGACGCTGAATTTGTAAACATATTAATTTAAAGTTAATTTCTTTTTACGTAAAAATGTATGTGTATATAGTCTAGAACAGCGTTTCTTAACCTTTCTACCCTTGCTTAACCCTTAGAATATATTACATATCTCAAGGAACCCCTACACAAAACAAAATTATATACCATATCTTTCTCATTTTATTTTCATCGTAGTTCACGTGATAAATATCATAGTATATACTTTTTCAGAATTTTCAGAATGTTTCCCACATATATATATATATATATATATATATATATGTATGTATGTATTACTTAAACGTTATCTTTAGAGGATACTCGTATTTGAGTAGACGCCACGTTTATTTATTAAACAGTACATTTATCTATGTTCATCTACCGGCCTGAATATTTAAGAAATCTCATTAGAAAAAAAGATGCGCGGGATTTGAACCTGCGTTGCTCTAGGGCAGCGGTTCCTAACCTTTCTACCCATGCATAATCCATAAATAAATTACATATCTCGAGGAACCTCTACATAAAAAAAAAATTATATACCATATCTTTCTCATTTTATTTTCATCGTAGTTCATGTGGTAAATATTATAGTATATATTATTGAAGAACTGGTTTAAGGATAAATGAATAATTCTTTGTTAAATTTTTCGGTAATGTTAAATAAAATTCATACTGTTCGTTTATAATACTTCATCAGGGAGTTTAAATTCACAAACGAAAAAATCTAAACACAAACGTAAAAAGTAATCATAAGTAACCATTATCATATACCTTTAATAAAAATGTAAACAGAACAAAAACAGGTCATTGTTGCATCAATTTTTTTATCCTTTACTGGCAATGTTGAAAAGTCATGAGTTAAATCAAGACAAAATATCCTATGAACCAATAAATGTTACTTTCGCAGATATTTGAGAAAGTGAAACATGCTTCTTTAATGTGAAGCCTGAGCCTGTCTTTAGCTACACATATATTTAATTCGAGCTCAAAATTAAAATAAACATACATGGATTTCATTCCCAATTGAGAGGAGGTGATTTCTCTCTTTGCTCTTAATATTTGTTAAATAAAAGACTTTCTTACACATGTAAGACGTTGAAAACTACGACAATATACAGGTATATCTCACCTTACATCGGTAATTTGTTCCTGGGGAGATGAAGAACGACTTAAGTCGAATTTACTTGTCTCCGAATTTACATGTCACTAGGCTAAACATGTTAGCTCTATCTTTGATATTGAGCGCTTTCTAATAAGTACCGCGCATATAATATATAGATAATTATATATATATATATATATTTATTTATATTTATATACACACACTTTTCACACACACATGCATATATATATATATATATATATATATATATATATATATATATATTAAAAAGAAGAGAGATACCGAAAACGTTTTTGGTTGTAATGTGGATTTTTGAAAAAATATTATGCTTTATTTTCCATAATTTTGCTACACGAGTTTCTGGTTTCGCGACCGTCATCAGGTAAAAGGTGAAGATTTCCACATATTATTAAAAAATATTTTTTTTCTCTCCTTCATGTTTTTCGATGTTAAATATTCTCGATATGAGACATTCTCTTTTTTGTGTGTTAGTAATCCGAATGTCTTTCTTGAACTGGCAATGAAGAGTTCTGCGCGAAGGGTCATAAAAGAATTAAGATTGGTCCGAGTGAAATGATGAATTAGTTATCAGTAACTTATTTTTTAATGTGTTAATGACCCATGTGTGTTCTTAGATCTATTTCCATTTTAGTCTCATTCTCTCAACATGCGTGTATATATGTGCATATTTCCTCTCCACACATACACACTGTCTCACTACGTAAACACATTTGTACACATACACACACACCATCGCACCACAAGGAATCAGTACATACACACATACATATACACATACGTACACACATATTTCCCAAGTTACATGGAACCAGTATACACATACGCACATATATACGTACATACATACACACGTACATCCTAAGTTGTGTGGGGTTTGTGTGTGTGCCCGTGAGTATTTCCTTGCTTTTGTCAACATGTGTATATATATATTTTCGTACTTCACAGATACCCTTATATATATATATATATATATATATATATATATATATATATATATATATATATACATATATATGTGTGTGTGTGTGTGTGTGTGTGTGTGCGTGCGTGCGTGTATATATATATATATATATATATATATATATATATATATATACAATATAAAAGATCAAACACTAATATTCCATGGTTATAATTTATTACATTGGAATCGTAATCACGCTCCAATTGATCAGACCTCAAAATACGTTATATTTAACTACAATAGAACAATAAAGCTTCGATCTTTGAAACATGGTAATTTCTCTGTAACGAAGAAACCATATTTTAAATCAGTTAATTTATAATATATATATATATATATATATATATATATATATATATAAATACTTTTATGCTTATTTATTGTACAGTAACATGGCTTTATGTGCTTTTAACGCTTTTCTATTGATATTACAACTTCAATATTTGTGTCGGATAGGGGTAAATGTCGAATAAAATAACTTAAACTTGATTTTTATTTTTTCATATATATTTTTGACAAACGATGTATAATCGAAACCGATTTAACTCAACATAATGTAACCCGAGTATTACCTGTATTAATTAAATGGAATTAGATAAAAGGTGCAATAGCTTATCTCACATGTTCTTGCGGATCCCTTTGCTGACCTTTTGCGGAACCTTAGGGTTCCAGGGAACCCCGATTGAGAAAGTCTGCACTCGTGACTTCCGATCTTGATTGCAAGACCGTGATGGTTGGCGGAATAGTTGGCGTAATAGACTCGTTAATGTCCGAGTTAACTCGACCGAATAATAATAATAATAATAATAATAATAATAATAATAATAGTCACCGTATATACTCGAGGATAGGTCGAATCGATCGATCTCAATTCATATCCATCTATTTAATTCTGTTAATGTCTATTATTTAATCTGTTCACATATATCTTAGTCGATCTATCTAGCTTCGCTTAACTCACCTGTTTAGTAGAATATTGCTTATCCGTAATAAGTAACCCAAAATGACTAACACCTGTGTCTAATCTAACATGGCTACATCAACGGGTAAGTCTTCATTCAAAAATACAAATAAAACGAACATCTAGGTCTTTTTTTTTCATCGGGGTATGGAAGATGGTTAGGGCGTGTATGATTTACGTGGCGTATTTTGCGTGCATGTTCTATCATAGATAGATAAGACCAAACCCATTGTAATTGATCAAGCGTGTGATATTTAAAGCAAATTGCCTTGTTAAAGAGATGACTGCAACAATCCTGGCCTTCTAGACTTACAAACTATCTCTGAACATAATTCATTGACAAACAGGTCTTCGAGTTCGAATTGAAACAATATAATTACACTTTAGCGTCATCTTGACTCTCACCCTAACTTTTCCACCAACTTGTCGCCATTCTTTCTTTTTATTGTCCCTTCGTTTTCTTTTTTGCTATTACTTTGTACAATTTTCGTGATTCAGTCCACTATCATCACACCCAGTCTTTCCATTTCTCATTTATATACATTTATCTTATTTTCTTTTCTCTTTCCCGCTGTTTTACGTTCATCTTGGTTGTTTTCCTCACTATGGTCGTCTGCTTTCTTCCATTTTCTCCTCTTCTCGCTCAATCGCAAATTCTTTTAGTATTCTCTCTCACTACCGGACATCCATTTTTCATTATTTTCAACTGCGTGACCTTTCTGATTTTCTCTTTTTCTCGCGTTTATTCTCTCTTATTTGGCTTCCTCTAACCCCACTTTGGCGCTCTATATGAGCAGTGTTCATTTTGGACGTAGACAATCACTGCACTCCACAGCTTCGAATCTTTTGTTGCTCTATCTCAGAAAGATATTTTCTTTTCTCCAAAACGACGTTTTTCTATTCTTGATGCGTTTGTCTGTTCATTATCTATGCTAGTCTGTTCATTATCTATCTACGTCTGTTAATTATCTATCTATGTTAGTCTAATCATTATCTAAGTCTGTTCATTATCTATCTATGTTAGTCTGTTCATTATCTAAGTCTGTTCATTATCTATCTATGTTAGTCTGTTCATTATCTATCTAAGTCTGTTCATTATCTATCTATGTTAGTCTGTTCATTATCTATCTACGTCTGTTCATTATCTATCTATGTTAGTCTGTTTATCATCTAACTCTGTTCATTATCTATCTATGTTAGTCTGTTCATTATCTAAGTCTGTTCATTATCTATCTATGTTAGTCTGTTCATTATCTATCTAAGTCTGTTCATTATCTATCTATGTTAGTCTGTTCATTATCTATCTACGTCTGTTCATTATCTATCTATCTTAGTCTGTTTATCATCTAACTCTGTTCATTATCTATCTATGTTAGTCTGTTCATTATCTAAGTCTGTTCATTATCTATCTATGTTAGTCTGTTCATTATCTATCTAAGTCTGTTCATTATCTATCTATGTTAGTCTGTTCATTATCTATCTACGTCTGTTCATTATCTATCTATCTTAGTCTGTTTATCATCTAACTCTGTTCATTATCTATCTATGTTAGTCTGTTCATTATCTAAGTCTGTTCATTACCTATCTATGTTAGTCTGTTCATTATCTATCTACGTCTGTTCATTACCTATCTATTTTAGTCTGTTCATCATCTAACTCTGTTCATTATCTATCTATGTTAGTCTGTTCATTATCTATCTACGTCTGTTCATTATCTAAGTCTGTTCATTATCTATGTTAGTCTGTTCATTATCTATCTATGTTAGTCTGTTCATTATCTAAGTCTGTTCATTACCTATCTATGTTAGTCTGTTCATTATCTATCTACGTCTGTTCATTACCTATCTATTTTAGTCTGTTCATCATCTAACTCTGTTCATTATCTATCTATGTTAGTCTGTTCATTATCTATCTACGTCTGTTCATTATCTAAGTCTGTTCATTATCTATGTTAGTCTGTTCATTATCTATCTATGTTAGTCTGTTCATTATCTATGTTAGTCTGTTCATTATCTATCTACGTCTGTTAATTATCTATCTATTTTAGTCTGTTCATTATCTAACTCTGTTCATTATCTATCTATGTTAGTCTGTTCATTATCTATCTAAGTCTGTTCATTATCTATGTTAGTCTGTTCATTATCTATCTAAGTCTGTTCATTATCTATCTATGTTAGTCTGTTCATTATCTATCTATGTTAGTCTGTTCATTATCTATCTACGTCTGTTCATTATCTAAGTCTGTTCATTATCTATGTTAGTCTGTTCATTATCTATCTATGTTAGTCTGTTCATTATCTATCTACGTCTGTTCATTATCTAAGTCTGTTCATTATCTATGTTAGTCTGTTCATTATCTATCTATGTTAGTCTGTTCATTATCTATCTACGTCTGTTCATTATCTAAGTCTGTTCATTATCTATGTTAGTCTGTTCATTATCTATCTATGTTAGTCTGTTCATTATCTATCTACGTCTGTTCATTATCTAAGTCTGTTCATTATCTATGTTAGTCTGTTCATTATCTATCTATGTTAGTCTGTTCATTATCTATCTACGTCTGTTCATTATCTAAGTCTGTTCATTATCTATGTTAGTCTGTTCATTATCTATCTATGTTAGTCTGTTCATTATCTATCTACGTCTGTTCATTATCTAAATCTGTTCATTATCTATGTTAGTCTGTTCATTATCTATCTATGTTAGTCTGTTCATTATCTATCTACGTCTGTTCATTATCTAAATCTGTTCATTATCTATGTTAGTCTGTTCATTATCTATCTATGTTAGTCTGTTCATTATCTATCTACGTCTGTTCATTATCTAAATCTGTTCATTATCTATGTTAGTCTGTTCATTATCTATCTATGTTAGTCTGTTCATTATCTATCTACGTCTGTTCATTATCTAAATCTGTTCATTATCTATGTTAGTCTGTTCATTATCTATCTATGTTAGTCTGTTCATTATCTATCTACGTCTGTTCATTATCTAAATCTGTTCATTATCTATGTTAGTCTGTTCATTATCTATCTATTTACGTCGGTTTCTTCATTATCTATCTTTATTTCGTTTGTATCTATCTTCCATTTTTTATCTATTTCTTTTATCGTTTCTTTCTTATTTAAATTTCTTTTATCTCATTTGTTTTATTTCCTTAATTTTCTATCTCTTTCTTTTTCCTCTGTGTCTTCATTTTTAATTCCTTTCTTTCTCCCTTTTTTCTTAGTTTCTATCTTTTTTTCTTTTTATTTCTCTCTCTTTTAAACATTCTTTTCAACTTTTTCTTTTTCTATCTTTTTTCTTTCTTTTTTAGCCTTTTTTCCGATCTTTTTTCATTTTTCTTTTTTTTTTTAATTCTTATTTATTGTTAACATCTTTCATTCATCCTTTCTTTTTCATTTCCTTTCCTTAATTTTCTTTCATCTTTTTCTCTTTTTTCTTCATGTCTTCATTTTAATTTCATCCTTTCTTATTTAATTTTCCTTTTTTCCCTTAATTTCCTCGTTCTCCTCTTTCTTTCGTTCTTAATTTATTTTAATTTTTTATTTATCCATTATTTTTCCCTCAATTTGTTTTTCCATAATTTTGTTTGTTTGTTTTTTGTTTGTTTCTTTCTTTCTTTCTCTCTTAATTTATATATTTTATTTTTATTTACTCTTCATTTTGCCCTCATTTGTTTTTTCATAATTTTCTTTCTTTCTTTCTTTCTTTCTTTCTTTCTTTCTTTCTTTCTTTCTTTCTTTCGTAATTTATTTTAATTTTTAATTATTTTTTATTTTAACCTCATTTGGTTTTTCCAAAATTTTCTTTCTTTCTTTCTTTCTTTCTTTCTTTTTTTCTTTCTTTTATATTTTATTTATTCTTTATTTTTCCCTCATTTGTTTTTTCCCATAATTTTCTTTCTTTCTTTCTTTCTTTCTTTCTTTCTTTCTTTCTTTCTATCTTTCGTAATTTATTTTAATTTTTAATTATTTTTTATTTTAACCTCATTTGGTTTTTCCAAAATTTTCTTTCTTTCTTTCTTTCTTTTTTTCTTTCTTTTATATTTTATTTATTCTTTATTTTTCCCTCATTTGTTTTTTCCCATAATTTTCTTTCTTTCTTTCTTTCTTTCTTTCTTTCTTTCTTTCGTAATTTATTTTAATTTTTAATTATTTTTTATTTTAACCTCATTTGGTTTTTCCAAAATTTTCTTTCTTTCTTTCTTTCTTTCTTTCTTTTTTTCTTTCTTTTATATTTTATTTATTCTTTATTTTTCCCTCATTTGTTTTTTCCCATAATTTTCTTTCTTTCTTTCTTTCTTTCTTTCTTTCTTTCTTTCTTTCGTAATTTATATTAATTTTTAATTATTTTTTATTTTAACCTCATTTAGTTTTTCCAAAGTTTTCTTTCTTTCTTAATTTTATTTTCCCCTCATTTCCTTTTTCCATAACTGTCCTTCTTTTATTTATTCTTTTTCTCTTTTTAATTTCTTTCTTGAATTATCCTCAACCTCTCCATTTTCTTTATTTTTCTTCCTTGTAATTTCGTTTCTATTTCTTGCTGTTGTCTTCATTCCGCTTAATTTCATTCCTCCATGTTCTTTTCTCAATCCATTAATTGTTTACTTTTCTCCTGTAACCGGCTCTTCTTTGCTCAGGGGATTCGCCTCTTCGAAGAAATTCAACTGTGGCAAGACATTTAGTAAGAACAAAATCGGAAGGATAACGAAAAATTAACAGGTATTGACTGAACAGATCTTACTAAATAAAATCAAATAATACTGACCGAAAAATAAAATATGTGGAAAGGAAAACAAGTGAAAGAATAAAAGGAATTTATTTTCAAAAAGGATTAAAAGAAGAAATCAAAAAAGACGAAAGAACACAAGAAATGAAAAAGGTTTTCTAATGAATATAAATATAATGAATAATCCGCAAAAATAGACGTGTTTAAAAGGAAGACATTATATATCAATAATAATAATAATAATAATAATAATAATGATCGGTGGAAAATGCCATGAAGCCATTTCTGGCCTTAGGTCTCTGGTTGGGATTCGGAAGGAAATGTTATACAATATTAAAGGAAATAATAATAATAATAATAATAATAATAAAAATTAATGAAAAGAAGAAGAAGAAGAAGAAGAAGAAGAAGAAGACGAAGAAGAAAAATAATAAAAAGAAGAAAAACATAAAAACTGAATAATAAGAAAAAATAAGTGGTGTAAGAAAAAAATGAATAATAATAATAATAATGATGAGAAGAAGTAGAATAATAATAATAATAATAATAATAATAATAATAATAATCATGAGAAGAAGTAGAATAATAATAATAATAATAATAATAATAATAATAATAATAATAATAATAATAATAAGAAGAAGAAGAAGAAGAAGAAGAATAGGAAGAAAAATAATAACAAGAAGAAAAACATAAAAAATGAATAATAAGAAAAAATAAGTGGTGTAAGAAAAGATGAATAATAATAATAATAATCATGAGAAGTAGAATAATAATAATAATAATAATAATAATAATAATAATAATAATAATCATGAGAAGAAGTAGAATAATAATAATAATAATAATAATAATAATAATAATAATAAGAAGAAGAAGAAGAAGAAGAAGAAGAAGAAGAAGAAGAAGAGGAGGAAGGATAACGAAAATTCTCACAATATTCCTATTTGAAATTTATGATGAATCTTAATTCCTCAGTTAGTGATTGAATAAGCTTATGGCGAGTTCTACAACGATAAAATATCCATAGAAATTCCCCTATCACATCGTTAAATATTTGAGCTTAACAACTTTAACAAAATATTGCAATAAAAATCATAAATATTAATGTTTGTCGTTATTTTAAGAAGTAAGGGGGTACAAATGAAACGATTCGAAACTGACAACTTCTTTCGATTTCACTGAAAAAAAAAGTTAAGCACTTTCCTTCCTACTTTCAATTTCTGGCTGAAATCAAGTAGCATTTTTAATACGTCTTGTCTTTCCACGAGATTAGAATGGAATAGTCCATTATTAATTAGGTATTTGCAGACGTAACTGGTCGTGCGAACTTACAACGGTGGGGGGTTGGTTTGTTTAACGACATATCAATCTCTTTATGGATAATTTACTGCCGAAATTTAATTTTCTTGCAAGTTTTGGTAATTTTTTTAATTTAATGCTAACTTTTTTTCTGTGAAAAATGTATTTTTATATTTTCATAATGTTTTATCCCAAATTTGGGGGTCCAATATTTGCCCATAGCTGGAACCTAACTGGATGTAGTTTATCATCATACCCAAGACGGACGATAATAATAATAAAAACAACGATTCAAAACATTCAGACAAGTGAAAGCTTTACACAAGTAGGTGGAAAATGTTACCCACATCATTAGCCTTTGCAAACAGGAAAACGAGTATCGCATTGATACATTAGCCTCTCGTTTGCATCGGTGCCTGTGTAGGAAGTATCGACTTAAGGTCAACATAAAATGGCATGGTCATTTTCCAGAGAATTTGATAAAAAATCCTAAGGACATTAAATTCGATGATATCGACCACAAACCCTAATAATAACTTACGCAATAATAGTTTGGACGTCCCACCTTCTGGTAAATTTAATTCGGTTTTCAGTGTGATTTTTAAGCTTCTAAATTTCTTTGACTTTTACTAGGGTAAGCCATGCCGATGAGGGGTGGACGGTCATATTTTGTTAATAACGGTGATGTGTGGTTTGGCGGTCATAATAACGTGGTCTGGTGCCATTTTGAAATCCCACAAGATATTTTCTTAAGAACTAACCGTTTCTTTGACTAAAATGATCCACTTTTAAAATAATAGGGCAACAAAAATTTGGAAATAATTTTTGTAGATTAGCATTCACAAAATAGAGACAGATCTGCGAATGTCAAAGATATAGTAGTCTTTATCATTTTATAATTGGGGTTGTCCAGTTGAAAATATCTACACAGTGTAAAATTGATCTTTGAACTTTTACAGAGTTATTGGTATATAGTTGTTTTTTTTACAAATGTCAAGTTGAAAAGATGTATAGCCATTTTCAAGGAGGAAAGATGTGTTCGGCTAAGGAAATAGCCGTAAGCGCGCGAGGCAATAAACTCTGCGGGCAGTTTCTACACAACATTAATCATAATATAAAAAAATGCCAGAGGACTGAAAAAAAAATGAATAAAAATTCCTTATCTACAACATTTGATCAAACATGTATACATGAAGGATTATTGCCCAAACATGCAAGATATATTAATGCTATGGACACTGCTCCCCTGAGAAAATAATACAAATATCATTATATTCAAATTATACTATAATTTTCATAGGGTTTTATGTTATGTCAGGCCAATCTAGATTTACTACGGGTATGGTGAATAATTTAAATAATGTAAATAATCATAATACCTCATCTCAGAGATATAGAGGCCGAAACATTGTGAATATGGCAATGAAGATGAGGATAACAGTCCAAATAATGTAAATAAGGCAAGTAATCATAATACCTCATCTCATAGATATAGAGGTCGAAACGTTGTGAATATGGCAATGGAGATGAGGATAACAGTCCGAATAATGTAAATAAGGCAAGTAATCATAATACCTCATCTCATAGATATAGAGGTCGAAACGTTGTGAATATGGCAATGGAGATGAGGATAACAGTCCGAATAATGTAAATAATGAAAGTAATCATAATACCTCATTTCAGAGATATAGAGGCCGAAACGTTGTGAATATGGCAATGAAGATGAGGATAACAGTCCGAATAATGTAAATAAGGCAAGTAATCATAATACCTTATCTCATAGATATAGAGGTCGAAACGTTGTGAATATGGCAATGGAGATGAGGATAACAGTCCGAATAATGTAAATAATGAAAGTAATCATAATACCTCATTTCAGAGATATAGAGGCTGAAACGTTGTGAATATGGCAATGAAGATGAGGATAACAGTCCGAATAATGTAAATAACGCAAGTAATCATAATACCTCATCTCAGAGATATTCAATATTATAAGCAAAATGCATTGAAAGAACGAAATGGACCATCAATAGCAAACAACAACGCCCAAGAGGCATGGCACGTGGAACTAGAACAATCTATAGCTGTGGACGAAATAAAGGGTTCGGTTCGAATTTCCAATCACTTGAAGAAGGACGAAGTGTACAAAACATTGTGAATATGGCAAGGAAAATGAGGATAACATTACAAATAAAGTAAAAAAAAATGCAAAAAATTCTATTTATATCCTTTGTTTTATAAATTCCAGTTCTTGCGATTATTTGTGGAGGGAGGGCTCCCATTTTAATTCTCAATGTTTATTTTCGGATTTTTTAATATTCGTATTCAGACTTATCATAGTTGATTTTACGTGGGATTTTCTGATATGAAGACATTGTTATTTCGAATGCCGTTGAAGATCTTCGTCGTTATAGCGATGGCCGTGTTAGTCGTGATGATTTTCGTCGTTAAGCATGATGTGTGTGTATGGGGGAGAAGAGTCGCCCTGTTGTTTCGTACTGATTCTGCGCGGTGTTCATTGATTGTCACTCCTGGGTCTCATCAGTAACAGGGCCTATGCAAATTTGATCATAATTTCGACCCGATCTGACATGACACAGTCGTTCTGTCGAGAAGCATTCCACTGAAATCTCCACACCGGACAAGCTGTCCCTACCAAACGCCCGTCTTTCCACCTCCGAACATCACCAGCATCAACACCCCTCACCAGACACTATTTGTGATGATTTCCTCTCTTTCTTCGGTTAATTTCTTGTGCCTCTTTCTCCAACGCCTGCCGCCACCTTTCCGACTGTACTTTCTCATACGTTTTCCGATATCTAAATTTGAAACCTCGTCCCACCCACTTCGAGAAGTCTCTGAAACCTGACTGATTCACAGCTTGCAAACAGACAATCGTACACACACGCAGATGCGCGCGCAGAGAAACCCTCGTGCACATAGACAACTTTCAAGCACACAGAAGAGTTATCTTCATAAACATAAGCGTGCTGAATGTAACAGGCGCACGAAGAGAATAACAGCTAAAGAATCATACAGTCGTGTCTCTCCATAACTTCCTATCGTTTGTAAATCTTCTATTTTCTTTCTGCTAACTCTCTAAATCTTTTCTGGAATCCATTTAAACAAGCTTCTTAGCAAGTTGATGCTTTGTTTTCCTCTATCTGTTCTGCGTTTCACATTTTCTAAGCCTTCTTTCCTCATTATGCGCCTTAGGAATTTCAACAATGATTGATGTCAGATAAAAGTGTCTTTTTGTCAATTTTTCTAAACCACATTTCTTTTGCCTCAAGTCTCTTCTACATCATTATAGTTTTGTTTTTGTTTCTCTTGCTCCAAGTCTCTTCTTCATCTCCGAGGAAATTGTCCAGCATTCACTGCCATATAGGAGGACCGATTTTACTTAACAATTAAGAATTCTTTTTTTTTTTTTGTTTCTCTTGATCCAAGTCTCTTCATCTACGAGGAAATTGTCCAGCATTCACTGCAATATAGGAGGACCGATATTACGTAATTCAGTATTATTTTCTATGTTTCTCTTGCTTCAAGTCTCTTCTTCATCTACGAGGAAATTGTCCAGCATTCACTACAATATAGGAGGACCAATATTACGTAATTCAGTATTATTTTCTATATTTCTCTTGCTTCAAGTCTCTTCTTCATTTTACTTAACAATTCAGTACTATTTTCTTTGTTTCTAACAAAATTTATTGTTTTTTAATACTTTGTTAGCTGTTGGAAGACATCTTTCGCTATCCCAATGGACCTTCTGATTTCTTCTAAGATATTTAAATTGTAGTCCATGTTTGGTTTTGGTATGCTCAACTTGCAATTTTGAAGGCTAGGTTGTTCCTTTTGCTGACAATCATACATTCTGGCTTCTTGCAATTGATCGCTATATACAGGCCTTTTATTAAACAATTGTTATTGGATAATCAATACTGTTTTGGAAAAACGTCAAAGATTTTTCGAATTTTAATATCCTATCCTCTTCCTGAAAATGACCAATGGTGTGCAATTAGTTCATACATAAACGTCTGTCAATTTTTGTCAAAGATCATTTGCTGAAAATTTTATAGGGTGTTTAGCCATCATTATCTGCCTCGCCATCATCATCATCATCGCATCATCATTATCTTCAACATCATCATCACCGTCATCATTTGTTGAATAATTTTTAATAAAATAATTCACAATAACGAATGCACGGATGCAATTTGTGACGGATTTGCACCAAAATTTACATGCACATGCTCCAATTTATCGTGAGGGCCAAGACTGACTTTGCATTTCCCAACTCCATCGATAGTGGAAATAATCGATTGTTTCATGCTTCTACGGCAGTTTTCATGTAGTTTGCGGCTATTTTCTACTGGCCAGAGTGAGAGCCTATAGCTAGCTGCCACGACTAGGCAGGAAGATTTTATTTATTTGCCAGCGTGAGAGCCAACAGCTGACTGACACGAATAATAAGTAGCATGCAAAAAAATATCGATAGCTGCATTCGTCACAAGTGGGAAAAATTTCAAATCTGCATGGCACTTTACTCCAATTGGATCATTCGCTTGCTCAAACTGAACGTTGATTCTGATTCCGCAGAACTGGGTTGGGTGTGAAAAATTATTTGTTGTTAACATTCTTTTTTCATTCGTTTTTTCCAGTGACGAGTCCTTTTTTAAAGCTGATCCTTTTGTGTTCATTTGGTTTAGTTCTTTTTTCGTAACAGATTTAATGTTTAATATAGAGCTTAGAAAAAAATTGTCAGTGTGAGATAGGCAAGAAGTAAGGCATGTAGCAACATCAGCCGGGCAAAGGGCACTCCTTTAAAGGCAAGGAAGGGCAAAAATATTTTAAGTCAAGTGATAGCGATTGCTGTATGTGTCGTACGATTTTTGAATCGAGCACGAGCAACGCCGGGCCATGCTGCTAGTTTTATGATAAAACATTTGGCAACGGGAAATCATGTGGAGAGTTTCACAAGCGAGAAACATAAGAAAAGAAACTGCTAACATAGAATTTACGTTTACATCTTGCCAAGTCAACTGGGAATTGATGAGACCGTTTTGCCAATCTAGTACTGCGCTTAAATTCATGTATTCACCTCAGTACCATAGCGAAGGATTACCATGAAAGTATTTACTTACATTATTCAGACTGTTATCCTCATTACCATATTCACAACGTTTCGGCTGTTGTACGCCGCGGCTTTCTTGGAATTTTGAACCGTATCCTTTATTTCTTGCACCGGGTTAGATTTTTCTAGTTCCACGTGCCAGATGTCTCAGTTACGTCCCTTTTAACTCGACGTTCCAAGTTTTGTCTCCACACTGCTTTGGACTGGTACTGACCTCACTGGGCCATATGTCATTTGTATATGAATTTTTGGGACTTATAAACCTAATGTCTGACCATCATTTTTTTTAGTGCTCATATTGCAATATTTCTGTTATTATTATTACCTTTTTTTAACCATAACTTATATTGCAATTTTTGTTGTTATTCATTGCCTTTCTCTAGCACCCCTTATTACTGGTTCCCATATTGTATTCATTTCTATGCTTGGTCGGCTCATGTGATTTTTGTGGCCTAGCATATACGCTGATTCCTTAAGTTTTCGTATTTTCCAGTGATGCTCTCTGTCTATTATTTCAACCTCATCCCACAGTAGGTGGGGGTTATCTACCTTTTTACTCCATATGCAGTCAGCTAAGCTTGATTTTTCTATTTCCCCTTGTGATACAGTTTTATGATGTTCTTGCAGTTACAAAACTGCAAGTACATCGCCTACACACATACATCTATATAAGCATATAGATATACACACGTGCACATAAATACACAAACATATGCTAAGACAAAAATAAGTCTAGACTTGTATCGGTCACTGGCGTGTTTGGCTAAAAATAAATACGTCTAAATTCATTCACGTGTGTTGTGTTCGGCAATGGCTTAGAGGTAAAATCTATGATTAATACCAAATCAGTCAAGTTTCGATCCCGGGTTGAGGCAATCTGATGTCTAGACACAGTGATGAGCTGCAAAGCAGTCTGTCTCTGGGTGACTATATATATATATATATATATATATATATATATGGCAGACTGGAAAGGTTTTTATTGTGACATGTTTCATCTGTGCGGACTTCATTAGACTGGGCTTTATTGACGTTGCCGAGTGTACGCATGCGCATAAAACGAGAGACGCAGGTAGTTTCATATTTTTTGAAAGAATTTTTTTCTCAATCTAACCGAATTTTTTCTAAATACTATTTGTTCACATATATATATATATATATATATATATATATATATATATATATATATATATATATATATATATATATATATATATATATATATATATATATATATATATGTGTGCGCGCGCACGTATATATATATATGTTTTTACCTGGTGTATCAAAATTTCTACAAACAGTCCATATACCTATGTCCGTAAATCCTTCGTTTTTTAATTATTAAGTTCAATGAAATTTTACGGTAGATGGCCTTGTGTTACAATTATTATTATTATTATTATTATTATTATTATTATTATTATTATTATTATTATTATTATTATCATCATTATTATCATTATTATTATCATTATTATTATCAACTTACTGTCATTATCATCATTATTATATTATTATCATTACTATCATCATTATTATTATTATCATTATCATTATTATTATCATTATCATCATTATATTATCATCATTATTATCATTATTATTATCAACTTACTATCATTATCCTATTATTATGATTATTATCATTATTAACTTATCATTATTATATTATCATTATTATTATTATTACTATTATATTATTATTATCATTATCATCATTATTCATCATTATTATTAACTTAATATTATCATTATTATTATTATTATTAATATTATTATGTTACATATGTCATTCTTGTACATTTGTGGCTAGTCTGTCTTCAACGTTTCAACGTGTGTAATGGTAAGTTAACTGAGAAATATTTCGTTTAACAATAGCAGGATATTCGTATTGTGAGTAGGCAGATATAATTTTTGCATCCGGATGCGCGAATGCTAATGTTACGCGAGGCTGTACGGTCGTATCAGATTGCGTTTCCAGACCGAAGGCAGCCAAGTGATCCAACCTTTGCTGCTGTTTATTGTCGCGTTGCTAAGACAAGATCCGTGGTACCACAAACTATGGTAATAAGTGTTTTTGGATTGTATCTTGGGTTGTATATTTAACAGCGTCTACCATAAACTTTAAACTTGACTCAAAAACTAAGGATCTGTGGACATGTTTATACGGACTTTTGTCCTTGTTTCCGCGTGAGGAACCCGCCTCCAAACTTTTATAAAATTATTTTTGATACACCCTGCATATCTTTGAAGGGCGCCGAATCCTCTTATGTGTACAAGATGTTTTTTGCCAAAGAATTATATCGTTAATACCCTCTCCTTTGTTTCAAAAACTGTTTCCGGCATATGTATTTCTCCGTTCTCATATTACGCCTCATATGGGAGCTAGTTTACCGTATAATATTTCTTTGCTCGGGTGGTCCTCCATTGATATGTATACCATTTTTATACTTAAAATAATTTGAAATGTATAAAACATTTGTTACTTGTGGTTTAATAAGCCATGTTCAAGTGTAATTGTCAAAATTCTCAATAGAGTGAATTGACAAAGTTCTCAAGAAACTATAAGAAAACGAAGAAAAAGAATACGCAGAAATAATACTAAATAAGCAATTTATGTGTAAGAAAAGCAACAGTAAAAATACACAAGGTACACAAATTAAGAATTGTGTTCACACGCAAAAGGGATACAGTCAAGTGATTATAGCATCCTACCTTCTCGACGCTAAAGAAGAAAATGAGGGGCGAGACTGAAAATTGTCTACTTTTATTGGTTAGGAAGATATCCCAGTATGCATCTGCGGGATTTGTCTATTTCTGTCTGGAAGCTGGATGTTCTAAGCAGTCATTCCTGGTTCAGATTTGTACCAATAATAGTCGTATTTGAAATAGACGCCCCATTTTTAATTTTTATTGTATACAGGGTGTATTACGTCTATCGGTCTGCGCATGCGAGAAATTTTAATAATGAAAGATATATAGCGATGACTCTCCAGTTTAATGAGGACCTATAGTTGTAAGACATTTTTTTGAATTTCCTTTCCGGATATTCCACGTAGACTTTGTTCTGCCATTGTACAAAGCTGACAAACCGTGTGTAGTATAAAGTGGAATGTAATCTGGAGATTTAAGCCTTGCAGATATATTGACAATATTTATAGGCTGTGTATGGAGGAAAGGCTGTCTATAGGGACATATCCGGATAAAATCAACTTGTTAAATCAACGAGCCCAGGTTATGTCAAATATAGACAAACTAATAAATATACTTTAGGCTAGTACGAGCCCTGATCATTTTTTTCCTTACTTCTAGTTCTTCTAAATCTTTCCTCCACACTCCCCTTCTGATATTTCTATCGTCCTGGGTATGACGGTAAACTACATCCGCGTCCTGGGTATGGCGATAAACTGCATCCAATAGCAAGGTCTCAGATAATATTTTCAGAAAAATAATGTTGCCAGCTCTAAGTTTTTGAAACAATAATGTTGCCAGCTATAAGTTTTTTGTAAAAAGAGTAATGTTGCTAGCTATACGTTTTTTTGTAGAGGAATAATGTTGCCAGCTATACGTTTTTTTTGTAGAGGAATAATGTTGCCAGCTATACGTTTTTTTGTAAAGGAATAATGTTGCCAGTTATACGATTTTTTTTAAACAATAATGTTGCCAGCTATACATTTTCTATTCCATACAAAATAGGCATTTAAAATTCATATAAAGTGGATTTGGCATTAAATAACCTACAGTGGTTGATATGCCATAAAACCCAAACAAACAAACAAACAAAACTGATATTTCTAATTTGTGGCGCTTATTCAATTTATATAAACGGGCTTAATAAGTACTACGGATTAACCATTCATAAGTACCTAACCTTCGAGACAACAAGATAGAGGAGGCAAGGTGGAGTAATGGATAACAGCTTCGATTGAGGAATCGGAGAGCCGAGTTCGAATTCCAGTCGAATCCATTACATTCACTTACGTGCTAATACCATTAGGAAAGGTGTGAATCCTCCTCTTCTCCCTCCAGCTATGAGTAATTAGCCTTGGGTGGCAACTGGTCTAGGAGAAGGAAAACTCTGAATTCAAAACCTGCGGAGGGTCGTTTGGGGACCTTGTGGCACGTAGTGCACCAGGTCTCTGTAATCGGCCCTTCAAAAAGTAATGAATGGGCACGAAACTTTCACCACTATAATCAAGTTTCATGTGCTATACGTACTGGTTCAGGACCCCTTGTGAATTCCAAATTCCCATGAAATTCCAATATTGGAGCCGGCTCAACCCACCCTGGGTGAATGCCGGTACAGGTAGACAACAAGGCCGAAACCCGGGTAGTATATTTCTAATCTTATATATATATATATATGTGTGTGTGTGTGTGTGTGTTGTCAGAAATTTTGTTCTGTGAAAAAGGAGAGCGATGAAGATAAAGGAAAAATGAAACAAACAGAGTACAATAACGAAAGTCGAAATCACATGAAAGAATGATTTGGGCGCAAAAGAAGCATTCCCCATGCTATTGAAAGATTTCTCTGGATATGAATACCGAGATCATGCATATCTATTTTAGAATCTTTTTGGCAAATAGGATGATGGCCTAGAGCTCATTATTAGCGATAGAAGAACATAAATTAGGGCGAAGATATCTGGAGAACATTTCAATAGAGAATACATGAATTGGAACGTATTCCAGGAATATTGGAGAAAGAAACGTTGTGGTGGCTAAGTGATTTTTTTTACTGGTTTATTTTTATTTCTTTTCAATGCATCCCGCAAGAGTAGATTTTGTTAAGACATAAGCCAAAATAATTATCGCTATCTATCATCAGTGGCAAATCAAACTGTGCAATAAGTGGCTATCACTAAAGCATAATGTGTCCTTGGAGTTGCTTGCCGTAAATACACACAAAGACATTTTACAGCTGTTGATCAGCACAGCCTCTCTAAGGGCTATCAAAGTGTTCTGGCTTTTTACTACCCGTCCAGAGCAGCAAACAGATATCAACCCGAATCCATCATGGTGAATAGCGGCAGCCACTGATCCGCATGGTCATCAAAAAGTTAAGATAGCTAAATCAATAAGACGACTGAAATAGAAAGAGCCAGTAAAGAACCAGTAAACCATATCATAAACAGGGAACAAGAGATAAACCTTTCCTCCTGTTTAATAAACCTGGAATTCATTTACCTGGCAATAGCTGAGCCTATCTACTTCCATTAACCTGCGTAGAGCACAGGAGGTTTGGTGTTTTTATCAAGACATCAGTTCTAAAACGTTTCCGAATCAGACCTCTTCCAGACCAAGAGGGGAATTACCGGATTATTAAAAATACTCTGGAGGTTATCTCAGGACTCAAAGAATATTAACTTGAAACTAGATCACTCAAAAAAGTTAATATTAATTTGTCAATAATTATGTGAAGGATATTTATATTTAGAATAAATGAAATAGTCGCAAACTGTTACACAACGTTACAAGTCACACTGAATCACATTGCGTTACACTTAGCATACTGGGTTAAATTACGTTACAATTAGCCTTGGTTAGGACCAATGACTTGACCCAAAGTGTTGTGACTTCAGTGCCTGGCCACCATAATTTGATTTAAAATGGAGATAACTGAGATATTCGAAAAAGGTATGTCGTGGGCAACTAGGATAATCTACCCCGGTGGATGAAGTAAAGGGTTTAGTTCGAAATTCCAATCATCTGAAGAAAGTCAGAGCGTACAACGGCCGAAAAGTCGTGTATATAGCAAGAAAGATGAGGATAACAGTCCGAACAATGTAAATAATTACAAACCTCAACTGAGAAATATACACAGATCCTGAAGAAGACCAGGTCGTATAACGACCGAAACTTCCATCCATTTCTGATTACAATAGTCATTGGAAAAAAAATGGATCATTCAAATCTCACAAATGTAGCATCGAACACACTTCAAAACGTTGAATTCTTTGATTTTTGCCGTGTTCGTGTGGAACCCAGCTACTAAGTTTCTTCATCGTGAAAATTGTCTTGAGATGGCCCGATATTTCTGAAATGCAGACCCCCTATTGTCTGAGACATTTCTTTGATACTTTAACTCGGCTTTTTTTCGACTAGGTTTTTCAGACGCTGATTGTCAATTGCAGATAGGCATCCACTATCACCGTCATCTTGAAGACTCGTATCCAGTGACGATTCTGGAACTCTGAAAGGTGGGGTGACCTTGGGGCAGAAATTTTTCTGCGGAGGATGGGTCAAATTAAAGCAGCTTCTTTATTTTGATACTACACCACTATCGTATACACAACTTAGGAATAAGTTTTAGTACAAGCATGTTACTTCACTAAATTAAATAGAATAATTTTTCATTCATAGTGTAGTGGAATTCTAATCTATTCTTGCCATCTTTTCCGCTCTCAAGCTGTTGGACCACAAGAGAGGTTAACTTCAAAATTAAACCAAATGGTTAATACTAACGTCAATACTAGCAGAACAGTGTAATTTGTCTGCTCTGGGTTTTTTCCTCTTCAGAAGAGGGGAATTAACAGGAGATAACTGACATCCATTAGACATGGAACGTAGAACTATTAGGTTGGTGCAAAAATAATGACGTAATAATGTCGTTTTTTGACGTATTTTTTAACGTTAAAAAACGACATTATTACGTGATTATTTTTGCACCAATCTAACAGTCTAACTCAGCGAGCGAAATAGAGGGTACAGTTCGACATTCCAACAACATGACGAAGGCCAGAGCGTACAACGGCCGAAACGTTGTGATAAATATGACAACAAAGATGAGGATGATAGTCCGAGCAATGTAAATAGTGCACATAATACCTCATCCTAGAAATATAAACAGATACCAAAGTCGATCTACCTTCGAAGAAAGTGATATTTATTCTTTTTTAATACAGAAATGTGGCACATGGCCAAAAAGGGGATTGGGGGAAAGGACAGTCTTCTTCTGTCTTAACTATAACTTAGCTAGCTGCAAACACTAACCCAATCGTACGAACAATATTCCTTCGAAGAAAGTTCATCAAAACAATTACCATGAAAGTATTTATAGACAAGGCAGAGGGAAGCTACGTTACGGCGGTGAGGAAGTGACTGAAGCTGAGATGCTAGGTCAGGACCAATATATTATTATAATAGCTCCATAAAAAATAATAATCATTCCTAATGATTAAAGTATCCACTTTCTTAATTTTATATCAATCTCTTTCAGAATTTAATTTAAAACTTTATATACCCGGCATCTTGAACACGAAAAGAGACTTCAAGATTGGTCATAATGCTTCTCGGACTGCAAGCAACATTAAGAGAGGATCAGGTGAAGGATCCACTTATGATCGGAGAGTAAGGCACTGGTTTTCTGGCGCTGAGACGCAATGTAAATAGTGTTGATCGACTTTATAAATTGAAGCGTTGTAATAGGTTGGTGGCAAAATCTCAACATTTTACAGTTTAAATGGCAATATGCCACTGTAAGTTCTATGCTAACATCTTTTTTTCTCATACTTCTAATTCCTGGAACTCTCTTCCGGCTCCTTGCTTTCCACTTAAGTTTGATCGTCACAAATTTAAATGTAATGACAACTGTTACCTTCTCTCGTCTTAATTTCTGTTTTTTTTTTTGTTATTATTATTGTTCTCTCATTAATTATTGTTTTCTTTTTTTTATATTCTTTTTACAGTGAGTAACCCGTTGCGTTTTAGGGGCTTTATTACCTTGCTTAAGCTTAAATGATTAGAAAATATTTGAACACGATTATTTTCGGAACAACCTAATAATTCTTTAAATTGAAACACTAACACTCAAAATATCTGAAACATTTTCAACGCAATGGAAAACGTCAAACAGCCGTAAATTTCTTTAAAATATCTGCTTTCAATCAGGAAAGTGCTTACCGTTTTGTTTCTGCGAACCAGCCGACCTAGTGCGATTGCGTTATCTCTAGAAATCTGGATGTTACCTCCCGAGATGTTCAAAGAAATATAGATAGTCATGTGAGGTCATTACCTTCAGAGCCTGTCGCCTAACGCCTTGGCTTTCTTAGCAGCAAGCGATGACTAAAGATTTGACGATTGACTGACGAATATCAGCCAAATTCTGGGCATCCCCCCACACACACCTTCAACATTTGCCCTTCCCATACAACACAGTTTATTTTACCCCCTGAAACGTGACCTTCTGCCGCAAGGATTTATCCCCTCGTCCGTATTTAACTCACTAGGCCCGTGGAATCCTATTTCTCACCCCCGCCACGCCCGGCCTAATCCACAAACCCACAGCCAGGGCTTTGGAAATAAAACAAGATTTTAATGCTTTGTACTTCATTGAAGTCATGATGCGTACGGTAGCTATCACAGTTGTACTGAGGCTCACCAAGCTAGTCTCCATGTTCGACTTCCCTCCCGCTATCTTTTCCGACTTCCTTTCCAACTCTGTACCACCAGCGCCATTTTCTTTGGTATGTGGATGTATCTCACGCAGCTTTTGTTTAATGAAAGAAAATTTACAATTTCCTTCTCTTTATCTTTTTTTTTTTTTTTTGTCAGATTAATTATTTTCCTTTTCTTTCCTCTATTTGGTTTTCTATCTTTTTTCATCGCTTCATTTAATCTTCTTTCTTTCTTTCTTTACAGTTGTTTGCTTCTTTCTTTTTCTCATTTCTTTCTTTTTCTTTCTTTCTTTACAGTTGTTTCCTTCCTTTCTTTCTTTCTTTCTTTCTTTCTTCCTTCCTTTCATTCTTTTTTGGCAGTTGTTTCATTCCTTCTTTTTCACATCTTTCTTTCTTTCTTTCTTTCTTTCTTTCTTTCTTTACAGTTGTTTGCTTCTTCCTTTTTCTCATTTCTTTCTTTTTCTTTCTTTCTTTACAGTTGTTTCCTTTCTTTCTTTCTTTCTTCCTTCCTTCCTTTCCTTCTTTTTTGACAGTTGTTTCATCTCTTCTTTTTCCCATTTTTCCTTTCTTTCTTTCTTTCTTTCATTCTTTTTTGGCAGTTGTTTCATTCCTTCTTTTTCACATCTTTCTTTCTTTCTTTCTTTCTTTCTTTCTTTCTTTACAGTTGTTTGCTTCTTCCTTTTTCTCATTTCTTTCTTTTTCTTTCTTTCTTTACAGTTGTTTCCTTTCTTTCTTTCTTTCTTCCTTCCTTCCTTTCCTTCTTTTTTGACAGTTGTTTCATCTCTTCTTTTTCCCATTTTTCCTTTCTTTCTTTCTTTCTTTCTTTCTTTCTATTTCTTTCTTTCTTTCTTTCTTTCTTTCTTTCTTCCTTTCCTTCTTTTTTGACAGTTGTTTCATCTCTTCTTTTTCCCATTTTTCCTTTCTTTCTTTCTTACTTTCTTTCTTTCTTTCTTTCTTTCTATTTCTTTCTATCTTTCTTTCTTTCTTTCTTTCTTTCTTTCTTTCTTCCTTTCCTTCTTTTTTGACAGTTGTTTCATCTCTTCTTTTTCCCATTTTTCCTTTCTTTCTTTCATTCTTTCTTTCTTTCTTTCTTTCTTTCTTTCTTTCTATTTCTTTCTTTCTTTCTTCCTTTCCTTCTTTTTTGACAGTTGTTTCATCTCTTCTTTTTCCCATTTTTCCTTTCTTTCTTTCATTCTTTCTTTCTTTCTTTCTTTCTTTCTTTCTATTTCTTTCTTTCTTTCTTCCTTTCCTTCTTTTTTGACAGTTGTTTCATCTCTTCTTTTTCCCATTTTTCCTTTCTTTCTTTCATTCTTTCTTTCTTTCTTTCTATTTCTTTCTTTCTTCCTTTCCTTCTTTTTTGACAGTTGTTTCATCTCTTCTTTTTCCCATTTTTCCTTTCTTTCTTTCATTCTTTCTTACTTTTTTCTTTCTTTCTTTCTTGACAGTTATTTCCTTCCTTCTTTTTCGCATTTCTTCCTTTTTTCTTTCTTTATTTCTTACTGTTGCTCATTCCTTCCTTTTCATATATTTTTTTCCCTTCTTAGCAGTTATTTCATCTCTTCTTTTCACATTTTGCCTTTCTTTCTTTCTTTCTTTCTTTCTTTCTTTCTTTCTTTACTGTTGTTTAATTCATTCTTTTTCTCTTTTCTTTCTTTCTTTATTTCTTGATAGCTATTTCCTTCCGTCTTTTCTGCATTTCTTCCTACATTTCTTTCTCGACAGTTGCTAATTCCTTCTTATTAACAGTTTTTCTTTCTTTCTTAATAATCGTTTCTTTCCTCCTTTTCGCTGTTCTTTCTTTCTTTCTTGAAAGGTACTTGTTTCATTCCTTTTTGTCGCGTTCTATGTCTATTTTTCCGTACTTTCTTTCTTTCGGTCTTTTTTTTCTATATTTCTTTCTTTTTGAAAGTTGTTTACTTAATTCGGTTTCTCCTGTCTTTCTTCCTTTCTTTCTTTTTCGCCAGGAGTTTTTTTTTTTATTTCTTTATAGACAGTGTTTCTTTTTCTTTTTCTTTCCTTCTATATTTTATTCTTTATTTCTTTACTTCATTCGGTTTCTCTTTTGTTTTTATTTTTTCTTACTTTATTTTATTCATTCATTTTTTCTTTCTTTCTGTCTTTTTCATTTTATTGTTCTTCTTTAGTCATGTGTTACTTTCTTTCTATTGAAAAATGGCGTTCCTATATTCCTCTTCTTTTTACATTCCGTGATTCCTTTTCTTCATTTATATATATATATATATATATATATATATATATATATATATATATATATATATATATATATATATTTGATTTAACTAATGCCACTCTAATTAAAAAACGACATATTTATTTAGGAAGAAAATACATTGAAAACTTAATAATAATATTATTACTAACTATAATCCCACGCATAAAACATTATATTACCACGACATCTTCCTTTGAAACAATTCTTAAAGAATCTCACTTATATCGATCTAATACAAAGAATACACTCTTAAAGAAGTCTGTCATAAACTAGAACCATGTGGCCCCCTGCCGGGCGGTCTGCCCACACAAAGGTGAAGACATCAGAAAAAACCTCTACTATACAGGCACACATACACATTTACGAATTCGAATTACCATACGATGCCCGCTTAGACTTATAAGAATCTTCACAAGCTCACATACACAGAGAATTATCTACGGTTTTAATACACGTGACACGTGTCTGACCAATGAGAACTGACCCAAATAAAATTGAAAATACCACAGTTTCTGTCTTTTTGTCTTCTTTTCTCTAAATCTTTGACGGAGCAAGTGAAGCAGATTTCCTATTTGTTCTTTTAGGCTATGATCCTGACTCGATTCCCATCAATATTTGATTTGCATTTGATCTTCAACTTATATATATATATATATATATATATATATATATATATATATATATATATATATATATATATAAGAAACGAATGAAGCATTTTAATTAAACTATTATTTTAATTATTATTATTATTGTTGTTGTTATCATCAATAATAACCAATAGCAACAATATTTTCGACTATTTGTAAGTACGTATTTGCTGAGTAACATTAGATATATAAGTACGCAAGTGGACATAGATAGATAGATAGATAGATAGATAGATAGATAGATAGATAGATAGATAGATAGATATGGCATGATATGATAAGAGATACATAAAAAATTAAGACTCAATTTTAGGTAGATAGTGAACAGATATAGATCAACATACTGAGATAGATATGTAGATAATGAACAGATTCAGATAAGCAGATAGATATTAATATACTGAGGTAGATAGAAAGATAGCTAGAGAGATAGCTAATTAACAGACTGACATATATACAGTGTATATAAGATATAAGAGAGTTGTCGGGACCGGAGAAGAAGTCTCATATTAGACAAAATTTCTTCATATATATATATATATATATATATATATATATATATATATATATATATATATAATTATTTATTTAAAAATGATAACATAAATATATTATAAAATCACTACAAAAATAGCCATTTTGTTTCAAAAACCTACGGTGTCTTATCAAGTGATGATGTTGAATGTAAGATAAATGGTTATATGGCTTGTGTAACAGTACAATTGTCCAAATCATGTAACAGCAAAATTATCCAATTGTTAGATTAATCTTTGAACCATTGTATCTTAAAAAAATATCAACGTTATTTTACTGGAATGGCCCGAGGATTTTATAGCCCTATTGGACTCTACTTTGAAAAATAAGAATGTATTTAGCTGTAAGGTTTCGTGATGATTCCTGTTGCTGGTGTGACCTCCTGATCCAGTTTTCCTCTTTACTGTTTCTTCTTTTTTAAACATATTCAACGTCCACATGGTGGTTTTTGAATGGACTTTGATAATAGAAGCCAGACTATGAATGCTGGTACAATTTCTGAAGGCATGAATGATCTTTTCCTCACACTATTGCTCACTTGGGAAGATATAGTGGGGCTGACACAAAACGATATTAACCTGTTCTCGTTCTAGTTGAATAAATCAAACGTTTTTCCAAATGGTGTCAAGATCACTGTCATATCTTAAAACCTGGAAAAAAGACTCTCAATTAATTTTGTGGTTTGCTAGATACTAAACATTTTTCAGGATGGACACTTATCCCATGCTGTTACACGAGTTGATCAATTTTGGTCTTATATCCGATATATATATATATATATATATATATATATATATATATATATATATATATATATATATATATGTATATATATATATCTTTTATAGACAAGGATCATAATTTTATTGTTAAAATAGATATAAAAGATTTAAGATTTCAGCCACCTTTCGACTGACACTTCTTCAGAAATAGAATCGTCGGCATAGTAAAGCGAAGTAGTTGAGAAAAAAATAATTTACCAACAACTGATACTAAAACATAAATTACCAATCTGGAGTAAGCAATTGTGGGAGAAAAATAACGTTTATATATATATATATATATATATATATAGTGTAACCCGGATATAAGAGAAACCTGGATATAAGAGAAACCCGGATATAAGAGATATTTTCTCTGGTCCACAATTTGAGCCTGTGTTAATGTATATAAAATAAACCAAACCCGGATATAAGAGAAACCCGGGTACAAGAGACGACTTATCCGGTCCCGACAACTGTCTTATATCCGGGTTACACTATATATATATATATATATATATATATATATATATGAAAACTCACACCCACTCCATGCTACACCCATTCATCTCCGCTATATTTCCCGCCAAACCTGAATAAGAACCCAGTTCCACTTTAACCTCCCCCCCCCCCCCAAAATAAAAAATAAATAAATAGCTTCACATAGCGAGGCCACAACAAAGTCTTTGCAACTGATCTTGCATGGCTACGGTATCCATGCTGTGAGCAGTGGTTTTTTTTTTTGTTGTTTTTTTTTTTGTTGTTTTTTTTTCTTAATCCGACAGAATTTTTTTATTGCTTTAAACATTATTTTGATTGGATACTCGTATTTCAGGAAATCTATGACGAGAGTTGTTTCGCTTAGTCACTTCTGCCCAAGTCGTCAGAGTTTAGAAGTCTCACGGAAACCGAAGTTTTTCTTTAATAAGATTTTCATTCAAACAGTTAGATGAAAATAAATAAATGTACTGTTTAATAAATAAATGTAGCGCCTTCTATAATACGAATATCTACTAAAATAAGTATATATGGAGGAAATATTGCACTCAACCATGATAAACTCTGTGGTACTTGATCTTGATCTACTTATATATTTACACACGCTCTAGCCTTGATATTGTGCACATTTAAACAAAAATATATCATACCTTTAAATTATAATTTTTTCATATATATATATATATATATATATATATATATATATATATATATATATATTATAAGTTAATAAACTTAAAATATGGTTTTTCGCTACACAGTTCCAACCATGTTTCAAAAATGGAAGCTAAAAGCCCCATTATTAATGCTCTGTAAATTTACATTGAGCACTATTTTGTAAAAATAAAAATATCTATAAGAACACCGGATTATATATCTTACTGTTCTTTCTTTTTATTAATATACATATATATATATATATATATATATATATATATATATATATATATATATATATATATATATATATATGAAAGGATGGCTCCAGGCATAACCTGAGTTTCACGCGATATTTAGAGGACTTGAATCAGTGAAAACTCGGGTTACGACTAGGGCCATCCTTTCTCCAGGGCCATCCTTTTGTGTCAAGCGTGTTTTGCTCTATATATCTAATCTGGGCGTTGGGCACTTTACTGAGTAGGTAGGTGACTTGCCTTTAGGACGATTTCTAAATTTTTAAATATGTTCCAATGTAATATCCTATAATAAAGTGTATATATATATATATATATATATATATATATATATATATATATATATATATATATATATCAGTAATACGAATGATAGTGTGTCAAAATTTTTCATCTTTAGTCCTAGCCCCCGTAGACCAACATATATTATTTTGGAATCAGGTTGAATCCGTGAGCAAAAAAGCACTCCGGGCCGCATCCGGAACCTCAATCCTGAAATATTGGATTAAAAAATTTTCATTTATTTTCATTACTGCGTTTATTTTTGTTGATTTTTTATGTGTTCTTTTGTTTTTTTTGCAACAATGCTAGTTTCATGCTAGCAGTCGTGGTCGGTCAATGACCACCGGGATTTTTCTTTAATATATATATATATATATATATATATATATATATATATATATATATATATGTTGAGGTCTCACACTCATAGACATATCCATACTTATATATACACTTACACACATCAGACACACTCCCAAAGAACAAATGATAACATATAACTTAACAAATACCCTTCGCAGCAACCAATAAAACTGTCAAAATGATCAAGGGAATTCTGGGTCGCATGGATTTCCACAGCCTCTATATTAAAAACAACTCAAAAGAGACCGTTTGACCAACGCAAGGACTAACCAAAATTAGAGATAAAAAATAAAAGAAAACTAGAGATAAAGTTCATTTTCTTCAGAAAGTCATTCATTCCTGTAGTTCATTGTTACTAAGAAGCAGTCATTTTTTTTCTGATGATGATGGCCAAGCTGGCCGAAACTAGTCGAAGAACCAAGTTGAAATAATAAAACAAAAAAAAAAATATTAGTATACAACCCAATGTGTCTGAAATTTTAATTTTTCAATATTTTTATTGCGAAAATGACACACACACACACACACACATACATATATACATATATACATATATATATATATATATATATATATATATATATATATATATTCATACACGTTTCATTAAATAATATTGACAAGTGTTGTCTATTTATTTTATGTAATTTTTTTCGTAACGTCTGATAAGTTTAATAACATTATCGTTGAACGAAGAAAGAAATTCACAATATTGATCCATATTTTCTAATACAATCTAAGCTTTACACACAATATATAAACACACAATATATCTATCTATCTATCTATCTATATATATATATATATATATATATATATATATATATATATATATATATATATATATATATCAGTGTAGCATAGATCTATCCAGCTCTTAACAACTTAAAAGAGACTGTTCGACCAACACAATGAATGTTAAAAGATTCATGTTAAAAAGATAAAAAGTAAAAAAACAAACAAATGAAAACTACAGATAAAAGTTCATTTTCTCCATCAAGACATTCATTTCTGTAGTTCACTGCTACCCGCAAGCAGAAATATTTCTTCTCCTGATGATGGCCATTTTGGCCGAAACTAGTCGAGGAATCTAAATGAAATAATAATAATAAAAACAAAAGAACAACCCAGTCTGTCTGAAGATTTTAATATTTTTTTAATATTCAAAATACATATATATATATATATATATATATATATATATATATATATATATATATATATATATATATATATATATATATATATATTATTTTCCTTCTTTGTTTACTTGTTTTTTACCTTTCTTTTCCTTTCAGTTTCTTCGGATTTTCATTTTCTTTTTCATTTTAATTCAATCGACATTTTAAAAGTTCAGTTTCTTTATTTTTGCCTCTGTTTTTAATTTTCATTCTTTATTTCGTTCTATGCGTCTCTTTTTCATTACGTCTCACACCCTCCCTTTCCTTCTTTCTCGACCTTTTATTTAATCTTTTTGCTTTCTGTTTTTCTTTCTTTTTTTTTTCATCTATAACAATCTTTCTTTCGTTCTTTATCTCTACCAATCCCTCCCCCTCTCATCTCTCTCTCACTCTCTTCCTCTTTCTCTCTCTCTTCCCTAGCCCGTTCTTCTGCACTTACGTTGCTATTTATCTCCTGTCAAATAGTCCCCGTTCGCCCTTCACACACTTTACACTTTACTGAATTTACAAAGTTCCCCAACCGTCACTCTCTACCCCCTCTCATTCCTCCCCCGAATCGCGCATAACATCTTCTAAATTATAACTTCGTTTCTCATTCAGCTCATCTTCTACGCTGGCTGTGTTTCCCTAGATCTCTTGAACGCACTCTCGCACGCAAGTTAAAGGTTTGACGATAAAAATGTATACCTCCATATTAATTCGTCTACAGAGGAATCCACAGACAACGAACAGAAAACTAGCATACGCGCACATACGCAAAAACAAACAAAAAAAAAATTTTAAAATATTTTTTCAATATAAAATTAAAATGAGATAAGTATTAACATGATATCCATTTTAAACTTTTTAAATTACTCTATGTTATATAGTTTGGGCTAATACATAAGTAAAAGGCCAAATTTTTGTCTATAGTACAATTTTATTGTTGGCTCCATTTGGTTACAGAGGTTACAGTGGATTCGTCTTAGTTCTTTTTGCGACTTGAGAGTCGTTGTGTGCTTTGGCTGACAGAAATTTATTTGTTGAATTCATCCAATCTTCTGGAGCTGCACATCCGGTCAAACTCACATCGAATGAATCTCAAACCCTGGCATTTAAAACTGCTACATCGACCCAATTACCACTTCTTCTGCTTCTGCTTTTCTGCTACGCACGTGGTTTTCCATCTTTTTATTGGGACTGACACATCCGTATTTTCCATTTGATTTTTGACGGGACGTGTTATTGGTTGATTTTTTCTATGGTGTTCACTGACCCACATAAGCTATGTCCGGGTTCTGTCAGTTACCGAGAATAGGAACAATAGAAGGAAAAGGAGGATGTATGAGAGAGAGAGAGAGAGAGAGAGAGAGAGAGCTTTCTTTGTTATTCTCTTAGTGAAAAGAAAAGTGTATACTTACATATGATGTTACTACTACCTTATCCTATTACAATTCTCAAACAACTGGAACAAACAAATGGTCAACATTTTTAATGACGTTTCTGCATAGTTGCTCCTCGATCTCACCAATATTCCTGATTATTTCATTCTTCAGCTGTTGAATTATCGTTGGCTTGTTGGCATAGACCTTACTTTTGAGATGACCCCAAAGGAAGAAATTTAAAGGCGTCAATCCGCACGATCGTGGTGGCCAATTGACTTAGCTGTTTCGAGAAACTGGGAACTTCTCATTGCATTTCTGTTTGAACGACTATTCTCGTAATAGACTTCGATAACTTTAACACGGTGTTTGATTGTTAATCTTTCCTTGGTTGAAATTGTCAACGACTTCCAATCGGTCCAAGTAACTGGAACACCCTTTATTTTAAATATAGAATCATATAAAGACAAATTGTTTTTTTGTGTCGCGCCAGAATATTTTTCTCGCCTGAGTACATGCTTCAAATCTACAAATATACCATCCTTCCTTGCACTGAATACCGTTGCCATATATAGTGTGATGCCTCCGCTGTTCATCTCGAGGTCATAGACAAAATCCAGAGACGGATATGCAATGTGATAGGTCCTAATCTGGCATCTCATCTGCAGTCACTTTCTCCTTTTCTCTAACTGTCCAAAATTATTGTAGTTGTAGTAAATAATTACTGACTATCTAATAAGTTAAGCTGTCAAGTTCTGTTATTCCAGACTGAAAAGAGGATTGTAATAGCACTTTGAGCGCATCCTACAAAACTCTGTTCCAGCAGACTAGCACTCAAAATACAGTCGGGACGTGACGACTATTTGGAAGGTCGTGATGTAATAGAGTGTTCTGCTGACACAGATAGGCATCAAAACTGTACTACTTCACCAACCGACAGTTCATAGACATTCCCCATCTCTGACTTTTGGTTGTTTCCCAAGCTGAAGGAGAACATTAAGGGCAGATGTTTTGAAGACATTGAGAAGAGGAAGTAGGCTGTGACAAGGGTCCTGGATACATTCATTTTGAATGATTTCCTCGGGACCGCCACGAAGCTGCTGGACCTCTTCGACAAGTGACTTTCAGTCAAAGGATCCTACTTTGATAGAGATTAGAGTTTGTTACTTCCTTAAAATTAATAAATGTCTTTCCTGAAAATGTCTGAAAAATTCTGGAACGCAGCTGGAATATATATATATATATATATATATATATATATATATATAGTCCTGTTTCATTTTCAAAATTAGGGACTTTAATTTAATTCTATAATTGAATTTGAAGTTTTTAGTTTCTGTTTTAGAAACATGGTAATTTCTGTGTAGCGATGGAACCATATTTTTAAATTAGTAAATGTATAATATTTATGCACTGTAGATTTGCATTGAACACTGTTTTGTAAAAATAAAACTAATTAATAAGAACACCGGATTATATATCTTACTGTTCTTTCTCTTTATTATAATATATATATATATATATATATATATATATATATATATATATAGTGAAACAAAAGCACATTTACTAACTTTGAGGGCGGGTCCTACACACCAAAGCAAGAACAAAAATTCCAAGTACTAGCGACTATTGGTCATCCGCAATCCATAGACGGTGGTACAACGGATCCTGTCTCAGCAACGCAACGATGAACAGTAGCAAGTTTGGATGTTTCGGTCCGTAAATGCAATTTGATACAGCCCTGCAGCCTCGAGTCCATTACTATTCTCGTGACCGTATGTAAAAATCATATTTTCCTGCTCACGAAATGAATAACCTACCATTGTTAAACGGAACACTTGGTATTTAACTCATTTCTACACACGCTGAAGACAGACTAGCGACAAATGTACATGAATGACACATGTAACCTAGTCTACGTGGCAATACAGCGCCGTCTACGAGTAAATTTTCTGGAAACTTCAGTCAAAAACGAAGAATTTGCGGACATGAACATTTGTCTTTGTTTTGGTGTGAGGAATATTCTTTGTAAATGTATTTTTGATACATCCTATATATATATATATATATATATATATATATATATATATATATATATATATATATATATATATATACTAGCATTATGGCCCGGCGTTGCCCGTGCTTGATTCAAAAATCGTACGACTCATACAGCAATCGCTATCACATGACTTAAAATATTTTTGCCGTTCCTTGGCTTTAAAGGAGTGCCCTTTGCCGTGCTGATGGTGCTACATATCTTACTTCTTGCCTATCTCACACTGCAAATTTTTTCTAAGCTTTATACTAAACATTAAATCTGTTACGAAAAAAGAATTAAACAAAATGAACACAAAACGATCAGTTTTAAAAAAAGAACTCGTAACTGGAAAAATCGAATGAAAAAGAATGTTAACAAATACTTTTTCACACCCAACCAAGTTCTGCGGAATCAGAATCAACGTTGAGCGAATGAGCCAATTGGAGTAAAGCGCCATGCATATTTAAATTTTTCCCCATTTGTGACGAATGCAGCTATCGATTATGCTAGTTAACATTTGTGTCACTCAGCTGTTGGCTCTCACACTGGCCAGTACAATTTTCCTGCCTATTCGTGGCAGCCAGCTATAGACTCTCACTCTGGCCAGTAGAAAATGGCCGCAAACTACACGAAAATTGCCGTAGAAGCATGAAAAAATCGATTATTTCTACTATCGATGGGAGTTGGGAAATGCAAAGTCGGTCTTGGCCTTCTCGCTAACTTGGAGAATGTGTCAATTTTGGTGCAAATCCGTCGAAAATTGTGGCAGTGCATTTCTTACACACACACACACACACACACACAAACACACACACATCCTGCCTTATATATATATATATATATATATATATATATATATATATATATATACGAAATTACTCATACACCCATCAATTTCTATTATTTTTATCAATTTCTCAGAAGCCTATATGATGCCAAGTTTTTTTTAAATATTTTAATAAAGTAAAAAAAGCAATATAAAACTCGATTTTTTAACAATGGGTTAAATAAAACAAATTTGACAGGAGAATTATGCAGAATAGGAAAAGAAAATTATTCGTACAATATGAGAAATAGGAAAAAATTGAACAATTTTTACAATATTAATCGTCAATAGCCTGGCCTCTCATCTTTATATCTTTCTGCAATCGTTTTCTAAAGTCTTTGATGAGATTTGAACAAGTCTTTACTGGGATTTTCTTCCATTCTTCAATGGTTACAATTTTAATTACTGGAGGTTTTTTTTGTGACCGACGATTTATTAGAGCTTACAATTTTGCCACAGATTTTCAATAGGATTCAAGTTAAGATTCATTGAAGGCCATGGCAGAAATGTAATCTTTTTACTGAAGCCACGCAGTCACTGATTTAGACGGATGTTTGTGATCATTAACTTGCTGGAAAGAAAATCGCCGACCGAGATGAAGATTTAGCGGTGATATTTGTAGATTTTCATACAGAATTTTGATATAGACTGCAGATTTCATTCTTCCTCATATTAAAATTAATAGTCCTGTCCTCCTTGAGCTAAAACAACTTCAAAACATCATCGAGCTGCCTCCATGTTTTAATATTGCTACTATGTTCTTTGGGGGGAAATCCTTACCTTTCTTGCGCCAAATCTTCTGTATATCGTTATGTCCAAAAAAACTTTTGTTTCACCACTCCAGAGTACTTGTTCCCAAAAGCAATTTTCTTTGTCCAAGAACATTTTGGCAAAATTAAACCGAGCTACAATGTGATATGATTTGTGAAGAGGGGTTCGTAGTAGTCGGTTTCAATAGAACTCATTTCTATTTAAACAACGTTGTAATATGCGAGTGCTTTCGTTGATTCTCATTATATCCAAACATTTAGCGATATCTTTCAAAACAACTCTTGGGTTTATATTAACCTTGCGATAAAGTTCTCGTTGACAATTTGCGTTTTCATTCACGACCAGTCAAATTTCTGTCGCGCCAAACTATTTAGACTTCTTTATAACTTTTTTTTATGTACTGTAGATCTAGGGATAGCTAACCGGTTTGAAATAATCTGTAACTATTTCCTGACTTGTGGAAGTTAATAATACTATTTCTCATGTGAACGCTAAGTTCTTTTTGTCTTAACTATCGTATGTCAACTTAAGAAAAACAATGGTGACACTCTATACATCACGTGATGTTCTTTGCTTGAATTATCACAAATATTCTAGTGAATCGTCTAGAAGTCTTCACCGCTAAAATTATGTAAATTACTTGTACTTACACGAATCAATCAATTTAAAATCAGGTTTCTACTGTATGAACAGTTTTGCCTTTTCTTATTCTGCACAATTCGCCTGTCAAATTTGTTTTATTTGGCCTATTGTTCTGAAAATTTAGTTTTATATTCCTTTTTTGTACTTATTAACATATAAAATAACTCTCATCATCCGGGCATTAGTTTCTGAGAAATGGATAAAGATATTCAAAATTTATGGGTGTACGAATAATTTCGTCGTTGATTGTACATACATACATACATACATACATACATATATATATATATATATATATATATATATATATATATATATATATATATATATATATATGATATCATAAATTTAGTGCTGGTGTTAGTGAAACAGCGATCAATGTAATATAGCAGAGCTATTAAGTATATATTAATAAATATGCATATTATACCACTTGGGTATCACAGCTTTGAGTTTCAGGCACAACGCAATCTTCAGGTACTAAGTATATATATATATATATATATATATATATATATATATATATATATATATATATATACACAAAATTAAAACTAATTTTCACCAGTCCGTTTCTCCTCTGATAGATATTATCAAGGTAAATGTAAATGCATTGGCAAAGATAAGATTTTCTTTTGTATTAATGAAAATATTGATAAACCACAAAACTTCAGACTAAAGGTTAGGAAGGAAGGCGGGATAACATCTACTGATTTTGAAAAAAAATGCTTCCCTAAATCACTGTTTCAAGAGAAAGATTTTATAAATTTAAATTGAAAGCAATAATGGTTCCTCGGTCAATTAATGCCGATTGTTTCCTTATTGGGAAAAGGCTAAGACTACTATTTCTCTTACTATTATTCATCATGTCTTGTCAGAAATGAATTCTGAACAGGCTTCACACAATTATGTTGCCATTACTTTCTCTTCCGTTCGTTATTTTTCGATCTTTATTTCCTCCATTTCCTTCTTCTTTTTATTGTCTGTATATGTCGTCTGCCGTGACAGTGAATGCTGGACAATTTCCTCAAGGATGAAGAGACTTGGAACAACAGAAATATAGTTCTACAGACCAATGCTAAGAATGCCATGAACCGATCATATCAAAAACGTTCTTAGTGGAAGCGGAAAGAAAAATGGCCATCAGAAAGAGACAGTTGTCATTTTTAAGAAAGACGGTCTGGAAAAATTGATACTCACAGGACAGATTAAAGGCAAGATGGACAGAAGAAAACAACGCATAAAATATTTAATGAGCTTGAGTAAATAAATGGCGTTTAAATCAGGGAACAGACAAAATTTATTAAGAGCTACAAAGGACAGGAAAGTGTGGAGAGCCATAATCACTTAGTTCCTGAAGAGACTCAACCTATAGAAGAAGAAGAATTATGGCGGAACAAGGTTTAGGATAAATAACAAAAAAAAAAAAATTAAGAGCTACAAAAAAAGGAAATTGTGGAGAGCCATGATCGTCTACACCCTGAAAGGACACAGCATACAGAATAAGAAGAATAAGCTTGAGTAAATGGATGGTGAAACAGGGTTCAGGAGAAATAAGAAAAAGACAACATTTATTAAGAGCAACAAAGGAAAGGAAATTGTGGAGAGCCATGATTATCTAAGTCCAGAAGGGACACAGAACATAGAAGAAGAGGAATGAGCTTGAGTAAATGGATGTCGGAACAAGGTTTAGGAGAGATCACAAAAAAGACAAAAATTATTAAGAGCTACAAAGGACAGGAAATTGTGGAGAGCCATAAACAAATAGTCCTGAAGGGACACAGCACATAGAAGAAGAATGAACATGAGTCAATGGATGGTGGAACAAGGTTCAGGAGAAATAACAAAAAGACACAATTTATTAAGAGCTACAAAGGAAAGGAAATAGTGGAGAGCCATGATTGCCAACATCTTGAAGGGATACAGCACATAGAAGAAAAAGAAGAATGAGCTTGAGTATATGGATGGCAGAAGAGGGTTAGCGAAACAACAAAAAGACAAACTTCATTAAGCGCTACAAAGAACAGGAAATAGTGGAGAGCCACGTTCACCTAAGTCCTGAAAGGACACGGAACATAGAAGAAGAAGAAGAATGAACTTGAGAAAATGGATGGCGGAACAAGGTTTAGGAGAAATAACAAAATGACTAAATTTATTAAGAGCTACAAAGGAAAGGAGATAGTGGAGAGCCATGATCGCCTATGCACTGAAGGGACACGGCACATAGAAGAAGAATGAACTTGAGAAAATGGATGGCGGAACAAGGTTTAGGAGAAATAACAAAATGACTAAATTTATTAAGAGCTACAAAGGAAAGGAGATAGTGGAGAGCCATGATCGCCTATGCACTGAAGGGACACGGCACATAGAAGAAGAATGAACTTGAGAAAATGGATGGCGGAACAAGGTTTAGGAGAAATAACAAAATGACTAAATTTATTAAGAGCTACAAAGGAAAGGAGATAGTGGAGAGCCATGATCGCCTATGCACTGAAGGGACACGGCACATAGAAGAAGAATGAACTTGAGAAAATGGATGGCGGAACAAGGTTTAGGAGAAATAACAAAATGACTAAATTTATTAAGAGCTACAAAGGAAAGGAGATAGTGGAGAGCCATGATCGCCTATGCACTGAAGGGACACGGCACATAGAAGAAGAATGAACTTGAGAAAATGGATGGCGGTACAAGGTTTAGGAGAAATAACAAAATGACTAAATTTATTAAGCGCTACAAATGACAGGAAATTGTGGAGAGCCACTATCTTTGAGGGCACAGAGAAGAAAAACTTGAACTTCTCTCTTTTCGTTATTTCGCTTCTAAATCTTTTCCCGTTACATTTTCTTCCACTTGTTGTTATCGAAGTTCTTTTCTTTGCTACGTTCATCCGATGGTCTTTTTCGAGCCACTAACGTTTCCATAAATTTTAACGCCCGCCCGCGTTTACTCTTTCTTTTGTGCCTCTTTCAACTCCATTCATCTTATCCTTTCTCCTTCTTATCCCCAAAGTATTTCTTGCTAAAATATTTTAGCATTTTCTGCAGAAATCCAACTTGACATCGTCCTGGGTAAGACGTTAAACTACATCCGCGTCCTGGGTTAGACGATAAATTATGTCCAGCAGCAAGGTCTCTGAACAGGAGGTTTTGAGGAGCGTGGAACCACCTCTTAATTGCTGGTGTTCCCAGGTCCACCCTGACCCGTGGTGGTAGCACCTGTTAGGGTCCCAGCTATGGGCAAATAGTTAACTCTTACCAGCAATACTTTCTGAAAAAAATATTACCAGCAATACAATTTTGAAGGAAAAATATTACCAGAAACAGATTTTTGACAAAACAGAATATTACTAGCAATAAAAAAAAAACTGTTGGCATTTTACGGCATATCAACCATTGAGGTTGATATGCCGTAAAACAAAATAAACCAAATCGACCAAACCAACTTGACATATGTTCCTCTGTATTGGCCAGTCCTTCTGTTCGTACGAACGTCACATCTTATACTCCATATGTTAGTTAACATTTTTTTTTTCAATTAATTTCACACCAAGCAAGGTAATATAGTCACTAAGACGCGAGTGTTTACTGAATTCAAGAGAATTTGAGAAATTATACCATTAAGGGGAGAGGAGAATAAAAGGTCTAGAATTAAGAAGACAGAAGATAACGATTGATATTACATTTAAATCTTTGAAGATCAACGTTGAGTGGTAGCAAGAAGCCGGAAGAGCGTACCCCAAACGAAAAGTGCTATAGAAGAAACTATTTTTTAAAATCATTTCACTCCAAGAAAGGTAATAAAACCACTAAGATGCAAGAAGTTAATGAATGTTGAAGAATATGAGAAAAAATCACTATTAAAGAGAGAGGAAAATAAATGTGTAAGAATTAAGAAGATAAAAGATTACAATTGACACTTTATGAAAATCTATGAAGAGCAATGTTAACCGGAAAGCAAGAATCCGGAAGATATACCCCAAGCAAGAAGTGCGATAGAAGAAACTGTTAACATAGAATTTACGGTTATAGCTACCCATTTCAGCTGCAAAATGATGAGACCTTCCCTCAGTTTGTATTGCATTTAAATTCATAAAGTCTAGGTACCATAGAAGGAATTTCATCAAAACAATTACCATGAAATAGTTATAGAAAAAGCACAGGGAAGCTACATTGCGACGGTTGGAAAGTGTTTGAAGCCGAGAAGCCAGGTCAGAACTAGTAATATAGCAGTTTTTTCGTGTTTTATCAAGAATATCTAAATAGATAGCAAAAGTGCCAAACCTGATGTGACATCAAAACCGTTTCAAAAACAAACAAAAAAAACAAAAATAAAAAAAATAGGGTCAGAACCATAACTGCAATTATTGAGGACCACATGGGTCACATTTTTGAGATTTCCATTTTGGTATTTTTTTAGATCTTCAAAGATACAATACGGTGTGCAGGAATTGCCATGTTTATAAGAAACTACATTCTATATCTGTGGTCCTTGATCACGATGTCTGGGCGATTAGATTTTATTGTTTTCTTTGTGTGTATTGCAAAGTACTACCAAATAGTTACAGATCCTATCTCTGTAATCGCATCTGGGTGGCATTTATACGAATTTCTTGCAGTTGTCTTCCCGTACAAGTTGCATATTTTATTGCTGTCATGACAAGTCTCATATTTCATGGATGCTAACACCGTTCAATCTGATAGGTGATGGTCAATTTTTCTGACTATTCATCTCAATCTGCAGTTAGGGTTAACACAACATTTTCTGTATATTTGCATGATAATTTCTAGTTGGCAAACATTGATCCTCTGCAGGAAGAATAAAACCTTCGGTTTCAGCTTTTAATCCTGCAATACGTAACCACTGGTTTGGGGTGTGTCTACATCAGCTTGTTTGATACGGGCAGAGTATTGATCAGGAAGAGGTGTATCTTGATATTGTTTCTGCATTTCTTATATTGCGTTTGCTTTTGCCTCCTTTAGTCGATTTGACGCTGCAGTAGGTGCAGTTTTGTCTAATTGTTTTTCTTCCTTAACTAGAAATTGCCTTTTGAATCTGGCTTCCTTATTTACGGAATTATGGTTTATTATTATTATTATTATTATTATTATTATTTGATTCTAGTGTATACTCATTTCTTTCCGGGTCCCAATCAGATACTTACGATCAGAAATGGCATCATGATATTTTCCACTGAAAATGTTTGGAGGGAATAAAACACACACACACACACACACACACAGACACACAAACAAACAAACAAACACACACCAAAGATAACATATTTTACATTTCATAGGGTGTAGACTGTACTTGTAATTTTTTATTTAGTATTTCTTTAAGAGATGGGCTACCAGGAATTCCTTCAATGAGTCTCTTGGAATCTTTTCCAATTAATCCGAGGGATCCAACTACACATGGTGTTGTCGTTGTCCTCATGTGCCACATTTTTGAGATTTCGATTTTAAGGTCCTTATATTTTGATATAATCTGCAGGACTGCCATGTCAGTAAGAAGGCACATTTTGTTTTGGGGGTCACAATTTATGGGCGATTAGCCTTGATTGATCTGTCTATGTGTAAAGTCAGATAAAATTGTTACAGGTTCTATCTTCGTAACCAGCTCTGGGTTGTGTCTATACCAATTATTTGCAGGTTAGTTTCCGTAAAAGCTGCAGATTTTCCAATGCTGATATTGGCCCACACTGTCAATCCTATTTTTATATATATTAATACAAGCCTGATACAAGATTGTCAATTGTTTCTGGATATTTCTCACAGAATCTGCATTCTGAGCTAACATATTTTTTTAGTATTTGTTCTCTGTAATTTCGAGTTAGATTATGATTATTATTATTATTATTATTATTATTATTATTTGTTTACGTTATGTTTTCTGCTTTGTGTCCGGAAGACTCGGGTCCAAACTATGGTCCTTAGGGACTATAGGAGAATTGTTATTTAATTGTTAGCACTTTTCTTAGTATATGTGTTCATAGTAGGGCTATCTTCTGGTCAACTGGCATGTTGATATTACCTGGGACATTAGTAAAATTGTCCATTCCTCTTTTCATGTGACCCCGAGCTCCGATTATTATTGGTAGAGTCTCAATCTTCATTCCTCACACCCGGTTAATCTCGATCTTCAGATCCTTGTATTGGGACAGTTTCTCGATAATTTTATGGAGATGTTTCTCTTAAATCATGCTGCTATTTAAATAAGCAAACACTCCCTGTATTTCTTGTCTTTTATGATAATATCAGATCTGTTGGCTTTTATTTCCCTGTCAGTTTGAATTGACATATCCCAGAGGATAGTTACATCGTTAATTTGTCTAACTTTGTCTGGTTGGTACTCATATCATCTCTCAGTGGTTTCGATTTTGTGCTCCTTGCATATCTTCCAGTGCACATATGCCGCTACCTTGTTATGTCTCTGGGTATATATCATTTTTTTAGCAGTTCCGGACCCCCTGAGATAATATAGTCGACAGCTTTAATCATATTATCCACGGTTCTTGCGACGCATCGCCTTGTCCTCCTGGGGTTTTTCTGTAATTTCATTTGGCCAAGTTGTTTTGCTTTTTGTTTTACTCCTTTCGCTTTGTTTTTTTATTGGTTGGGTCTCAGGTATATTAAACTATTTCTTGAAGAGTGCAGATTCTTTGTTGATGGAATAGATTTGGCATTTTACTATTTGTAGGTGAGGGTCACTGGTTTTTGTGAGGTAGGATTCCAATCCGATTGTTGTAGTTTTAGAGTTAGTTCAAGTTGGATTGGAACTTGCCAACCTATAGCTCTTGGTACGTACAGCTTATCAACATTTGATTCCGGGTGGTCCATTCTAGGTTGGGTAGACATTTATTATTATTATTATTATTATTATTATTATTATTATTATTATTATTATTGTTGTTGTTGTTGTTGTTGTTATTATTATTATTATTATTATTATTATTATTAATTTCTTCTTTGTTGCAAATCCTGTGTGCACCTAAAACTGACAAGTGTATGGCGCCATTTTCCGATGTCAGGTGCATAGGTAAGTCCCGTAACCAGTTCCCGCTCTTTTACCCCGCTCAATTTTGACGCCATGTTGATGGCAGAAGACAGCCGCCCAGTCAAGTTTCTAAACAAAAGATTCTTCTTCTTCTTCTTCTTCTTCTTCTTCTTCTTCTTCTTCTTCTTCTTCTTCTTCTTCTTCCGTTATACAATTTTAAGGAGCATTTTCCTGTTTTAAATGTGTTTTTCCTTCTTGAAGGTTATTGGATTTGCCTTCTTGATACTAACATATATGGGAGGGACGTGCAACACTTTTGAGAGAAGAAAGAATTGACAGAAAGAAGGAATAACGAAGAAAAAAATGGTGACAAACTCAAATGGAGAAATTAAACAAAAAAGAGGAACTAGGATAGCACGGATCAAGGTAAGAAGAAAAATAAATAAAAATGATTAAATCATAAAAGCGAAAATAGAAGAGATAGCAATGAAAATGCGGGTAATTTATAAATGATACATACGAATACAGAATTGGCCTGGGAAATTTTAAAGATTACGCTCGAATAAAACTTTCTCCTTTGAGGAAAACCCTGGAAAAAAGATATTAACAATTGAATAACAATTTGATTTTATATCTGATTACATCGCAGATAGACATTAATAAACATAGTTTCAGAGAAACGTCTGAGAATATGAGGATTCGCTGGGTTTTTTTCCAAGTTTCATATTTTGATGCAAATATGTTATTTTTGTTTTGTTGTCCTCCTCTTATCCATCTTCCATCTTCTTATTCTTCATATTAATATTATTGTTATTATTATTTCTTATCCTCAATCTCATCATTATCATCCTTGGCCTTGATATTTCATCGTCATCATCATCATCATCATCATCATCATCATCATCGTTCTTACTACATCATCATCATCATCCTTCTTGTTATTTCATCATCATCATCATCCATCCTGCTATTTCATCGTTATCATCATTCTTCTTACAAATTCATCATCATCATCATCGCCATCATCGTCATGTTTCTATTTCATCATCATCATAATCATTCTTCTCTTTGCTATTTTATCATCATCATCATCATCATCATCATCATCATCATCATCCTCTTGCTATATCATCATCATCATCATCATCATCATCATCATCATCATCATCCTCTTGCTATATCATCATCATCATCATCATCCTTTTGCTATTTCATCATCATCATCATCCTTCCTGCTATTTCATCGTTATCATCATTTTTCAGCTTACAAATTCATCATCATCATCATCATCATCATCGTCATCATCATCGTCATCTTTCTATTTCATCATCATCATAATCATTCCTCTCTTTGCTATTTTATCATCGTCGTCGTCATCATCATCATCATCATCATCATCCTCTTGCTATATCATCATCATCATCATCATCATCATCATCATCATCATCATCATCATCATCCTTTTGCTATTTCATCATCATCATCATCCTTCCTGCTATTTCATCGTTATCATCATTTTTCAGCGTACAATTCATCATCATCATCATCATCATCATCATCATCATCATCATCGTCGTCGTCGTCATCGTCATCTTTCTATTTCATCATCATCATAATTATTCTTCTCTTTGCTATTTTATCATCCTCGTCATCATCATCATCATCATCATTCTTGCTAATTCATCGTTATCATCATTTTTCTCTTTACAAATTCATCATCATCATCATCCTTCTTGCTATATCATCATCATTATCATCATCATCATCATCTTTCTATTTCATCATCATCGTCATCGTCGTCATCATCATCATCGTTCTTATTATCTCATCATCCTCATCATCATCATCATCATCAAAATCATTCAGAATCGTAATTATCGTCATCATTCTTGTTATTTTGTCATCCTGATCATTCTACTTCTTGCTATTTCATTATCATCATCATCATAATTTCATCAAATTTTATATGTTAAACAAAATTTATTCTGCTACTTATCTTCCTGCTCTTTTTATTTGATCCATTGTCATAGTTTTTGCTGTTGTTGATCGTCGCTGTCATCATCGTCATCATCATCACAAGCAGCAACAACAGAATTTTACATCGCTTCCTATTTAAACCTATTCTTCTTCTTTTCCCTTTCTTCCTTCCTTCCTTCCTTCCTTTCTTACTTCCTTCCTTATTACCATATATTATAGTTTGTACTTTATTCAACAGGTTGTCGTTATTTATTCTGACCCACTATTTTTTCTTTCTTTACTGGTCTTTCCTTCTTAAACACTTGCTTCTTTCTTTTCAGTTTGTTCGTTTTTTTTTGTCTCTTTTCCAAAACAAGTTTTATTATTATTATTATTATTATTATTATTATTATTATTATTATTATTATTATTATTATTATTATCATTTCTTCCCTTTTTACAGCCGACCTTGCTCTTCATTTGTTCCTTGAAATACTTCCTTCAATATTTTTTTTTATTTTTATTATTTTTATTTTTGTTATGAATTTTTTTTTCTGCTTTCTTTCCAGTCATTCTATGATTTGAAATCCTTTCCATTTACCAGAGAATCCTCATGATTTCCCCGGAGACCCGCAAGGCAGAGATTCTAAATAGACCCGAGTAAAATATGCGCACAAAAGCAGTGTGGGCGGATTGATAGCTTGACACGCATTTAGATCCATCCGTAGGCATATAGATATGAATGAGCAGACATCGAGCCCTGGATAACTAGCTAAAAAGACGATGATAGATGGGCAATTGATAGCAGGCAAAAAATGTGGTTTTGAGTGATGTGTCCAGGGAAGGAGTGGAACCATGCCAAGCACATTAATCGTTTGATAGATTAAAAAATCTGTGTATTAAACACAGTATAACATAGATAAGTAATAAGATAAGGGAAAATCAAATGTTGCATATAGGAGCACTAAATAGACTGATAAGAATTAAGTCACTGGTAGAACGATAACCTTACTACTCACAACCCCCCATGTATATATATATATATATATATATATATATAGACATTTAGAAAACGTTCATGAAAGTATGTTTCGAAAATAATGTCCCACTATGCATTTCACCAAATTGGCTTCATCAGATCGAAGGTGAAAAGTGAGTTGTGTGTGTACGTATTTGTGTGTGATTAAAATAATGAAATCTTATATTTTATATGTAACAAATTTGGGTAAAATATTCAAAAAAAAAAAAAAAAAAAAATATATATATATATATATATATATATATATATATATATACAGTGTAACCCGGATATAAGAGAGTTGTCGGGACCGTATACGAAGTCTCTTATATCCGGGTTTCTCTTATATGCGGGTTTGCTCTATTTTGTTTAGGTAAGTGTGGCTCTAATTGGGGACCAGAGACAATCTCTCTTATATCCGGGTTTCTCTTATATCAGGGTCTCCTATATCCGGGTTACACTGTATTTAATTCTGGATATGAAGACGCTAACCTAGCACACGGGCACGTTGTCATTAAAAAAGGACTTCCACATTTTGATATTTCTGTTCGGATACAATTCTATATCATAGTAACATGCTTACATACATACACGCACACACGCACGCACACACACACACACACATATATATATATGTATGTATATAATATATATGTATGCATATATATATATATATATATATATGCATATATATAAAATATTATAAATTGATTTATTTAAAATATGTTTTTTTTCGCTATACAGTTCTAACCATGTTTGAAACATGGTTAGAACTGTGTAGCGAAAAAACATATTTTAAATAAATCAATTTATAATATTAATGCTCTGTAAATTTACATTGAGCACTATTTTGTAAAAATAAAAATATCTATAAGAACATCGGATTATACATCTTACTGTTCTTTCTTTATATATATATATATATATATATATATATATATATATATATATATATATATATATAAGATTTTCATTATTTTAAATCTCTAGATATTTTATAGATAGAATACATTTGATAACATTATAGTATTTTGATATATAAAAATGAACATCATACGTCCTCAAATAACTCTAAATATTTCAAACTACTATACCGTAATCAAATATATTGTAACTAAAAACAGGAATAAAAATTCTAAAAAGTCTCATTAATATTAATATATCCACCACTGATCCAAGTAAAAAAAATAAAATTAATTATATACTATAATAACTTTTGTACAACGAACCTAGTCATACGTAACAACACTTCTCCGTCAACTAGAGACTTACAAAAGACCAATATCGTATATCAATTAAAATGTCCTTTGGGAAAATGCATCCTATATAAAAATGTTAGCAAGTATGTTCGTTTTACAACAACGACAATGACGAGAAGGATTACGCTTCACTTGAACGATCATAGTTCAATCTCAGAATATTTAAAGGAACACTCACTTCCACATTCACTGTTTAGACAGATATTAGCCGAAATACATCTGTTTTTCATCAAGATAATAATAATAAAAAAACTTAGAATAATGGAAATTCTTTATATAAGAGAAATGCGTCTAAATTTAAAGTAAACAACGAGTATAGCAACAAACTCCAAAATATTTGCAGGAGCAAATTGTTATAGAAAAATACTATATTTAGATACTAAAATTAAAAAATGTGTTTAAAAAACAAATAAGTTACCTTCCTTGCATAGAGGGATATATTTTGAATTTACAGTGTTAACCCATGACACATATATTTCAAGCCCTGAGATGATCTCAGATGAGATTAAATGTACTTGGGAAAATAAAAATTATTAATTATTATTATCATCATCTCTGTATCTCTATGTAAAATGAGACAGATAATTTCACATATTTTAAGTCATCCTGGTTTGAAGTATATGAAAAATAATAATTTTCCCACCCACGACAAGGAACATATAATAGCTACATCCAGTGTAACCCAATTAGACAGTTTGACCTTCCTTTCGTCTGTATTAAACTACGTGCTTGTCACTGTGTCGCCTACACAAAATGAGAAAGACGTTAATCGGCACAACATTGTATAATATGGAAACGTTCGTGACAGAAGATGATCGTCCTTGGAACGATAATTAGATTGTTTACGATGTCCAAATAACAATAGTTTAAAGATATACAACGCTTTGGAGATTTTAGAAGCATCTATATAAATTTCTGTTCTTGTTACTCTTAAATTAGTAGCTACAAGTCCACAGACATTTTTGAGTCGAGAGATTTACACTTCTACAAAAAAAGTGATGATTAAAATTGATAATATATTGCGAAGTGAGTCGAAATGAGATCGCCACGGATTTTGTGTAAACGCACACTGATACACACACACACACATATGTATATATATATATGCCTGTAATTAATGTATATATATATATATATATATATATATATATATATATATATAGATATAGATATATATATAAACTGAATTAAAAATATGGTTTCATCGAAACACAGAAATTACCATGTTTCAAAAACATAAACTAAAAACTTGAAATTCAATTATATAATTAAATTAAAAGCATTCGTTCTGTTTCATCTTCAAGCGAATTATGAAATAACTTATTTTTTCTAAAAAAAGAAAAAAAAAGAAAAAAATAAGTTATTCCATAATTCGCCTCTGCACAAAGTCAATATCTTATCCTAATCTCCAAAATGTAACCTAGAAGAGGTTAGAGAATGAGGAATAACCAAAATGGACGTTGGAAATGAAATGGTAATCTTTATATTATCAACAAAATACAATACTCGCCAGCGGCGTCAAGTAGGTAAACCACTCCTAGTAGTGGAGTACTTAGCATATTACCCCAACTTACAATAGTGTCCAACGTTTTTATGAGGATTGGGACATCGATACGGTAATATATTTACATATTAAAAAATTCCTCATAAGAATATATGAGGTGAAATAAAAAAATATACATTTCAATTAACCCCCCCCCCACAACGACACCTTTATAATGAATAATTTTTATCCTCCTCCTCCTCCTCTTCTTCTTCTTCTTCTTCTTCTTCTTCTTCTTCTTCTTCTTCTTCTTCTTCTTCACATGATTCACCTCCCTTTCTATTACCCCTAACGACGAATGAATAATATAGTTTTCATTTGTTTTGTTATTTTTTTAAATAAAGTATTAAGAGGTCATTTCATAAAAATCGCCTAAGGAAATCGTAAGGGTGAAACCAAGGTATCGAATACAACTGGTCTCCTGATTTTTAAAGTATATATATATATATATATATATATATATATATATATATATGTATGTATATATGTATATATATATATGTAGAGATAGAGAGAGAGGCAAGATAGATAGATAGATAGATAGATAGATAGATAGATAGATAGATAGATAGATAGAAGTTTAATTAAATAGAACGGATAAAGACTGCTTAAAATGTTTAATGTATTTCTCCCATTTTTGTATAAGCTGTCGAGTATTGCGGTCGGATATTTGTCTGTATTTCATCGATACAAATAAAAAAAATCATTTGAAAATTGAGAAACAATAAAATATTAAACAAACTTTCTCGATTCTATTAATGAAATACTTGATACCTAAATATAAATCGTATATAAATATATATATATATACATGGTGGACTCTCCTATGAACGATAAATGAGGGTCAGCAGTGGATGGTACCTTTCGTTTTACACTTATACATGCTAGCAGGGACTATTGTGGAGAAAATCAGGTAAGAGAGAGACATATTTCACTTGTGCTTTCTTCAGTGCGATACTAGCCCAGCTTTGCTGCGACCAACGAAGCCACACTGACAGATTACATTTGTTAAAGCAGGATTTTGATGGTATCTCTGCTTCAGAGTTTGATGAAGGGGATCACGGTGTTTCAGTCTAATGTCTTCAAAACCCTTTAACTTAATGAAACATGTCTTACGCCACTCCTTTCGGTTTGATGCTTGGTCTTCCTAGGTTTTCACATCAAAGTTGAGGCGTTTCAAATTGTCTTTCATTTTGTCTTTGTGGCGTAAGAGTGGACGTCCAACTGAACGCTTTGAGTTTGGTAGTTGTCCATACAGCACCTTTCTTACAACAGGACCAGCCCACCTAAGTTGTAACTTGCTAGAATGGTTTCCATGCTTGTGACGTTGTTACATTTCTTCAGTATTGCACTATTCTTGACCCTCTCATTCTATTTTATATCACATTTATCAAATATCACACACACACACACACACACACATATATATATATATATATATATATATGTATAATTTTTGCTGTTACAAGCATTTAAGAACTTTGTTACTATACTCATAATTGAATTTATTTATGTTGGGCTTTAATTCTCTTATATACAGAACTTCTAGGATTTTTAGTTTTTGCTTATTATTATTTTTATGCAATATAGATATATTTTCAACTAATATCTGTCAAAACTGTGAGTGTGGGCATGAACGTTCCCTTAAATGTTGTGATTTTGAAGTATGCTCGACCAAATAGAACGTAAGTCTTTTTATTAACATCGTCGTCGTAAAAACAAAATATGTATTAACAATTTTTTCAGAGATACAATATCCTAAAGCACATTTCAATCGATATACAATTCTGTCCTTTTGTATGATGCTAGTTGACAGGAGAAGAATTGTATTGGACAGCTAGGTTGGTTGTATTAAATTTAGTTTAGTATATGATTAATTTCCATTTTTTTACTTGAATCTGTGGGGATATATTAGTATTTATGTGTTTTTTTAGAATCTTTTCTCTTGCTTATAGTTAGAATGCAGTGTATTACGGTATAGTAATTTGATATATTTAGAGTTATTTAGAGTGATTTTATAATGTATTGGACTCATTCTTTTTTATGTTTATATTCTTAATAGCTCGTCTAATTTGTTAATCAACAATATAATTAGGAAAATCATTATTAATGAGGGTTGTTTAATATTTTTACAATATTAAACAAGGCCTCATTAATAATGACTATTAATTAATTTCTAAATGATTTCCCTCCATCTCTACTGCCTGCTTATTTTTGTCCTCATTCATACAACCATAAAATAAAAGCCGGCCACTCATCTTCGAGGATACCCGTCTACTAAGGCGGCTAGCCAATCACTTTTGTAGAAGCTCACTCAGGCACGGGTTGTTTAATATTTTTAAAATATTAAACAAAGCCTCATTAATATTGACTATTAATTAATATCTAAATTATTTAACCATGCCTGTTTGAATGAAAATATGCCGCCTAAACACACACACACATTAATATGTATATATTTATTTATATGACATGAATCATTCATACAAAAAACAGATTAGTTAAGTTAATGATATAAATGTCGAGAATACATCTTAGAAACAAATTTATTAAAATTACATTAACCCACGAACCTCTAGATGAATGTTGGGATCCCTGTTTTTAATAAATTCAACTTGTATAAGGTCTTTTTTTGAAGTGCAGTTGAAATGAACTGAAACCAAGTTGCATCTTTGTAGTGAGTAAAATGGTTTTGTCTATATGATAAAATTATAATAAATAAATAATTATCGCTCTACTATCGTCATTGAGCCTGATATATATATATATTATAATTTTATCATATAGACAAAACCATTTTACACACTACAAAAATGCAAACCATTTTCGTTTCTCAACCGTCGAAGTGCAGTTGAAATGCACTGAAACGAAGTTGTATCTTTGTAGTGAGTAAAATGGTTTTGTCTATATGATAAAATTATAATAAATAATTATTTCTCTACTATCGGTATCGAGCCCTCTTCTGGATTAATGCTGTGAACGTTAGAATTTATGTATTACTTTCGTTCTCATCGTATCGGATATATATATATATATATATATATATATATATATATATATATATATATGACATCATTGATTACAACTGGAAATAACTTCTAACTTTAGTTTCAGTTAAATTTAATTTGTATCATATATTTTACCTTAATTATTGAACTCTGAAATCTTTATCTTATCAGAGTGGAAATCATATTTAAAGAGTTTGGAAAAGCCTTAGTCAGATTCAACAAAACAGACAATGTTTACTCGATCTCTAAGTTTATATGCTGCTTTTATCACAAGCTGTCACCCTATCGCTCACATTTCTGCGACGCTTGTTCCTAGTATTTTGTGATCGTGTTGGATATTTTGAGATTCCTATATTTGTGACCCAGTCACACTTTGTTGGCGTACTGAACTCAATAATCATAATAATAGTACCTTTAAACAAATCAACTCGCATAGCGATGTAACTCAGGACTTAACAAAAATCTTTACAATATAATACCATGTTTTCGAAAATATTTTGTAAAATCGTTTCTAATCTACAGGTTGTTTGAAAAGTAACTCCCGTTTTTAAAATACTTAGAATTTATTTATTAACCATAATTTTTTACAAGAAATGGATATGAGAGGAAAAATGCTCTAGAAGTTAAAAAAAAAAATGAAAAAAAAAAGAAAAAAAAGCAATGGCCTTGCGGATTAATCCTGCCAAATGTATTTCGTCTCCTTGTGGTTGTTATTTCAATTCCTGGTTTTGATAATACTTAAATCTCTTATTCTGTATAAGAATAGCGGTAGAAAGCGTGTGAGCAACTGTGCCTTCCTTACGAAGACCGGTCAGCATTAATGTAAGTGCTTTCTTGGCGACAGGCATAGTCCTAGGTCTAACCTGACTCGTTGCTGTCGTAACTCAAGGACTGAGCGTGTAGATGCGTCGCTTTGACGTCACAAAATCTTGATGACTTTGATACAATGTCCTTCAACTACCTTTCTCTCTTGTGACATCCGCTTTGATTCGAACTACAGTATATCTTTCTAATCTAAAGTGTTATTGAAAAGTAACTCCCTATTTTAAAATATTTATTTAATATCTATAACTTTTACAAGAAATGAATATGAAAGGAAAGCGTTTAACATTAGGTTTTACTTAAAATTCGATTTCGCTACTAGCTTTTCCAGTGGCCCAGGAAAATTGTCAAGTGAATTCACCAGAAACTCTTGTGGTATGCAAGACGTAATTTATTGTATTCGCCATTCAAGATCTTCCAAAGACTTGGTTTTGTCCCCACATGCTAATGTCGCCGATGGCAATGCTATGGCAGGGCTGGCGGGCATCCGATGGCAACGCCAGCGGTTCTCTGGTGACAGTCACAGGCGTGCTACCGTGGAACTAGAACAGTCTACCCCAGTGAGCGAAATAAATGGTTCAGTACGACATTCCGACCACCTGAAGAAGGCCGAAGCGTGATAAGTATGGCAACAAAGATGAGGACACTAGTCTGAATAATGTAAATAGTGTACATCTCAGAAATATAAACAGATACAGATTGATTCGTTTTTTATGGTTTACCAACCATTTTCAGAATATTTAAAGCCAGAAATATTTTTAAATTGTAAGACTAGGAGGGGGTGTAATCATAATAAAGACTTAGTGATATAACTTACACTAAAAAACATAGCTGTAGAAGATGTTGATTCATAACTTTGCCGAAGGTATTTGCGCGTAAGGGAATTTTACGAACCCGACCGGAATTGAAACTCGGCTCTCCGATTAAAAATTCCGAGTCATTATTAGTTACACCACCCGGACATCCAAGCTTACAGCACCTGGTATTCCTAAGTTCTCACCCATATAAGTACTGATCAGGCTCGGTATTGCTTAACTTCGGTGTTTGTATGGGAAACAATACTTTAACGTGATAGGAGCGTGGGCAAAATTGAAAGGAAATAGATACATACTTAACATCAGAAAGTGTAAGTTACTATTCCTTATCGGTCGCCCATATACCTACTAACCAGTATCAACGTGGTTTAACTTCGGTGATTATACCTGAACCGGTGGTTCAACGTGAGCTGACCGTAAGCCAGCAACATATTTATTCTTTATGATATTTTTTCTTTTTCAGTTTCTTTTTCTTCTTCTTCTTTTTTTTCTTCTTCTTTTCTTCTTTTTCTTCTTCTTCTTTTGTTTGTTCTTACTGTTGTTCTTCATTTTCTTTTTCTACTTATTCTTATTTCTTCTTCTTCTTCCTGTTCTTCTTCGTTTTCGTCTTAACTCTTATCTTTTTCCTCTTTTTCTTCTCTTCTTGTTCTGCTTTTTCTTCTCTTCTTTTTCTTCTTCTTCTTGTTCTTTTTTGTTCTTCTTCTTGTTCTTTTTTCTTCTTTTTCTTCATTTTCTTCTCTTCTTCTTTTTCTTCACGTGTTCGTTTTCTTTTTCTTACTTTGTCTTCTTTTACTTCTCTTCTTCTTTTTCTTCTTTTACTTCTCTTCTTCTTTTCTTCTTGTTCTTTTTCTTTTTCTTATTTTGTCTTTTTTTACTTCTCTTCTTCTTTTTCTTCTTTTACTTCTCTTCTTCTTTTACTTCTCTTCTTCTTTTTCTTCTTTTGTCTTCTTTTTCTTCTCTTCTTCTTTTTCTTCTTGTTCTTTTTCTTTTTCTTATTTTGTCTTCTTTTTCTTCTCTTCTTTTTCTTCTTGTTCTTTTTTTCTTTTCCTTCTTTTTCTTCTCTTATTCTTTTTCTTGTCCTTCTTTTTTCTTCTTTTTCTTCTTGTTCTTCGTATTCTTCTTTACTATCATGTATTTTACTTATCTTCTTCCTTCTTCACCTTCTTTCTTTCTTCATTATCATATACTTCTTCGCAATGTTCTTCTTTTTCCTCTTCTTCTTCGTTTTCGTCTTAACTTTCTTCTTCTTCCTCTTCTTCTTCTTCTTCTTGCTCCTCTTATTCTTTTTTCTTCCTCCTCCTCTTCTTCTCCTCGTCCTTCTTCTTCTTCTCCTTCTTCTTCTTTCCACGTACTTTTAGATTGTCATTTTCTTCATCGCTATTAGTAACTTTTACTAATTCTTCATAATGACTCTCTCCTTCATTTTTCTTCTTCTTCATCATCATCATCATCATCATTATCATCGTTTTACTCTCTGTACCAATTTTCTTCCTCTCATTATTAATTTTACTTCAAATTCCTATATGCATTCTATTCTATTCCTATCACCTTATCGTCCTCTACTCCTTCCATTGTCAATCTACTGCGAAAGCATGACGCCATTATTCTCAATTATTATTATTATTATTATTATTATTATTATTATTATTATTATTATTAATAATAATAATAATAATAATAATAATAATAATAATAATAATAATAATAATAATAACAATAACAATAATAATCTATTTAAAATTATGACTTCTGTCACTCATTTAAATTCTCTTTGCCAAAATATTTACTTTCTGGCATTTATTTCTGAGATCATTAAACAACAAAGAAAGGAAGAAAAAAAGACCCTGACATTTCAAGACTTCTGTTTCTTTTCTTTTCGTCCTTTTCAACTCCCAACTTTTTCAGTAGACTCAGTGTGTAAACACTCATAAAATGGTCACTTAAAAGCCCCAGCAACGCCGGCCGAGCGTGTCTGCGCGTGCGCGAAGCCGACCAATGAAGCGTGTCGTTCGCTCACTTGCCCAGAACGATCGCGAACTGTTCACTTTGCTGAGCACAGCGCCGCCGATTGTGCCCAAGCGATTGGTAAAGAAGCAGAGCGTGTCTGTGACGCGTAATTTATGTTTTATTTTTTCTTTGCTCCTTCTTGTATGGAATGGTTTGGATGGTAAGGGCCGGGTCAATAGACTAGGGAGGAGACGAGGAGGGTACGGAGAAGTTGTGGCTGCTCGAGAAAAGGTAAGAAAGGAATTCTATTTGTATGTGATGGAGATTCAGATTTGACGATGTTTTTTATAGTAGAAAATTACCTCATAATTATCGGAGAAATATGGAAGAAACATCACACCCACGCATGCATACTTGGATACACTCAAAGAATAAGTACAAAAGAAAGAAAGAGAGAAATATATAAATATAGAGAGTGAGGGAGAGAGAGAGAGAGAGGAAGGGTGTGAGAATGACAGGAAGATATAAAATATGCTAAGGGAGTGGGAAAGAAAGAGTATGAGAGAGAGAGAGAGAGAAAAAGAGAGAACGTAGAATGGAATATGAGAAAAGGAAAAAAAAACTAGAATACAGTAAAGGGGGTGGGGAGAGAAACGAGTTTGTAAGGAGAAGGACTGAGAGATATTTTGACGGTCAGGAGAGATATTAAAATGGAAGCGAGAAGAAAGAATTAGATTCACTGAACTAGAAAGAAAGGAAAATTATCAGAAAATATGGAGGTACAGATAAGAAGTGGAGGAGGAAGTAATGAGATTCAGAAAGGTAAAAGAAGATATAGATATAGATAGATAGATAGATAGATAGAGAACGAGAGAGAGAGAGGGAGAGAGAGAGAGAGAGGGGGAGAAATGGAATGATAGACAGATAGATATGAACGGAATGAACGACAGTCAGGTAGATAGATAGATATGAACGGAATGATAGATAGATAGATAGATAGATAGATAGATAGATAGAGAAAGAAACGGAATGATAGACAAACAGATAGATATGAACGGAATGAACGACAGTCAGATAGATAGATAGATAGATAGATAGATAGATAGATAGATAGATAGATATGAACGGAATGATAGATAGATAGATAGATAGATAGATAGATAGATAGACAGAGAGAGAGAGAAATGGAATGATAGACAAACAGATAGATATGAACGGAATGAACGACAGTCAGATAGATAGATAGATAGATAGATAGATAGATAGATAGATATGAACGGAATGATAGATAGATAGATAGATAGATAGAGAGAGAGAGAGAGAGAGAGAGAGAAATGGAATGATAGACAGATAGATATGAACGGAATGAACGACAGTCAGATAGATAGATAGATAGATAGATAGATAGATAGATATGAAAAGAATTAACGATAGATACATGGATAAATAATAGATATGAACGGAATGAACGATAGATAGATAGATAGATAGATAGATAGATAGATAGATAGATAGATATGAACAGACTGAGATAGATGTGGACAAGAATAGATAAATAGATATGAACAGAATGGACGATAGAAACAATGAGCTAAATGAGATAATAAGACGAAAGATAGATAGATAGATAGATAGATAGATAGATAGATAGATAGATAGATAGATCCCAAATTAGGCATATTTCTTGATTGTATGTCTGGCTATTTTCCAGACATAATGAAAAGAAGGAAATATATTTAGAAAGTATATAATTTGTAAATCAGTAAGTAAACAAGTCACCCCGCCTTGCAAATCAATCCTTAGAATGCCTTTTTTTATTACCACCGCATCGAATGACCTTGCTGTCAATTACAGACAATCACAGTAAAACAAAGAAAAATAATTCTACTGGTGAATCGAGCAGTGGCAACTCTAATTAAAGCAAAGATAATTATAATAAACGCTACAACGATTGAAATAATGATTTCAATTTAATTACACTAAGAATGGAATAAAATGCACAATAAAATTAATAATTAATGCAGCCATAAAAATAATAAAAAAATGTTTTAATTATAATAATTTGAAAAATAGATTTTGTTTTCCTTTCTCCTTGTTTCTAGTAGATCGACATTTGCAACATTGGTACAAGGTCGTTTCAGCTAGAATTTTTGAAATGCCTGCGGTGACCCAGTTTTCACCCCTGTTTAAAATTATCGGTTCTTTAGAAAAAATGAAAGTGACATAAGATTATTGCTTAGAAAAACCTTTACAGGCTAACTACATAGCTGTGGAATCTTACATACATTAATTTTAACCTTATTTTTTTTTTCAGATTTCTCCAAAAATTATCTTATATTTTTATATGCCTACCATTCATCCTTGCTTAGAAAATTGCTGTTACATATGGTCCAATGCCTCTGCTATTACCTTGATTTCCTCGAAAAAAAAAATCCAAAGAATCAGCAATATTATTGGTCCTGATCTGGCATCTCGCCTTCAGTCATTTTATCACCGCTTTAAGATTGCCGCTCTCTGTCTTTTCTATAAATATTTACATAGTATTTTTTCGGGTCAGTTCCTTCCCTATAGTATCTAAACAAGCTCAGTAATAGACTGCCGTCAAGATCTCATCAATTTAATTTTGAGTTGGCTAGATGTTGGTTCTATCCAAACAGTTTCCTTTCTCGCACTTTTCGCTTGTGGAGCTCGATTCCAGCGCCATGTTTTCCAACCAACTTTAATCTACAAAAATTAAAATGCAATTCCAATCTCTATCTCCTCTCCTCTTGATTATTATTACGTTGGTGCAAAAAGTGTCGTTTTTTGACGTTAAAAATAAGTCAAAAAGCGACATTATTTTTGCACCAACCTAATATTTCTCATTCTGCTCATTATTACTGTTTCTGTTCCTAATTCTTTCACACCCTGTAGCACTTTGCGTCTTAGTGGCTTTAATGCCTTGAGCATGGGGTTATACCGATTTAAAAAAAAATGTATGTATGCACGTAATTGTGCATATGTCAACAGTTTTTCATGATTTAATGCGCGCGTGAGCTTGACATTATAACAGAGAGGAAAGAAATTCCATAACGGATAATTTTTTCACGTTCCAATGGACGCTCAGCACATTGTCAACGGTTTTGCATTTAAAAGCATAATGAAAAAATAGGGTAATAATGGATAGAAACTTTGTATAAATACTTGTACTAATGAACAACATATAGTTTTGTACCACTTCCACCTCTGAAGATGATCATGGAAGAAGATCGAAAGTACTTGGGAAATGAAAATAATAGAAATTTAAACAGCTATAGCACATTTCTCTAATTCTTTAATATCAATACACGGAAGATTATTCGTGGATATGAAAGGATTTTATTAAAAATTAGCAGACATAATATCTTTAATTTATTCAATCAAACATACCTAAAAGAGAATTTGTTGCCTAAATACACAATATATATATATATATATATATATATATATATATATATATATATATATATATATACTGATGACGGTTATCCAACTAATTCAGTCATCAGTTGAGAGAGTGCTATCTTCTTTCCTTCTGTTATTTCAATGTCCGTGCAGACTTCCACAAATTAAGTGCATCAATATTGATTGCCTTTAAAAAGTGAAAAGAAAAATGACAAGTACAAATCAAGGGAACTTAAATACTTTATCTCAATTCGATGCCTTGCTTCCCATTTTGCTCGTCGCTTCATCATAAGAAATGCGGAGAGGAAAGAAATGATGTTTGGGAACAAGAGAATTTGGTTTTCCCCGGGTGATTAGTACAACTTTCAGAAGAGTTACATTCCAGAGCAAAAAAAAAAAAAAAAAATATGAAAGACATTTTAATTAACATTTCTTTTTAAATAAAATATTTAATCAACTGCAATTGATGAAGTCCATTTTAATTTATTCGTAACCCACTTGTCTGTTAATCTAAATTTCAGTGAGCACATCTCCTCTGTAAGAACATAGGTATATATTGATGTCAATAATGTGATGAATAAACTCAAATATACTCTCTCTCTTTCCATTTGTCTCCCTACATCTTGAAAATATATTTAAATTGAGCACTGTGGAGTGATAAGCAAATTCTATAAACAGCCACCTGCGTTAATGCAAAGCTCTTCAGTAAAATGAATTGGAGCACTCCGGCTGATTAGCACTTGTTTACTTTCGTAAAAACAATACGCTAGATTTAGTTGTTTCTCTGTGTCGAATGAAGATATCTCTTTGGTAGAAACTCTGACTGATCGTTTGGGTTTCGATCCGGGCTTGAGGTATTCGGATGTCTAATCGCACAGAGGAGCTGTGATACAGCGAAACAATACTGTCTGCGAATGACATAATTTAGCTCTTGAAAATATATTTCAATTGAGCACTGTTGTGTGATAAGCTAATTCTATAAACAACAGCCACTTGCGTTAATGCAAAGCTCTTCAGTAAAATGAATTGGAGCACTCCGACTGATTGGCATTTGTTACATTCGTAAAAAACAGTACGCTAGATTTAGTTGTTTCTCTCTGTCAAATGAAGATGGCTCAGTGGTAGAAACTCTGACTGATCGTTTGGGTTTTGATCCGGGCTTGAGGTATTCGGATGTCTAATCGCACAGAGGAGCTGTGATACAGCGAAACAATACTGTCTGCGAATGACATAATTTAGCTCTTGAAAATATATTTCAATTGAGCATTGTTGTGTGATAAGCTAATTCTATAAACAACAGCCACTTGCGTTAATGCAAAGCTCTTCAGTAAAATGAATTGGAGCACTCCGACTGATTGGCATTTGTTACATTCGTAAAAAACAGTACGCTAGATTTAGTTGTTTCTCTCTGTCAAATGAAGATGGCTCAGTGGTAGAAACTCTGACTGATCGTTTGGGTTTTGATCCGGGCTTGAGGTATTCGGATGTCTATTGCTGTCTGCAATGCCACACACACACACACATATATAAATATATACATATATATATATACATTTAGCAGTAAGGAAGATTATTTTTAGTGTTTTCGTAAATACGTTTGCTCTACATTATCTATTTTGGATTATTGACTTGAGCCCTTTTTAGCATTTATACATTTTAGACGCAGCTGTTTTACTATATATATATATATATATATATATATATATATATATATATATATATATATATATATATATATATATTAGTTGTTTCTCTCTGTCAAATAAAGATAGCTCAGTGGTAGAAACTCTGACTAATCGGTTGGGTTTCGATCCGCGCTTGAGTATTCAGATGTCTAGTCGCACTGAGGAGCTGTGATACAGCGAAACTGTACTGTCTGCAAATGACACACACACACACACACACACACATATATATATATATATATATATATATATATATATATATATATGTATACACGCATATATATATATATTATAGGTCTGTTATGTTACATCGAGCACTGTTTTATTAACACCCGCACTATATGTTCGATATATATATATATATATATATATATATATATATATATATATATATATATATATATATATATATATATATATAATATAGATATAATTGTTGAAGGTGATGAAATGCGTGTTTTATTTTGCAATTTTGTTAAATTCATATTTGGGAATACAAATTTATTCTGAATGTAGCTTAGATGCGGCACAAGGCCGAAAGCATAAAGCACCCAGTGAGGATCGAACTCACTATTCAGTCGTATCCTACATATGCACACACACACAAACACAAACACGCGTATATATATATATATATATATATATATATATATATATATATATATAAAAGAATTAATAAATTTTTAAATTATTAATGTAAATAATTTTATAATTTTAAGCGTTATTAACACTTTGAGCCCTGATCACATTTTAGCAGTGGTAGAGAAAAGTGAAGTAATGTCAAGCCACCTGTTGAATAGTGGTAGAGAAAAATGACATAATGCATATGCATATATATATACATATATATATATATATATATATATATATATATATATATATATATATATTGTGCTTTATCGGGTACTTCGACGTGGTGTTATCCATGTTTGCCTTGCTCCATCAATTATGGCTGATTATTGACTTCAGTCCATACTGGGTGCCCAGTATGTTCAGCCTTGTGCCACAATTAAGTATGCTTTGTAAATCACGCACTACGACGTGGATCAATGGTCAGCAAGCTTGTCTCGCTATGTCTATTAAGAATTTTTTATAACTTTGAGTATTTCATATCTCGGCCTTTTGCTTTGAAAATCCCTATATATTGCTGAATACAACTGGCACTATAAATTTATATAAGTGTGAGTTTGTTTCTATGTGTGTGGAGAGAAGACACTTCAGTATCCCTAATTACATATATCGATAGGTAGCCCTTCTGTCCTGTAATATATTGTAAACTTTGTCCGCTCGTGTTTTTTACGTATGTAAAATAAGAGTTAAATAAAACTAATGTTTTTACTCTGTTCTTTCATGATGTTTCATCACATGATCACGTATAAGTGTTCATTGCACTATATGTCTTTATCGATATCGATGTCTAGGTGTGTGTTGCAAAAACAAACCTAATTTGCAGCTACTTTCAGCTGTGCAGTTAAATCGTGTGATTCTATTTTAGAATTAAATTTTAATTGAAATCAAAATCGAAACTGAAAGTAAAATAGAAATGTGGGCTTGGAAAGGGAAATTGAAAATGAAAGTGAAAGTAGAACAGGAAGCTAAAAAAGTATTTCTTTGCGTTTCCATCTTAGGTTTTCTTTGGAAAAAGCGAAAGAAGAAAAGTAGGTTTCTCTCTTTTGTTTTTACTGTATCTGATTTTAAACAGTTGGTAATGTTCTTTGTGGTGGGGCGGAATCGTATCGCAGAACTGAAAAAATAAAGAGTGCTCTATTCCATTAGGAATAGATAGAGAAAGAGGGACGTCATTGCTACTTATAATAAAAACCAAAGCCTGCAAAGAGGAAGCGGAAATGACAGTTGATGGGAAAAACAAGAAGGAAAGTCAGAAGATAAAAAATGAAAATGCACACAAAGTAATATACAGCAAAGAAAGAAAATGAAACACATAAAAAAATAAACCAAGTAAACAAAAAAAAAAAAAAAGAAAACTATTTCTCAAAGAACGAGTTATTACTCTATTTAAAAATTAAATGTCAGTACGAACGAAAGGTGTTGGTAGATTATCCTGGTGACAGTAACAGATGGCTTGGAATATTCGCAAGGCGTGTTGCGGGCAGAGGCAATACGCAGAGTTATTCTTGAGGAACGAGGCCACATTATACAGAGTAAGATATGCATATGTGCACATTAGTTGATAAGATAAATATATATATATATATATATATATATATATATATATATATATATATATATATATATATATATAGGATCTTCGTTAAGGCGAATCGAGTTCTTCAGTCACTGCCGTGTTTGTCTAAAAATAAATACGTCTAAATTTACCTCCATCCTTGCACTACGCCAATGGCTTAGCGGTAAAATCTCCGACTGATACCAAATGAGTTTCGATCCCGGCAGTCGGATGTCTAACCACACTGAAGATCTGACAAACAGCGACACTGTCTGTCTTTGAATGGCAATATATACATGCATATGAAAAAACTATTTCGGTTGAGCTCCTCGGGGAGAAAAGTGAACAGTGACTATTACTGCTGCTGACGAAAGACTCTTTGTTAAGACGAATCGTGTTCTCCGGTCACTGACGTGTTTGTCTAAAAATAAATACGACTAAACCCCCCTTCATCACTGCCGTGGGCTAATGGTTTGGGGGTAAAATAGTTACATTAAATGTACAATTTAACTAAGGGACCCTCCTGGGTTAGCCTCCTTCTAGATATTGGCAAGAACTAAACATTTTCTTTTTTTTTTTGCAATTGTCATTTTTAAACCAATTTGTCACATTTTCCAAATCATTTCTGGGAAATTTAACTATATTCTCGACATAGAAAAAACAAAAAACAAAAAAAAAGTTTTAGTAAAAAGCAATTTACTAACACCAATATCCAGAACGAGGCTTACAAAGCAGCGTCTCATTTTTTTATTTTTTTATTACCGAATCTGGTTTGTTATCTTTCCGTTTCCGAAACACGTTGGCCCATTTGGTATCATTTTATTTATGTCTACCATTCGCCCTTACTCTGAATATTGCTGCCACTTCTGGTCTGGTGCTTCTGCTTACCCGCGTCCTGGGTAAGACGGTAAACTACATCCGTGTCCTGGATAAATCTATAAACTGCATCCGTGTCCTGAGTAAATCTATAAACTGCATCCGCGTCCTGGGTAAGACGGTAAACTACATCCATGTCCTGGATAAGTCTATAAACTGCATCCGTGTCCTGGGTTAGATGATAAACTAGATCCAACAGCAAGGCCTCTGATCAGGAGGCTTTGATAAGCGTGGATGCACTTTTAACTGCTGGTGTTCCCAGGTCCACCCTGACCCGGGGTGGTAGCGCCTGTTAGGGTCCCAACTATGGGCAAATACTTAACCCGAAATTCGGTTTAAAATATTATGAAAGTGTAAATGTTGGTTTTAATACCAGCAACATATTTTTGAAGAAAATAAATATTATTAGCAATATATTTTTGAAAAAAAAAATATTAGGAGCAATATATTTTTGAAAAGAAATATTAGCAGTAATAAAAATCTTGTCGGCATTAAATAACCCATTGAGGTTGATATGCCGTAAAACAAACCAGACCAAACCAATATATACTGAGATAGATAGATAGATAGATAGATAGATAGATAGATAGATATTACCAGTAATAAAAATCTTGTCGGCATTAAATAACCCATTGAGGTTGATATGCCATAAAACAATCCAGCCCAAACCAATATATACTGAGATAGATAGATAGATAGATAGATAGATATTACCAGTAATAAAAATCTTGTCGGCATTAAATAACACATTGAGGTTGATATGCCATAAAACAATCCAGCCCAAACCAATATATACTGAGATAGATAGATAGATAGATAGATAGATAGATAGTAGATAGATAATATTACCAGTAATAAAAATCTTGTCGGCATTGAATAACCCATTGAGGTGTTGGTATGCCGTAAAACAAACCAAACTAAACCCAACCAAACCAAGATGCAAAATACAAATTGTGGATTTAAAAAATATCAAGTACAAAAATTTTAACATATGGAAGCGTTTTAACAGAGTACGGATAATGTGGCACCGAAAATCGAAGGTGCATTGGAATAGCTAAAGATGCCTTCGGGAAGTTATTCAAAGTATGACGAAAATGGAAAATTTTGTAAGAAACAAAGAAACGAGCAATGGAATGGTATATAATATCGGGCTGTGTGGCAATTAATAGTAGATATTTTCATCAATGTGGAAGAAGAGACTAGAGACATAAAAAATGTGGCTCTACCGAAGGATGCTAAGAATTATACGGACAGAACACGTGAGCAATTAGGTATTAGGTTGGTGCAAAAATAATGACGTAACAATGTCGTTTTTTGACGTTAAAAATACGTCAAAAACGACATTATTACGTCATTATTTTTGCACCAACCTAATAGTTTGGAAGAAAACGGAATCAAAGAGGCCACTTTTATTTAGAATCAGAAAGCCGACTGAAATTTCAAGGGCAGATAATAAGGAAAGAGCGCTTGTAAAATTTAACACTCGCATGACATATTGAAAGCAAAATGAGAATGGAAACGAACGAATAACCTAGCTACCAATCTTATGCTAAAAGCTACGATTAATAGGAAGTGGTTGAGAGCCGTTATCGTCAACGTGCTGAAGGGATACGTCACACAGTAGTAGAATTTTTATTCGTTTACTGAGCAGTCTTTTAAATAATTGCTTTCCCCGCTTCTTTAATAGTAGTATGGGCCTATTTTGAGAAAGATTTTCGGCTGTATGCTTTTAGTCTATACGCGTCTGTGTCGTCTGCTTTCACGGTCAGCGAAATTAGATCAAGTGAGGTTAAACGAACGGAAAGCACGAAGCCATTTTGACGTTGGGGTTTAGCCAAACTGTAACCCGATCTCTGGATCTTTCAGACGTAAACAATCTCTGGCGACAAAACATTTATTTATATATATATATATATATATATATATATATATATATATATATATATATATATATATATATATATATATTCATTTTCTTCTCTTTTCGTTTTGCACCCCCCCCCCCTCATTTTTACTAGGGTAAGTCCTCAATGACACAAATTCACTGCAGGAGATTTTTTCAGACATGACGTCTACTCCTGCAGTTAAAATATCGTCAGAATGCAATATTGCTACAAAAGAAAAAAAAAAAGTAAAAATGAAAGCCAAATTTTTAGTTTCTATTTTATATTAGATTTTTTTTTCTTAGAAAATTAATTATTTTATTTATTTTTTTTTTTTTGTACTTTTAAATATAAAATGTTCTAAATTAATAAAAAAATGGAAAAATTTCTTTTTCTTGGAAGAAATCTGAAGGAAATATCGACTAAAAAATTGCTATCGTATTTTCCGCTTTCAAAGAAACACCGGCCTTTATGATACAACTCGAATTTGTGCTGCTAATTTATGGAGAGAGAAAAAAATAATATCAAGTGTAAGAGTGAACTATATACTGCTCTTTGATGTAGATAAGTATGTAAGAAAAAAAAAAGACGTTTTATAGAATCCAATAAACATTTTTCCGGATCCTAACAAGTAGAAGAATGCATCTGAGAAGATTTTAGCGAACGGAACTAAACGAAGCCAAACTAACTACGTAACATTGCTCGAATAACAATGATCGCTATTCCCTTCCATGTTCGATATACTTTTGATGTAAACTCTCTTAATGTTTGTCGTTTTTAGAAGAATGCACCAATAGACTACAGCTGATCTACTTGTCACATATAGAAGGGTACGTTATTTAGAATTTGACTTTATTTCATAGTTTCACTGGAAAATCAAATTCTATTTACTGAGTTCTTCATCATCGTTTTATTTTTTACCAACACAATTCCTTCTGCTTTTCTAAACAATTTTACTCCACCTTTTCTTCTTCTTCTTGTTTTTTTGTCTTTTTGTCTTTCTTTCTTCTTTCATTTAACTCCTCATTTCCTAATTCTTAATTTCTTTCCCCTCTTCCTTCTTATTCTTCCTTTTTCTTTCTTTCTTTCTTTCTTTCTTCTTCTTTCATTTAAAAAATCCTCCTCCTCTTTTTCTATTTGTTAATTTCCTTCACCTTCTTCATTCTTCTTTCTTTCTCTCTGTCTTTCTTTTTTCATTTAACACATACTCCTCTTTCCCTTTTTGTTATTTTTCTTCGCCCTCCTCCTCCTCCTCCTCCTCCTTCTTCTTCTTCTTCTTCTTCTTCCGAAAAATGACTTCTTATATAGTTTCTCTTATTTTTCTTTCTTTCTTCCTCTTTTCATACCTTATTTAATTTAACAGATATTTATACGACTCTCTTGCTTTCATGCCTTCGTCAGATGACATACTTTGGAATTTTGAACCGAACTCTTCATTTAGTTGCGGGGATAGATTATTCTAGTTCCACGTGCCATGCATTTTTTTTGGGGGGGGCGGATATCTCAATATCAGTTAATTCACTTTAGTAATTCAACATTCCCAGTTTTTGTTCCCTCTACTGTGGTCAGGTATTGAACTCAAAACTCATTGGGCCAAGTCGCGTTTTGGATGACTCAAATAACGTCTTTATCCGCTAGCCTATATGTCCTTGGACTAAATAAAGGTATGGGTTCGAAATTCCTGTGTTTATCACCTGAAGAACGTCAGTGCGTACAGTAGTCGAAACGTCTTGAATATGGTAATAAAGATGAGGGCAACAGTCCGAACATTGTAAAGAGTGGAAATAGTCACAATACCACTTCTCAGAAATCTAGACAGTTACGATATTTTGTTATTCTTTCTTTCTTTCTTTCTTTCTTTCTTTCTTTCTTTCTTTCTTTCTTTCTATTCGCGCTGTTCCTTCTTACATTTTTTATTATCTCTGTTCTTTCTTTTTTTTCTGTCTTTCCTTTTGTTCTCGCTGTCAAATCTTCTTTTCTTCCTTTCTTTCATTTTATTCTCTCATTTCTTTCTTCCTTTCTTCTTTATTCTCATTGTTCCTTCTTTCTTTCTTTCTTTCTTTTTATTCGCGCTGTTCCTTCTTACATTTTTTTATTATCTCTGTTCTTTCTTTTTTTTACTGTCTTTCCTTTTGTTCTCGCTGTCCAATCTTCTTTTCTTCCTTTCTTTCTTTTTATTCTCGCATTTCTTTCTTCCTTTCTTCTTTATTCTCATTGTTCCTTCTTTCTTTCTTTCTTTCTTTCTTTCTTTCTTTCTATTTTAGCTGTTCTTCCCTTCTTTCCTTTTTCTAAGTATTCTTGCTTTCTTTCTTTTCATTCTCCCTTTCTCTCTTTTTTTTTCTTTCTTTTTTTATTTTCGCAGTTCCTTCTTTCTTTCTATCCTCCTTCTTTCTTTCTATCTTTCTTTCTTTTTATTCGCGCCTTGCTTCTTTATTTATTTGCTAGGAATAGAACTATCTCAATCTCTTTAAATTTGATTAGATTTTTGTTTTAGTTTTCCGGGAGTTTTTTTTTTCATTCTTTGCGACCGCAAACCTTCTTCGTATTCTACGTCATCGTCTTCTTCACTACGACGTTCTGTCTATTGGCCATAATTCTTTACTCACTTTCGACTGACTTGTCCCAGAAGAATACCACCAGCATTTTCATTTCATTATTAATCTGGTATTGCACATTTGACTTAGTCAACAGAGATTCCATTATTGAGAAATGATGTTAACAAGATTCCTCACAACTCAAGATCATTTTGGCGAATACTCGAAGCGTAAAAGAAGCCAGTTTTCTGGAGGTCTACAAACTTTGCCACAATTAAAATCTTCCCTAAGCGTTCTTTCAAATTTCTGGGTAACGTTTTAAGCGGAATCTTTACTACATGACTATTTTATAGTTTCTTTATCGCCAGCGCATTTTTCAATCTTGTCAGCTTCATCGCAGCCTATTCTTACATTGAATGGAGAAGCAAAATCAATAATTTGACAATTGCTACTTTCCTTGTCTATCACAATAAGGTTGGGTCTTTGTGCTTCAATGACATGATCTGTCTGAATCGAGAAAAAGGTTATCAAAATTATTATTATTATTATAATTATAATAATAATAATTATTATTATTGCTATTGTTATTGTTATTTCTTTCGATTTTTGTTGTAGATTCATTTCCTTCCGAGTTCAAACAAGGGGCCTAAGGTTAGAAATGGTACTATGACATTTTCCATTGATTGATTTCTGTCTGTATTGTAAAGTCACACAAAATTCTAAAAGTTGTCTGTTACTGGGTCTTGGTGGTGATTACATCAATTTCTGGCATTCATTATTATTATTATTATTATTATTATTATTATTATTATTATTATTATTATTTTATTACCTTTGATTTCTAGTGTGTACACATTTCTTTCAGGGTCACGCCAAGCGACCTAAGGTTATAAATTGCATCGTGGCATTTTCCACCGGCCAATTAAAACACACATACATTTCACATCGATAAAGCTCTTCGGAAGGTGTGGGCTGTACTCGTGAGAACAATTTCCTCATGGGCATGCGTTTCCAGGAATCCCTTCAATTAATCTACTGGAATCTTTTCCAACCAATCCGAGGGCTCCAACTACAACAGGGATTGTTGATGTCTCCATGTGCCACATTGCCGAGATTTCGATTTCAAGGTCCTTGTATTTTGACAGCTTTTTGAAGATCTTCAAAGATACATTGCAGTCTGCAGGTACTGCCATATCAATAAGGAGGCCCCTTTTTGTGTGCGATCTCTAATAACAATGTCTGGGCGGTTAACTTTGGTTATTTTGTCTATGTGTACTGTGTAGTCTCATAAAATTTTAACAGATCCTATCTCCGTAACCGGATCTTGATTGTGTTCATACCAATTTCTTTCCTTTATTATTATCATTATTGTTATTATTATTATTATCATTATTGTTATTATTATTGTTGTTATTATTATTATTATTATTGCTGTTGTTGTTGTTACTGTTGTTGTTATTTTCTTTGATTTCTGTTGTACATTCATTTCCTTCCGAGTTCAAACCAGAGATTTAAGGTCAGAAATGTTACCATAATATTTTCTATTGATAGTTCTTTTTGTGCGTATTGTAAATTCACATAAAAATCTAAAAATTGTCTGCAGCCGGGTCTGGCTGGTGTTCATGCCAGTTTCCTGCATTAATTATTATTATTTTTATTATTATTATTATTATTATTATTATTATTATTATTATTATTATTATATATTTTCTTCTGCAAGAATTTTCATTTTCAGACGGGAGCTTGCATTATGAGTGTCTTGTATCATATTTCACAGTATATTTCCAGTATTAAGCAACGCAAACTTCCGAGTGAATGGGATACTGGGATTTATTTCAAATTTCTCAACCTACGGCTTTAATTTCAGGGATAAAGTCTGCAACGCCCCAATGATAGCTGGTACAATGGTGTACTAAATGTCACACATTCTGGCAGTAAACGTTCCATGGTGTCACCTCATTATTATTATTATTATTATTATTATTATTATTATTATTATTAATAATGTTTGTATGCTATGGTTCCTGCTTTGTATCCTATAGAACCAGGTCCAAACTATTGTCATTAGGTCCTATAGAAGAATTGTCATTTAATTTATAGCCCTTTTCTAAGTATATGGGATGTTGTTACTAGTAGGGCGATTTTCTGGCCAACGTGTATGTTGATGTTAGCTGTTAGGCCCAGTGCTCCGATTATTATTGGTACAGTCTTAGACTTCATTCCTCACATCCTGTTAATCTCGATCTCCAGGTCCTTGTAGTTAGATAATTTCTCGATATTTTTCATTATTATTATTATTATTATTATTATTATTATTATTATTATTATTATTAAGTAAAATTGTAAATAAAATTGTCTATTCCTATGGCCCAGTGCTCCGATTAATATTGGTACAGTCTCAGTCTTCATTCCCTATATCCTGTTAATCTTGATCTCCAGGTCTTTGTATTTAGATAATTTCTTGATAATTTTCGTCATTATCACCATTATTATTATTATTATTATTATTATTATTAATATTATTATTAAGTAAAATTGTAAGTAAAATTGTCTATTCCTTTTTTCACGAGGCCCGGTACTCCGATTACTATTGGTACAGTCTCAGTCTTCATACCCCACATCCTGTTCCAGTTCCTTGTATTTGGAAAATTTCTCGATAATTTTCATGGATTTGTTTCTCTCAGATGGTACTGCTATATCAATAAGTATACACTTCATGAATTTCTTGTCTTTTATTTCTCTGTCAGTTTGAATTGGTATGCCCCAGATTATTATTATTATTATTATTATTATTATTATTATTATTATTATTATTGCTTTTTGTTGTTGTTGTTAATTATACGTGTGTCCGGATTTCGTGTCTATCCTTGGCTTAGTCTAACAGAGAGTATGGCGTTGATGACTCAGCAATCATTAGCAAAGGCAAATTGAAATAGAGAGATGAGAAAGAGTGTTGACGTATATGGAAATATATTCAAATTATTAAAATAAGCAAGTAAATATTAACAGAATAGACAAATATCGTCACATGTTCAAGTCGTGCTGATGGTAGACGCATTATTTTTGCTATCTTTGTAAATATGTTTATGCTTCTTTGAATTCTCAGTCCATCTGTCAGTGATGAACATTGTAATGCATTTCAATATGGCGCCAATTATATTCAGACAAGGAAATTCCAATAATAATCATTAATATTAATGAAAATTTCACGAAATTGACATAAGCATAGGTTTGATATTTGTGTATTGTTAATATATTATTTTTATATTACTGCCTGTACCAGAATTCTAGATATACTGATTAAATATACATATATGTAAATTGAAATGAATATATGTGTTTAAACATACACAAAGTCACCCACATAACCATACACATAGATAGATAGATAGATAGATAGACAGATCATGAAAGATTTAAAAAGACAGATATAGATAGATGGGTAGATAGCTAGATCATGAAAATATAGATACATACAGATAGAGAGATAATAAAGAAAAACCTGAGATAGATAGATAGATAGATAGATAGATAGATACATAGATACATAGATACATAGATATGTACGGAATCAACAATAGATAGATAGATAGATAGATAGATAGATAGATAGATAGATAGATATGTACGGAATCAACAATAGATAGATAGATAGATAGATAGATAGATAGATAGATAGATATGTACGGAATCAACAATAGATAGATAGATAGATAGATAGATAGATAGATATGTACGGAATCAATAATAGATAATATTGAAGAGAGGTAGATAGACGAAAATAGATAGATCATGAAAATAGATAGATAGATAGATAGATAGATAGATAGATAGAGCATGAAAAGTTTTGAAGAGATAGATAGATAATGAAAAGAGATAGATAGATAGAAAGATAGATATAATTTCTGAATCTATAAAACGATGTTAGTTATTTGTCTTTTGTCAAAAGTAATTAATTTCACATCGTATCTCGTCGTATTAATAAATTTATTCTGATTCAACCTATAAATATATGCAAGGTTCGTAATGGAATTGGTAAGATATTGAAACATGAATCAAGGATATTTAATAAAAAAAATATCAATGCTAAAAAAAAAAAAAATGAAATTAAGCGTGGGTTTGTCTATGATACGAGCCTTGTCTGGTCTTGTTTGTCTTTGGTACAAGTCGATCCTGATATTTGTTCGGGACGGTTTCCTTCAAAGATTTCTTGGAATTTGGGAGCTGCTCGTTGGCCTCCTTCTCAAAGACAAAACAGACGTTGTACTTCTGGTGCTGGTAATACCCGTTTAACACGGATCGTTGTATACATGATGCCCACACGTATTTGGCTAAGGCATATCAGATGCTGTAGTAATATCACTGTAACGTTGCAATTAATTATTTCCTTACTCTCTCATCCCCACACGTTGTTATTAGGATGGTGCAAAAATAATGGCGTAATAATGTCGTTTTTTGACGTTAAAAATACGTCAAAAAACGACATTATTACGTCATTAT
>OZ010604.1:25106051-25111051 GCA_963932145.1 Acanthosepion lycidas | reverse complement strand
ATATATATATATATATATATATATATATATATATATATATTAGTTTGAATAAACCAAGCCACTTTAAGGTTCCATGTAATAATAAATTTCACCGCAACCCTAACTTATTCCATGGAACCTTAAAATGGTCTGTTTTTATTCAAACATATTTGCTCTGATTTTACATTGAGCTCTCGGGATATCATCCTCCTTGGGTCTACCCATACGGATTACCTAATTTTGCTAAACAATATATATATATATATATATATATATATATATAGATAGATAGATAGATAGATAGATAGATAGATAGATAGATAGATATATGATATTGATATATGATATTGATAAGTCTTGGAAACGTTTCATGAAAACAGATTTGATCAAAAATAGATTTGATAATGCAGTTCGTCATTTATGGCTTCATCAGATCCGAACATATATATATATATATATATATATATATATATATATATGGTACTTTTTTTCCTAAGCTGGTATTTCTCGTGATTAAAGAAGAAAGAAAATAACTGACTTTTAAAAAATGTCGTTAATATTTATTCTAGTATTTTTTCTTTACTCTTAGTAAATCTTTTAATCAAATCTATTTTCATGAAACGTTTCCAATTGTCAAAATTTATAGGCTTTATCGAGATTTATATATCTTCATTTGAAAACATATACCGTCGAAATGGAAAACGAATGGTGAAAGAAAAAAAATACAAATCTTTCACTTTCAATCTATTCTGAAGGATCATAGGAGGATTTGCCTTGGATTAATTTCAGAAAAGGCGAAATGAATTTCTTACTTTCGAGTCATTCTGATAATGAGAAGAGGGTTTGTCTTTAATTCGATACAAAATAGATGGGAAAATACATTCGATTCGAATTAACTTAACAACGAACTTGAGATCATTTTGAACATCAGCCCCCAATTTAACCTTATCGAATTGATCAGCCTTATAATCGAGCCAGGAGTAAATGGTTGTGTCATCAGCGTATATACAAGTTGAGAGCTGATGCCATCGCTTAAGTCATTAATGAAAATTAAAAATAAATTAGGACCAATGATGGAGCCCTGGGGACATCGTATTAGTACAAAAAGATCTAGAGGAGTGGCCGTTCATGATGTGTTTCATTGCACGATTCAATAGGAAAGACGGGATCAAATCGGAAATATGTCCTGATACAACGTAACATTTCAGCTTGTGGAGAAGATCGGTATGCCAAACGCATTCAAAAGATTTCGAAATCTCGAAAACCTATAGCCCGGACTTCATCGTTTTTATCTAAAGCGTGACGTACGCTTTCTGCAATTATCGTTAGTACATCAGCAGTTGACCCGGAGAAATGAAAGCTTTATTGCTTCTAAAAAAACAACAACAACAAAAAAACTCTTGAGATGAAAGGTGCGTAATTAATTTGGCATTGATTATGGCCTGTTGGATTTTCCCCAAAAGACGCAGAAAGCTATTAGGCAACGAGTTTGGAAGGGTCGGACGGTTCACACGAATCGGAGCAACAGAAGGTCTTCTAAAAGCCAGGAAATCAAGAGTTACCGAGACATTTATTATAGAGTTTTGAAGCGAACTGAAACACACTTTTAGTCCTGACGACCTGATCACCTGACCACCGCTTTAACGGCGTAGAAGAAAATGACAAGCCACCGGTTGAACAGTGGGTAACAACTTGCGTCGTGTTTTGCTGTTCTTGTGCATCAAGAGCAGCAGCACCTGCTGGGTAGAATGGCACACAAAGAAAGAATTCTGGCGACAAAGTGAAGGCATGCAATCATACTCTCTGCTAAGTATAATGCTTATATTTTTGTAACTATTTTTATATATATAGTCAAAAATTACATATCAATTATTTGCGAATATAGGCTTTAGGATCTCAGGCAGAAGGATTAAAATTAAATTGGACCACAGGGCTCAAAAGGTTAAGCACCATTTGAGATTATACCATATATATATATATATATATATATATATATATATATATATATATATATATATATAGGGGCTGGACAAAATAATTGGAAAACTTGTTAAATTCAAAGAAAATTTACTTAATATGGAGTTGGTCCTCCTTTAGCCTCACAGACAGTTTTAATACGTCTTGGAATAGAATCACACAGCTTCCTGACTTCAACCAGAGGAATTATCAGTCATTCTTCCATTAAAACCTTCTCCAGCTCTTTACGACACGACGGTGGAGGATAGCGGCTCCTCACTTGTTGCTCCAAAATGCACCACAAATAATGAATAATATTGATATGTTGAGATTGGGGAGGCCACTCCATATGTTCTAGGTCACTTTTATGCTCTTCATACCAATTCTTAACCACTCGAGCGGTATATACTGAGGCATTATCGTCTTGGAAGGTGCAGCCACCATCAGAGTATAAAATCTTGGCCAATGATCTCCCAAAATGTTCAGGTAATCTTTGCTGTTGATTCTACCATGCAGAGCAACTATTGGACTGAGACATTTCCATGATATGGTGGCCCAAACTATGACTGGTCCACCTCCATGCTTCACTGTTAGTAGAAGGCAGTCAGGGTTGTAAGCTTCTTTGGGCTGCCTCCACACATAAACTCGCCCTGAAGTTGGGAAAAGAGAAAAACTGGGCTTGTTTGAGAATATGACTTGCTTCTATTGCTCTGAAGACCAAGCATTGTGATCTCTGAACCACTTAAACCTCTTTTGAATGTTGCGAGTGGAGAGAAGAGGTTTCCTCACAGCGGCTCTTCCATGATGTGCAGCCTTATAGAGTTCTCAGTTTTAGTAGAAACTGACCTATTCAGATGGTTATTCAACTCAGCAGTCACTTTGGCCGCATTTGCCCAATGATTTTTTTCCACATTGCGTTTCAATGCACGTCAGTCCCTGTCAGTAAGTTTGCAAGTCCGGCCCGAATTGCTACGGTTGCTAGAGGTCTTGCCCTGTTTCTCGAATTGCATTAGTATTCTTGATATGGTAGCTCTTGAAAAATCAAACAGTTCAGCAAACTTAGTGATCGAGGCTCCTGCCATGCGAGCTCCAACAATTAGCTCTTTTTCGAACTCGGAGAGGTCACGCATTTAGCTTAAATTTTACTAAATTAGAAAAATAAATTAGTCAAAGACAGTAAATTAGATGAATAAACGTATTACCAATGGATATAACCTGCAATTACGAAGTTTTTAATATAATAGGTCTTTGAAATATAGGAGTGGATTTTGCAACTGTTCCAATTATTTTGACCAACCCTTATATATATATATATATATATATATATATATATATATATATATATATATAATTTATTTATATTAGGATATTAAAACAAAAATGTATTAAAAAGAGGTCGTTTTTCACAACGGGACCATCGTATAAACACTCAGAGGGGACACTTGCATCAGGCTGACATTAAATGCCTTTAGTGCATCTTTTATGAACAGGGAATATTAAGCGTGTTTAATCAACAGAAATCATTTCAACAGATGCTTTTAAGCGCATTTACGATCTGGGATATTTAAACGAATGTGTGAGCATATACGTAAGAATCGTGTGGATATACATTCATGTAGGTATAAACGTATATATATCTGTTAATGTAATTACTGTTTACTATGTAGACATACTTGTAAGTATATGTTTAATCACGTTGAGCCCTGACCACCGTTTTACCGGGGGTAGGAAAATGACTTAATGCCCAGCCACCGGTTGAGCGGTGGGTAAACATTTGCGTCGTGTTTTGCTATTAAAGAGAGGCAAGACCTGCTAGGTAGACTGGGACACAAAGAAAGAATTCTGCTGATAAATTGAAGGCATGAAATCATACTATCTCCCTGCTAAGTATATTGCTTATATTTTTGTAACTATTTTTATAACTACGGTGAAACATTACATATTAGTAATATGTATATTGATGCAGTAGCTCATGCAAAAGGGTTATAATTGTTCAGGAACGTCGGGCTCAAAGGGTTAATGACTACTACAGGGTTACCATCGGCTCCACAAGTTTTGCATTGATCTAGGTTAGAGATGATGGGAGAAATCTTAAAAGGTGTAATATACATATTAATCAACAGAGACTCAGTTCTAAGTGTGAAGTTAGACTCCACATGTATAGAGTTAAAGAGAATTTATGGGCAAAGTATTCAGCTTTACCAGCAGAGAATGTTAACAACTCAAACTGAATGAAGAGGGGAGGAATAGAGACCTTTCACTTATTTAATACCCTGTTACTGAGCCGCCAGTAATCACGAGAACTAAAGTTGTTGAAGGTTATGCGGTGACTCATTCTCTCAGCAAACAGAAACTTGGCTCCTTCGAGGATTCGTTTCCGTTTATTACGACCAGCAACAAATAGGCACCTGTTGTGACGCGAGATGTCACGCTGGAATAGCCGAAAATAATTGTTTCTGTTCCGCTAAAGGTCGATAATGCTGGTGCGAACCACAGTGTGGATTGAGGTTTTACCTTATATTTCTGAGAAGGAATGAAAGCGTTCATCCTGGCTTTGACGCTAAAAAGAAACCTCAGTGGCGCAATTCTCAGTTGGATGTTTAATGATGTCAGTCTAAGGGTCGCTATGAAGAAAATCAAGTAGCTGATTGGAACGAAATATCAACAAATACCACAGAGTGATCAGAGTGACCAAGAGGGCAGTGTTGAGAAGCTCCGCAAGAGCGAGCAGAAGAGGTAAGAGAGGACAGATGCTCGGTTTTGCCAGGGAAATGAATATGGAAATCCAGGATTTGATTAACCGATTTGGTAATAGAACTTTCAATACTTGAATACCAGCAGCATCAGTAGCTTTAAAATGTTTAAGCAACGTTTCGTGATACGCGTGAAAATTACTGAAAACAAAGATGGAGAAAGAATTCCTTTTCTATACTATCAGAGATTATGTCTAATATACCGCAGTACTGGGAAGAGGGGGGATAAAGGAAAAAGATTAGAGTTTACGATGAAAGATGGAAGCACATGAAGGAGTTAGCTGGAGACTCGGGAGATAATCCCCTGCCCTC
>OZ010604.1:25096051-25101051 GCA_963932145.1 Acanthosepion lycidas | reverse complement strand
TAAAGCGGTGGTCAGGGCTCACAGTGTTAAGAAACAGAAACATTTCGTTAGAAAGAAAGAAAGAAAGAAAGAAAGAAAGAAAGAAAGAAAGAAAGAAAGAAAGAAAAGAGTACTGGGCTCTGTCGTGATATCTATCTTCCTGTATGGTAGGAAATGCTGACAAATCTCATCAAATATGAAGAAGAGACTTGAAGCAACAGAACTGTTATTCTATACAATGATGTCGAGGCTACCATGGACTTAATACGCGAGGAACAACGAAGTTTTAGAGAAAAAGGAAACAAAAAAGAAATGCATTTTTTTAAGCGTTTCACCCCAAGCAGGGCGGGAAGCCACAAGGACGCAAGGGGTTACAGAAAATTTAGAGCAAGATCAGATAGGAGTGATAGAAGAAAGGATGAGGAGAAGGATAGTGGATAGATCAAGGCAACTGGAGATGTCGATTGACATTACACTTGAATAGCTGGAGATTATAGCTCTCAGGGAAACTGGAATAGGGAAGGGAGTTCCACAGGCGATAGGTGCGAGACATGAAGCTATTAGAGTAGAAGAGACGGCTACATTTAGGAGTTTCAACAGTGAAGGAGTGAGAGCGGGATGACAGCCTCGTAGGGCGCTTGAACTCATGAAGTCTGGGAACCAGCGAATGCAGCTCCTCGGAGCAATTGCCATGAAAGTATTTCTAGAACAGACAGAGAGAAGCGACGGCGCGTCTGTGTGAAAGTGACTATAGACGAGATGCCAGATCAGGGCGAGTTATATTGCATATCCGCCTCTGGAGCCTATCAAGAACCCCGAGGCAAACAGAAGGGGCTCCAGACCATATATGGCAGTAATACTCCATGCAAGGGCGAATTGTTGATTTGTAGATCTGGAGGATCGATTCCGAGAGAAAAATTTCCTGGCGCGGCACAGGGATCCAACTTTCCTTGCGGTGGACGAAGCAATTGACTCAATGTATTTGTTCCATCTCAGGTCAGCAGTCAGTGTGAGACCGAGTAGCCGCAGAGAGTTGCTCTCGAGAAGTTGAGCATCAGACATTCTAATGGAGTGCAGGGAAGGATCTCTGTGGTGATTAATATCAGGAAGACAGTTGAAATTTGTAAGGCTCATAATGAGGAAAGAGACTTGGAAAATCAAATTGAGTGTAAGAGGGTTAATGTCCCTGATCTGGCATCCCGGCTCTAGTGCTTTTCTCAACGGCGTAACGTAGCATTCCTGTGCCTTTTTTTATAAATATTTTCACGGTAAATGTTCTGTTGAGATTTCCTCTTTGGTACATGTGGGAACTACTTAAAGACTTGAGGTATTATGGTGACTGTAGTATGAATCGTAAGAATGCGTTGTTTTGGTGTAAGGAATAATAACGCATAACATACTTTGTGAGCATGATTAAATGGATGGCGGAACCAGGTTTAGGAGAAATAACAAAACAAAGTTTATTAAATGCTACAAAGCAGGAAATTGTGGAGAGCCATTATCACCTACGTTCCGAGAGTACACGGCAGTGCTTTCAAGGGAGAAAGAAAATTAAAAAAAAATTTTATTGTCATCGTTTTTGTTATCACAATGTTTTGGCTTTTGTGATCTTCGGTGCTAGTCGTTCGAAGGGAGTTTTAAAAAAAAGAATAATTTAATTTGTGGTAATAAAGTTGTATTATCGTATGCAAATTAGATAGACAACTATAAAAAGAGAACAACTGGCGAACATAGGAGCGTTCGCTATTCAGGACACGGGGGACTATGCTACAAAGAGATATGCAAAACAAAACAAAAGTGTTCTCCTTTCGCTAGCCACGTCTAAGGATATATTTTTTAGTTCCTAATTTTTTTACAGTCCTGTGATTGCTCAATCTGCTTCCACCGAGTCGAAATACACTCTATATATGGACAGCCATGTCTGTTTTTCTATTTCTTTGTGTGTTAAGTTCCTGCATTCTTAAGAGAGCGGCCAGTTTCTCCTTTATATTTTTCGCTACAGCTGCACGGAATGTCGTACACGCAGTTCTTAATCATGTTCTCCTCTATGGATAGTCTTACTCAGGAGAGATCTCTGCCTATCTATGGAACATTCCTAAATATGGCAATAAAGACGAGGACAACAGTTTGGACGATGTAGATAGTGTAAATAGTTACAATAAAATATCTTTTTTTTTTTTTTTTATAAAACCGAATAAAATAAAAACAGAAAGAAAACCATTGAAAAGGTGAACTTCACGATGAAAACGAGGCTTGATTTTGCATCATTTTATTCGTGTGCCAATTGCAGGGAAGGGAACGGATACTTTGTTTTAAAAGTGGCATTAAGTCAGCATGAATTATTTTTGATTTTTGGCTGTAATTGATACGAGACATGTTACTCTGTTAAAACTCCATATCCATATTTGGAGTACTGATCACCAACGACTCACTTTTTTTTCCTCAGATCCGTCGGCCTGTCGGGAGATTTCTAAACAGCTCTGCAGACACACGAAAAAAAAAAAAAACCAGATCTGTAAAAGAATACTGATGCGAGCTAAATAGTGTGGCGTTTGGCTTATGGGATGGTTCATTTCCAGTGACTTCTAAACTATGGCCTCAATTTCTATAGACAATTAGACTTTGCCGTGATAGACATTTTTTTTGACAGACTCTATTTCGCATATATATTAACATCCACCATTCATCCTTTCTTTGAATATTGCAGCCACATCTGCTCAGGCGCACCTACTATATACTTAGAAATCAAAAGAAGAATCTGCAATGTTTAGTTCCTGATCTGGCATCGATAGTGCCTTTCTCAACGGCGTAACGTACCATTCCTGTCCCATTTTTAATAAATATTTTTATAGCAAATGTTCTGATGACCTTTCCTCCTTGGTACATGTGGGAACTACATAGACACTTGAGGTATTATGGTGACTGTAGTAAGAATGATAAGTAAGAATGTGTTCTTTTGGCGTAAGGAATATTGTAGTATGTTTGAGTCAGTAATTGTGGCTAGCTAAGTTTAAAATAAGAAAAAAAAAAAAAAAAGAAGACCAGCCTTCCCCTATCCCCATTTTGGCCTTGTGATACATTATTGTATTCCCGAAATAAATACTATTTTCCTCGATTGTATCAAGACTTCATTAATTTAAGCGCAGTACTTGATTGGCGGAAAGGTCTCTTCATTTTACAGTTGAAATGACTAGATGTATTCATAAATAACAGTTTCTTCTTTTACACTTCTTGTTTGCTTTCCTGCCAACTTTGGTCTTCAAAAGTTTAAAAAATGTCAATCGCAATCTTCTATCTTCTTAATTATTTTTCTTTTATTGTCCTCTCTCCTTAATAGTATATATTTCTTCTATTCTTTCAGTAAGTTTCATTTAAAATTTAATATTTATATCGCCTACATTGAGTAGCAATTTTTAACACATTTTTGTTTTAATATCCTAAAATAAATAAATAATATATATGTTTTAATATCCTAAAATTATATATATATATATATATATATATATATATATATATATATATATATATATATATATATATAATTGTAGTTCAATACGACGTATTTATATATAAACAGTCCTTTTAGAAAAAATAAGGTATACAAATACGAATTTAATGGCGTAACAATAATGCCAGCAACTCTCTGTCGTTGAAACAGACCAGACGACATGTTTCAATTAATTTAACCTCTTTCCGAAAATAACTAATATGTTGATACAATATGTTCTCCCTTACGCCCCCTTATTTAAATAATTGGTTTCACTGTTTTCATGTAATGAAAATTACGAATGTATATGCTTATAAAGCTCCGTAAATTTCAAGATTAGTTATTCCAAAATTCGCTTGAGGATCAAATTGGGCTGCCTTTTTAGCTTCTATTTTTGAAACATGAGAACTCTTACGTAGCGATGGAATCATATTTTTTTAAATTAATTATATATATATATATATATATATATATATATAGACAGAAAGATAGATAGATTCAAACATATATTGGTAAATATAACAGACTACGAATGTCTGTTATGTTTGATCATAAACCGTTCTAAAATCCGTATATTTACTTTAATTTTGGGAGACAAAATTTGTCCGGAATTTGGATATTTTTTATTATGTTGTTCCTTGATCTAAGTTTTCGGCTCACATTCGCCATCTTCAGAGTGGTTATATGCACATTTCAACAAATATATTCACCATCAAATATGATATTCTGTTATGGTGACACAGAAGATTGCTATGCGATGATAACGGTCACAGAATAGCAGATGCAAGTCGTAAGCTCATGATGCGGTTCCATGACGTCGTACCACGTGAGAGTCTGAAATATTAACAACAGAACCATGTCTCGATGCAAGTAAGGTTTTGTGACTAGTTTGAAAGGTAATTTTGTTGAGTGTGGGTTGCTTTGTTTTACTGGTGATGGTCACCAATATTTGAAGGTTCTTTCATTGTGTGTAAGTGTGAGTATTGTTGGGTCACCAGCTAATACCTGTCACATATGCATATATATTGTCTATTTATTTTATATTAATCCTCTCGACGGATCGATTTCTTAGTGCTGTTACAAATTTGCTTAAGAAAGACGCCGTAGTTTTGGTTATTTCTTTTATTTTCGCAAGCTTAGATTCAGGGTTCAATGGCTAAGACAAAAATTAATGTAATTGACGGTTGGGAATTTTTTTTGTAAATGCGCATGATTCAATTTACATGAAGAATATGTAAAGGAGATAACATAGTTTATATTTTATTAATGTTTAAACATACTCAACCTCAATAATATGTATAGATTATACAAGAAAACATGCTTGAATGAAGATATGCCTATATATATATATATATATATATATATATATATATATATATATATATATATATATATATATATGTGCGTGTGTGTGTGTGCGTGTGTGTGTGTGAGTGTGTGTGTGTGTACAGTGCTCATAAAGTGTCCTGACAATTTAAAAAAATGCTAAAGCAAATAAACAAATACTTTTTTTTAAATTGTAAAGAGTATATCT
>OZ010604.1:25078551-25091051 GCA_963932145.1 Acanthosepion lycidas | reverse complement strand
TAAGGATGTCTACATCAAGTGCCTGAAATAGATAGTGCTGCTCTGGGTCAAGAGTGTGGCAAGACCCTATAAACAGGACTCTGCACAATGCCACTCACACAGGAGAACCTAGTCAGAGCTGTCAGAAAATTTCTGCGACCATATCACCCTTTGCCACCTAACTCGCCAGACTTCAAATCCCTTGATTATTATGTGCCGGGCGCAGTTGAGTGGGAGACCAACAAAACTCCTTGTAGCACCAAAGATGAACTGAAGGCAAGGATTATGGCAGCATTCAACAACTTAATCAAGGAGACCGTCCAAAAGAGTTGCAGGAAAATCCGGAGGCGTCCGGAGGGCGTGGTTGAAGCCAGTGGCGATTTTATTGAATCAATTCACTCTTTCGTATTTCAAGATATTTTTGCGCAATTTTGGTAAATATAACTGTTAAAATGTGATATCAGTCTTATTTTCATTTTTGCGGAATTTAGACGACAATTTATCCATCGCACTCTGCATATCTGTTAAAATGAGATGACAGTGTTTTGTTTGTTTTGTTTTTTTTTTTATTTTGGCGGCATTTTGACGACAATTTATAGATCGTATCCTCTATATCTGTTAAATTGAGATGTCTTTGTTATTTTCGCTTTTGCTTCATTAAGACGACAATTTATCAATCGCACTCAGTATTTAATTGCTAGATTATCACTGCAGTTTCTACTTACGTGAATTTTCTTTCGTTTTATATTTTTTTTTTGTCTTCTATTTATCGTATTTTTTGTCGAACAAAATCTTTTCTTTTCTCTTCCGTTATTCCCCCGAAATTTTTAATCTTTTTTTTTTTTTGTCTCTCGCTACACTCAACTTATCACCCCGACCACATCTTCCCTAAGCGTTAGGCCAAAGCTTACCTCTTTATCTCAAACGTAGCTCTGCCCTGCCAACATCTCGTTCAGCCCTTGACACACCATGAAATCAGCAAGCGATTGAACTGCACCGACCCTGTCGAGTCTTGTGAGGGTCTGGATATTGTCAAAATCAATTTGGTCCGTCATCTCCCGGGAGTTTCGCCATCTACTAGCACTCATTAAGTTGACGGCAGGAATAGCCCCCTGGTTCAAACTAACCATCTTTAACAGCACAATCCAATTAGCTCTGCCTTGCACAGGTATTCGAAACTGTCGAAATGACATATTCCACTAGCCACATGGCTTTGGTGCAGATATTTTTAGTTCAAATCCTCACAAAGGCTTCACATTTAGTACACTTTTATTCAAATATTTATTACCATCTCCAAGACGTTCATATAGATATTAGGTTGGTGCAAAAATAATGACGTATTATGTCGTTTTTTGACGTTAAGAAATACGTCAAAAAACGACATTATTACGTCATTATTTTTGCACCAACCTAATACCATGCGTGCCAACAAAACTGCTCAGAAATATTTAAAATATCAGCTGTCTACAACCGCATTCTCAGAACAAAGATTAAAAATGGCTTTCATCGAGTGGTGGTTTTCTAAGCGTAGCTTAGATGTGGCACAAGGCCGAACGTATGGTGCAGCCAAGAAAGCGCGAACTCATTGGTCAGTCGTAATATATTTAGTGAGATAAACTTGCTGACCATTACTCCACGCTGAAGGGCCCGAATGACCTATGTGGGTCTAGTCGAGGACTACGCTTTTTCGAACATTGTTGATTGGCGCTACAGAATCACAAACAAAGAAATGTACCAAATAACAGAAACGGAATTCCTGACGTAAATCGAAGAGAAAATACTGATATAATCGAGAAGCGGATTTTCCAGACTGCATCAGATAATTTGTGATGAAAGAAAACCCCATCATTACTGCAAAGAGCGGTAACATTTAATTATGAAATGCAGAAATAGGTCTCTCAGATCATTAATCCTTTGAGCCCTGATTTCTTGAACAATTTTATCCCTTCTGCCTGAGTTTCTCGGTACAAATTTGCATATATATATATATATATATATATATATATATATATATATATATATATATATATATTAGTAGTAGTAATCTTATAAGTATAAGAAACTATACTAGTTCGGAAAACCTTCGGTTTTTTGATTTGCAAATAATCAAACCAATACCAAAGGGAGAAATAAGGTATAAAAAAAAAACCAAGAACATGTACGTTAACCGAAAATAATCGTCCAGGATACGAGTTCAAGGCCCAAAGAAAAAAAAAACGATACGAGTAGGCAAAATAACTAAATAAAGTACTTGATACAGTAAGTAGAGCAGACTTAGTGAATTCTAGAGAGCCAGACAAACGTACCAAGGTTTCACCTAAGCAGATCGTCAGGGAACCCTGACGAGCAGCTTAGTTGAAACCTTGGTACGTTTGTCTGGCTCTCTAGGTTTATATATATATATATATATATATATATATATATATGTTTTTTTTATATGCGCGGTACTTAGTGATTGAGCTAACATCATAAGTTGTAGGGATATGCGTTTGTGACCCTGGGTTTTACGCTTTTGCGATAAACCCAAGCAAACACATAAACAGATTCCCCCTACCGCCGCCAAACATAGTCAAACAGGCATAATTAGATCCAATTAAAAAAACAAAAACAAAAAGCAATTTGTCTGATGGCCGCAAAAGCGTGAAACAAGTGTCACAAACTCATATCCATACAATATATATATGTATGACATTATATGGCAAAGTGGAAATAGTTTTTTTTTTTGAGTTTCGTCATTGCTTATCTCATTTAAACAACAAAAAGTGATAGAAAGAAAAAAATTAAATAAAATCCGCTAGTTAATAAAAATTAAATACATAAAATTTAAAATTCCCAGCATCCCTCATTCGTGCGCCTGTGCCGTCGCACCAACATAACAAATTTAGTCGCGACACAAGAAAACTTTTTTCTCCAATGTTATTCTTCATATATTATAATACATATCGTTATCTCATATATATATATATATATATATATATATATATATATATATATATATATATATATAAAGAAAAAAAGAAATCAAAAAGATTAAATAAAAGGTCGAGAAAGAAGGAACGGGAGGGCGAGAGACGTAATGAAAAAGAGACGCATAGAACGAAATAAAGAATGAAAATTAAAAACAGAGGCAAAAATAAGGAAACTGAACTTTTAAAATGTCGATTGAATTAAAATAAAAAAAAATGAAAATCCGAAGAAACTGAAAGTAAAAGAAAGGTAAAAAACAAGTAAACAAAGAATATATATATATATATATATATATATATATATATATATATATATATATATATATATATATATATATATATATATGTGTGTGTGTGTGTGTGTGTGTGTATGTGTTTAGATGGATTGATGGACTCTTCCCTCAATTTTAACGTATGAGGATCCGACAGTCTCATTCGGTTCATATCGTTGTGTCATATGGATCTCTTCAGTCCCGCTAATGTTCTACATACAAGTCCGCATATTGTCTACCAGCAGGCGGTTTCCTGACATAGCAACGGGAATATTTGCTGAGGCTTTTAAACGCCGTTGTCTTTCGTCTCTTAGCCGGTTAATAAGACCAGTTTCAAAAATCTGATCCAGTGAGAAAACCCAAAGTGTTGTGAGTTCAATACCTGGTTAAGGCAGTGGAGAACTCTGAGATGGTAATTAACAGGAGATAACTGACATCTGTTACACATGGCACGTGGAACTAGAACAGTCTACACTAGTAAGCAAAATAAAGGGTTTAGTTCGACATTCCAACCACATGAAGAAGGCCGGAGCGTACAACGGCCGAAACGTTGTAATAAATAGATATTATTTTATTCTACTATAAAAATGTATTTTTATACTTTCATATTTTTGTCTTTGTTTGGGGTTCACTAAATGCTCATACCTGGGACCCTAACATGTGAACCTAGCAATAACAGGAGTTTAGAGGTGGTTCCCGCTACCCGAAACCTCGAATCTCCTGATCAGAGGCCTTTCTGGCAGCTGTAGTATATCGTCATCCGCAAAACAAGCAATATTTTTCATTTGTAATTTCAGCGAAGTTTTTTTTTATCATTGCTTCCAAAGTCGTTCCTTCATTGATTTCTCCATTTCCTCCTTCTTATGACGTCATCTGTTTGTATCTTTCTTCTGTCATGCGTGCCGCCTTTTCCCTTTCTTTAATTAGACTTCAACCATCTTAACTCAGTTCTTCTCTTTTTCTTGTCTTTTCGTTTAAATGTTTTTTTGTTTTTTTTTATCCACAATTCTGTCTTTTTAATTTTCATTTCTCATGCTATCTTGCCGTTGTGATCATTTGATATGTTGCTCTTCCGATTGGGGTTGACTCATTCAGTGCCGGCAATTCTTTTCTTCTGCCTTCTTTACTCCAATTATTCTTTCTATGCGGATGGTTCTACCTAGTGACTTGACTGTATCTACCAGATCTCTTATTTCCCGCCTCTTTCTTCATACTGAAAATTACAATGACATTTTTTGTCTTTCTTTTTTTTCTTTCTTTCTTTCTTTCTTTCTTTCTTTCTTTCTTTCTTTCTTTCTTTCTTTCTTATCTAATTCAGTCATCTGATATCTATCTATTTTAGCATATTCATATCTATCTATCTATCTATCTATACATCATTATACAGTGTAACCCGGATATAAGAGACCCGGATATAAGATAGACTCGGATATAAGAGAGATTGTCTCTGGTCCCAAATTAGAGCCATACTTACCTAAACAAAATTGACCAAACCCGGATATAAGAGAAACCCGGATATAAGATACTTCTTCCCCGGCCCCGACAACTCTCTTATATCCGGGTTACACTGTACATCTGTTTCAATCTATGTATTTAACTATTTTTTAAGCTTCTCCATATCTGTTTCAGCTTGTTCATATCTATCTATCTAGCTCGCTTGCGATCTAGCTCAGACAGTTAATACCTATCTATCTATCTATCTATCTATACATTACTATCTCACTCTTGCCTGTCTGTCTGTCGCTCTCTCTCTCTACATATATATATATATATATATATATATATATATATATATATATATATATATATATATATATATATATATACGCCTAAAAAGAATACCCGCCCGGCCCGGTGGCTAGGATCAAAGTGTAGTATCTGTGCTTTGTGAGCTGTCGAACTCTCTGCTTGCAGGGAGGAACCCTGACGAAGCTCCGCCGAAGGGTAGGGTTTCGTTGGGGGAGGTTGACGGAACTGACCCCCCTCGGGGGGTTTGGATGGTTATTTATTTTTGGCTGAGCCTACGGGCTCGGAGATACCCACATTAAAAAGGCCTTGTGCCACATTCGATCCCCGTGGGTGTATTGATAAATACCATCTATATGTATTAGTGTTTGTATTTTATCTATCTATCTATTACTGTCACTCTCTTTTTGTCTCTGTATATATTTATATATCTAACACTGTCCATATCTACTGGAGCTTGTTCTTATTTATCTAGTCTCTCTCTCTCCTTCTCTCTCTCTCTCTCTCTCCCTATCTATCTATATATATATATATATATATATATATATATATATATATATATATATATATATATATACATAGGATCTTTTTTTCTTTTTCATCTCTTTCCAAACTCTTGTACACATACTAGTAAAATACAATAAAAAGCTTCAGCGTAGTTCTTTGCTTTTCATCTTCAATGATACATGTATAAAATAGGAATTGGTACCACAATGCACATACTATCTCTCTCACTCTTCTCTCTCTCTCTCTCTGTATATATATATATATATATATATATATATATATATAATGTATTCCATTTCATAAACTCATGTGCTTTTTAATATTTTTCCAATCTGATTTTTTTCCAGGTGTATTAAACTTCCTGCATTTCTTTCCGTTCTTCCTTTTCCAAATATTCACTCACTTTTTTCGCTCGCTTACCTCTGTCCATTCCGATCTGTCATCTAGATTTTTCAAAGTCATAAACGCACTTTTCGTATTTCCATTTTCTAATCGATTCCCATCAAAGAATTGCTCTCTTCAATTTCGCTTGCCATTTCGCCAAGTTCGAAGAATTAAACTTGAGTCGCCGATTCTTCAACTTACAATTGGTATTTTCCCCTTCGACTAATCGACTTGTTTTTCTCATAGAATTTTTACAATTTTTTTCCCTTATTTTTCATTGCAATCTATTCGCAATGCTTCATCATCGTCGACATAATTACGTACTTATAAAATCTTCGTAATTTTATCTTCTTATTCTTTTTCATTCTTCTAGCTGTTCTTGTCAAGTTTCTCTTTTTTGCTATTATTTTTGTTTATTCCTCTTTTAATATTTTCTTCTTTTTATTTTTCTTCTCTAACATTTTCTTTGTTTTCTTCAAAATGTACTTTTTTCTTTTCTTTTTCTTTTCTTCTTTTTCTTTTTTTCTTCTTTAAAATATTCGTCTTATTTTTATTTTTCTTCTTTTTTCTTCTTGAACATATTCGTCTAGTATTTCTTCTTCTTTTTCTTGTTTAACATATTTATTTCATTCTTTTCTTCTCTTTTTTCTACTTCTTTTTCTATATTAACATATTTGATTTTTTTTTCTTCAACATATTCCTCTCCTTTTTCTTAAAAATATTGGTTTTCTACTTTTTCTTCCTCTTCCTCTTTAACATATTCGTTTTCTTTCTCGTCTTCTTTTTCGTCTTTAACGTTTTTCTACTTTCTTTTTTTTTTAATTTTTTACCGCATTCGTGTTAATTTTCCTCATAATTTTTTCTTCTTTTTTTTCCTTTCGTCTTTCTTCTTCTCAAGTTTGTTTTCCCAGTTTCCCTCTTCTTCATTTACTTAACTTTCTTCCTCGTCTCTCTTCGACATTATGTTGTTGTTGTTGTTGTTGTTGTTGTTGTTCTTCTTCTTCTTCTTCTTCTTCTTCTTCTTCTTCTTCTTCTTCTCATCTGTCCACTATTCATATTCTTCCGCTGCTCTCTTTCTCTCTCTCCATTTATCACCATCTCTATCTAGCCTCTTTCTCTTTTTCTTGTCGTCAATATTTTACCCTATCAGTTACTTTTTTCCTTTATCTACCAATGCCTCCGCAGTTTTGAAAATTACAATATCATCCAAATTCAGTAAGCCAAATAGATATTAATCGTAACAGCGGATTTCGTTATCCAATATTTACATCAGTGATGTGTTTATATTGCTTCCACTTTTGCCAGTTTTACTTCTTTGAGATGAAGACGATTGCCAAATTCCACAATAATGTATATTAGGACTTTATTCCGTCGATATTTCATTGGGTAGAACTTCTAATTCTCTCAACATAACAGTATTCATTACTGGCGGTCACAATCTTAACAACATTACATATGTATATGACTATGTTTAGACTAAATCTAACGATCTTGTTTGTTAAGATGAAAAAGAAATGTGATTTCTCCGCGTGTATGTATGAAAAAAGGGGCAAGGGAAAAACTGAGGAGGAAAGTGTAAGTGCCACGTAGCTTGGTGAGGAAGACGTGCAAATGAGTAAGGCGTGATATGAACAGTTGCCATCTGTTTTCGTTCCTTAACAGTTTTTTTCATCTAGAGAATTTCCTTTAATACTCTTCAAAGGTATCGGAAGCATTTTTTATATTGTCGGCGACCCATTGGTTGTAAAATGTTAAATATTTTCTTTTCAAAGGTTTAATTCATTAAACGGAAAGAAACGCGAATCCTCCGACTCAGAAACCTTTTCTTGTCATTTCTGCTTTGGTGTTCAATTCCGTCTTCGCTCCACAACACACAAACACATACATACTTATTCGCACGACTTCCTCACAAAGCTACGGGACACTTACACTTTCCTCAGTTCCTCCCTTGCCCCTTTATTCAGACATGCATAACGGAATTTTTATCCATAGATCGTACGAATGAGATCCTTTTGAGGTATCAGTTGGCTTTTTACTCTCAAGTCACGAGGCCACCTTTAGTGAACACCTGTCCTTGCGATCGATGAAAGTTATTGTGCTGCTCGATATCCAGAAGAGTTCTGTAGCATCCTCTTTCTAAGAATTGGATTCTTCACTGTAATTCTTTTGTTAATATCAAAAATTCACAAGCGTACAGAACCCGTGAGCATGCTAATAACCGCAAAAGTCTGATTATTAATTTCTGGCAAATGTTATTGTCTTTCCAGGTTTAAATCAAATGGTGTACTTGGAGAATGTAAATAATGACCATCCAACAAGACAAATTAGAAATATGCATTATATAGCGATAGTTGACAGGCGATTGACTATCAGTCAAATAACGAATTTTGTAAGCATACCCAGAAAGAGAAAGTTAAGAATATTCTGTACAATGACAGGACAAAAGTATTGCTTGGTGGGGCCCCGTCTTTAGACACCTGATCAAAAGCTCACACGGCTGATCACATCACGGGAAAATCTAACAATATCTGAGGCAGATCCAGCAGGTTTTCTTGAACGTTTCTTAACTCAGGATGAGTTTTGGATTCATCAATTTGAACCAGAGACAAAAAGATAATTCATGCCGTGGAAAGAACCTTCTCACCTGCTCCAAAGTAGGCCAAGGTCGTTTCATCTGCCTTGAAGGTGATGGTCTCGGACTGCAAGGTGATGTATTGTGTTTATTGCAAGTATTAATTTCAACTCTCCGGATTACTAACTGCATTGTTTCTTTCCAGGTCCGAGGGGGGACTGAAATTTTCATAGGTTGACTATGAAGGGGTAATGCTAGAGCTGTGAAATCTTGCATGCATTAATTTCAACTCTTCTTATTAATAACAGCATTGTTTTTTCCCGGCACGAAGGTGGGCTGAAAAGTTCTTAGGCTGATTATGAAGGAGTGATGCTTGAGGTGTGAAAATGCGGGCATGCATTAATTTCAATTTTTCTTATTAAGAACTGAAAAATTCATAGGTTGATTATGAAAGAGTGATACGTGATGTTAGAGCTATGAAATCTTGCACGCATTAATTTAAAAACTTTTTTATTAATAACTGCATTGTCTTTTCCCAGGTACGAAGGTGGGCTGAAAAGGTTCATAGGCTGTCTATTACTAGGATTGATATTAAAGCTTTGAAATCTTGCATACGTTAATTTCAACTCTGGTTATTTACAACTACATTGTTTCTTCCCATGTAAACTGACATCTGACTGTTTAATAATTCTTCAAATGTAACTAGTAGCGATTTCTCTTGAAAATAGACAAAATTAGACAGTTTTTGTGTTCTCTATTACCTCCAGAAAGGGTTAAGCCCCTGAAGACATTCATGCTGACATGGTTGTTGCTTTTGTCGGTGACGCTCTAGTTTTATTAACAGTGCAAAAGTGGGCAACTGAATTTAGAAGGAAAAGGGAAAGTCTTGAAGAAGACCCAATAATGGGCGTCCTGCAACTGCCACAACCGAATAAAACATTGATCGTATTCACCTCGTGGTGATGAATTACAGACGATTGTCAATGCTATTAGTATATTCCGTGTGAGAGTTTATCATATGGTGCACAGTGAACTAGGCATGTTGAATGTTTCTGGTCGGTGGGTGCCACGTCTTCTGACACCTGATCAAAAGCGCACCAGGCTGATCACAGGAAAATCTGACATCGTTTGAAGCAGATCCAGCAGATTACCTTCAACGTTTCCTAACCCAAGATATGTGTTGGGTTCGTCACATTGAACCAGAGACAAAGAGACAATCCAAACAGTAGAAACACCAGTTCCAAAGAAGGCCAAGTTCGTTTCATCTGCAGGGAAATGGATGCCCTCTACTTCAAAAGGGTAATACCATCAATGGAAAACCAACGTGTTGAAGCAGTAACGAAGCCTATAAATACTAAACACCCAGAACAAAAACTGTCGAAAGGTGTCTTGTTTCATGCCAATAGCACAAGTCCTTGATTTCAATGGCTCCTGTGTGTGGTTGAAGCTTTGAACTAGTTGATTGCTCTACCTATTCTCCTGATTTGGCCCCGTCAGACTATCATCTGTTCCCCAACATGAGAAATCACTTGACCAGGAACCAGTATCGCGTTAATTATGATCAAAATGATGAAAGCATTTTCACTAATCGGATCTAAATATTGTAACACTGATGTAAGAAATGAAAAGAGTTGAAATGTTTTACGGCGATTTTTAACATCAAATTGATGTTTTACTTGCTAAAAAATTGAAGAATTTAACACGTTCAACATTATGGATAAAAATAGTGAATTTTATACAGTGTTTTTTTTTTTAGGGTTTGCATGAGCAAAACAAATTAACCGATTTGCACCCCTGTATGAAATAAAAATCCGTGAAAATGTTTCATCCTTTCATAGTCAGTTGTGCCTCGTTTAATTTGTAAAGGATGTAAATGCAGGTAGAAAAAAAACAAATTTTGATCAGATGGAGAGGGTTACGAAGCACTGCTCGCAGACCCCAATCAGGCTTCGGAATAGTTCGCACCAGCTATGTAAAACAAGAAAAAAAGGGATAAAGACTCCTGTTCAAAAGACCAGAGAGCAGTGTAAATGTCAGATTAAATTAAACTGCACGTTACTTTTTGAAGAATGAAAATATTTTATGATTCAAACTAACAGGAGAATTCTGAAATTCGAAAACAGTGGGACCTGACCAAGAAAATACAACACACTAAAGACACACTATAGACACATTTATAGGTTCAGAGGCTGCAATGTGTCCATAACAGTTTTGTTGAAAAGTGAGCATCTGAATTTAAAAGGAGAAGAGAAAGTCTTGAAAAAGACACAATGAAGGGCACTCTGCAACTGCCACAGCGACCGAAGAAAGCATTAATCGTGTTTACCATATAGTGAGGGATAACAGGAGACTGACTATAGCTCAAATATCATATGGTTTATATGAAAGAGATTAGAATATGCTGCACAGTGAACTTGTCATGATGAAGCTCGGTAGGTGCCACGTCTTCTGACACCTGATTAAAAGTGCACCAGGCTGATCACATCACTGGAAAATCTGACAGTATTTGAGGCATATCCAGCTGGTTTTCTTGAATATTTCCTAACCCAGGATAGGTGTTGCGTTCATCACATTAAGCCGAATACAAAGTGACAACCCATGCAATAGCAAAACGTTTTCTCATCTGCTTGAAAGACGGTCAAAATTGTTTCATCTGCAGGGTTGTTTTTTGGGATGCAAAAGGCATTGAGTTTATTGGCTATCTTTAAAAGAACTATATCAAACAGGGAGTACTATGCCATTTTGTTGAGGCAGTTATGAAAGCTGATGATATGTTTTTAATAATCGTATATCCAATATAAGCATCGAGAGGCACTCAAGGGTTGATTTTATAAGGGTTCACAGACCCCAATCTTGAGGGGCTAAACATCATTACTGTATTCTCATATACCCATATAGGTTCCCTATAGTACAACAGCGTTACTGACGGCTCCGACCTCTGGTAGGACTTTCTTTCAAAAACTTTGCAGGTTTCATAGCAGAATTCCACCGTGTGATCGTGGTAAATATTTCCTCCAGTACTCGGGCTCGAGTGCTAATTACAGATGTGAGGGTAAACGATGAAAAAAACAAAGACTGATGTCTTCTGACACCTGATTAAGAGATCACCAGGCTGATCTCATCATGGGAAAATCTGAAATGGTTTGAAGCAGATGCAACTGGTTTCCTTGAGCGTTTCCTAACCCAAGATGTGTGTTGGGTTCACCACTTTGAGCCAGAGACAAAGAGATAATCCATACACTGGAAACACATCCTCCTCACTTGCTCAAAAAAAAAGCAAGGTCGTTTCATCTGCAGGGAAGATTGTGACCACAGTTTTTGTGGACTCAAAGGGCATTGTGTTTATTGACTTCAATGAAGCCTATTGTTCTATTTTACTGGGGCAGTCATGGTTATTTTTCATGACTAACTTTGAAGCGGTTGGTAGCATTCCATATTCTTCTGATTCCCCATCTTTAAATAAACACATATCTGCTTTGGAAGACATTTTGACCAAAAGAGGATGACAAAAGGGCCACACCATCAATGGCGAGTACTATGACAATTTGATGAAGCAGTTACTATCATATCCAAATGCCCGGAAAATCTAACAAAGGGCAATGCTCCAGCACACAAAACCTTGATTTCAATGAGGAACTGATGGAACACCAATCTTCTTCTCCTGATTTGTCACCCCTCTCAAAATCATCTATTTCTGAATATGAAAATCGCTTGCTAGGAACCAGTTACGCATTGATGATGAGGTCATATCTGCTGCTGATAACTTTTTTGACCAAATGGATGAAAACTCAGTCACTAATGGGATCGAAGAAGAGCAAATCCGATGAAAGAATACGTAGAATACGGGCTATGTTGAAAAAAATAAAACGCATTTGATGAAATACCATGAGAGTATCCTGGTCTGCCGATGGGCTTTTCAGCCGGCCCTCATAGTGCCGGGCTGAAAGAAAACACATTTCGTTGACGGCGCAAAACCGATGTGGTCAATATCAACAAACAGTTGTGAAAATCAATAAAGACACCGAAAATTATTCATCATTTCTTTCGCATCTTGCAACTTCGTAAGTTTACTAT
>OZ010604.1:25023551-25076051 GCA_963932145.1 Acanthosepion lycidas | reverse complement strand
GAATTGGCTAGATGCAAGCGGAAGCTCTTGACTAACTGTTTATTTTCTCGCACTTCACGACTGTGGAACTCACTTCCGGCTTCTCTTTTTACTAAGATCTTCAGAAAACTGAAATGCGAAGTCAATCGTTAGATAGAAGTCTTCTTAATTCGTCTTCAATTATTGTTCTCGCTTGTTAATATGGTTTTACTTTTATTCTTTCACACCCCGTCACACCTTGTGTCTTATGGGGACTTATTGGCTTAATTGGGATGAAACGATTAAAATAATATATACTTGCACTAATGCAAAATATAATTACATTACATTTGCTTTGATGAACTCTATTAGAGGATGAAACCTGTCGGCTAAGGTAGGTTTTCCTTTTGACTTTATTCACACACACAGACATACACACATAGATTATGCAATGTTTTATAGTGCAATTACACTAACATAGAAACAAGATACGCGCTCATAGACACACACACACACATATACATACATATATATATATTCTTTTATTCAATTTTCATGTTTCTCAATTTCGTTGACATTTCGAATATGGCCTAAGCGTGTTGGTATTAATTTCCTTGCTATTGACAGTTGACCGAGTTATTTGCAATTAACTTCCGGTTCAGGTCATTCTCACACCGGAACAATATGGCGCCATTCGCGATGATTTTTTTTAAAAAGCCACCCTTCCCGCTTCAATTACAATTTGGGGCGAACATTTTTATGAATATTGCAAATCATCTACGTTGATATTTGAATTGAATACACTACTTTATTCACTGCCAACATGAAATAATTTTTTTGTTTGATATTTTTTTTTTCGCTATAAGTGTAAAAACTCTATATGTTGAATAATACTGTTTTGTCCTAAACCTTATAGAGTGAATTACATTTATTGGCTCTTTCAATGAAGATCTTCATTGCTTATTTACGAATTTGATTTACGAGTGTCAGTCAAAAAGTCGTGTCCTTTCTATGTTGATTTTTAAATTATTATGTTGGTGCAAAAATAATTACGTAATAATGTCGTTTTTTGACGTATTTTTTAACGTCAAAAAACGACATTATTACGTCATTATTTTTACACCAACCTAATATTAGTAAGAATTGCTCATTTAATTTTTTTAGCTATGAAGTAAAAACTCTCTAGAAAAAATCCTATGATAATAGCAACAGATTGTTACATTTTAGAAAATAATTATACCCCAAGGAAAGTGATAATGCCAATTAGAGGTAAGGGGTTTAAAAAAAAAAACAAAAACATTATGTTATCTAACAAATGATGCTCAGTCTTTTCTTCCGGCTTTCCTTTACTACTGTAGTTAAAAGGTTTAAATATTTTTTTTTTCTTCTTTTTCTTTCAGACAATTCCCGTTTCCTCTCGACCACTCTACAGACCGCAACAACCGGCGAACTATGAACCATGATATTTATTGCATATAAATATACAATTATGGCATAAAGGCCGAAAAAAAAAAGGGGAGAGGTTGCGGCGGTTCGTCACTAACTATCTTATAGTGATTTTCCAAGCGTAGCTTAGATGTGGCACAAGGCCGAGATTGTGGGGCACCCAGTGGGGATCGAACTCACTCGTAATTGTTCTAGCGAAACAAGCTTGCTAACCATTACACCGCCTCGAGGTGCCGGATGATTTTCCAAGCGTAGCTTAGATGTAGCACAAGGCCGAATGTAGGGGGGAACCCAGTGAGGATCTAACTCACTACTTAGTCGTTACTGTTCTAGTGCGACAAGCTTGCTAACCATTACACCACCTCGAGGTGGCTACTAATTATCTTATACCAAGCTAATCCGATTCACGACCCATTCACTCATTAAAATTTTCGCATTCACCATAAAAACTCGTCCGTCTCCAATCAATCTTCCATACCGCATCCTCTCAAGTGGGGGGGGGCTACAAAACGCACTTGAGAGGCGCACCATGAACCATTCTGCCAAGTTCTACCAGTTTTTATCCCTTTATTCACAGTCAAAATTTACATCTGTGAAAAGGTAATCTCGCGAGAGAGTATCTGACTCCGTGACCTATCAGTTTGAAATATGTAACCCGCGACCTGCTATTTTTATCCTTTTTGAATAGTTTCCATGCTGGACAGATTCGAATCTATGTCCGCCGTTGAGGTAAGTCATTTTCTTTTAAACCTTCGCAAAAAAAAAAAAAAAAAAAAAATGAATGCAACACCGTGTCTCTTTACCTTCTGTTACACGAGAGGATTTCCTGTTGTTTTCTTTCCGTGTCGTTTAGTTTTTCTTTCCTCGATGATTCATCTGTATGCCTAGGATGATTCCCGGTAGGACATTTTAAATTTAAACTGTTTTTAGCCATGAACTGTCTAGAAATCTAGGGAAATATTTGTGAAGTTTATTTCTCATTTTTTTTTTTTATCCATAATACTCTTTCAAAACATATGTACCACTGGTCACACTTTAAAAAAAAATGCTGACGTAGAATGTGTCTTTTTGGAAGGAGAAAGTACTGATAAAAAAATCCTAATTTGTTAATGGTTTTTACGGAAAGATTGCATTTAACGTGTAAAATTCAGGTGACTTTCAGTAGAATTAATAGAAATCTTATCGAGAAAAGAAAAACTGACGCTAGTGAAAGGTTCCTCATTGACGGACCTATTTCTCCTTTGAATAAGTATATGGCTAACTATGGCGATGCTCTCATTATATTTAAAAGAAGAATCCCTACTATAAATTACGCAAATGTTTTCAGGTTACTTATCAGATCATTCCATAAAAATGAACGAAATTTAAAGAGTATTTTATAATGTCTAATGGAGCTGAACATTATTTTTATGTTTAGATGCATTTAAACTGATCAAATTTTATTTCAGAGAACAATAAAATTAAATTTTATTTGATTAAAACCCTGCTAACTTGGAAGTACCCAAGAATCATTTGAGGCACATAATGCTTTATGAGTTCAAGAATGGAAACTCAGCAGCCGAAGCGGCTAGAAACATTCACTCAGTTTATGGAGAGGAATGTGTGAATGAAAGAACATGCAGAAGATCGTTTGCAAAATTCAGAGCTGGAGATTTCACCCTTGAAGATGAAGATCGAACCGGACGTCCAGTTGAGTTTGATGAAAAGCTTCTTAAAGAAAATCCTACTTTATCAGTTGAGGAATTGACAATGGTTCTCGGTTCAAACCATACAATTGTTCATCGTCATCTTCAACAACTTGGAAAAGTTCCTAAACTTGGAAAATGGGTGCCTCATGAATTGTATGAAAACAACCTCAAATCCCGAGTTGACATCTGCTCTTCTCTCCATTCTCTCCAACTTGTTTCACCTTTTTTGGATAGACTTGTGACTGGCGAAGAAAAATGAATTTTTTATCGAAATGTTAAGCGTCGAAGACAGTGACTTGGTACCCCAGCCAAAGCCGAGAAGGGAACTTCATGGGCAAAAGGTTTTTCTTTCAATCTGGTGGGATCGGCAAGGAATAATCCACTTTGAATTCTTACCATCTAATGCAAAATTAATTCTGAAATATACTGCCAGCAATTAGAGCGTTTGAACCAAACTTTGAGGAAAAAAAACTTGCTCTAGTGAATCGAAAAGAGGTGATGTTTCATCAGGATAATGCGCGACCCCACACAGCAAGAATCACGTCGCAAAAGATCGAACTTGGTTGGGAGAAAATTCCTCATCCACCTTATTCTCCCGATCTTGCTCCTTCAGACTACCATTTGTTTCGTAGCTTACAGAATCATTTGGAAGAAACAGCATTTGTAACACAGGAAGAGGTTAAAACTGACATTAGTGAGTTCTTCGAATCAAAGCCAAAAGAATTTTACAGTAATGGAATTAGTAAGCTTGTTAATAGATGGAAGGAAGTCATAGATAATCAGGGAAAATATATTGTTGATTGAATCTGTAATTAAATGTAACATTTGGTCACTTGTTTTCTTCATTCAAAATTCGAGCAGAACTTATGGGATCACCTGATGTTTAACGTCACAAATATCTGCGAAGAAAAGCGTTCCTAAAAAGATAACAGAATCTATAAATATTTTAGTAGTTTCTATCTAAGAAGTTGTGGGGATTCATTAAAAAGATATCAGAGCGATTCTCAAGCGATAACAAGATAATAGTTGTCAGAAACATCTAGGAAGCGGGTTTTCAAATGTGGGATACACCTCGCCAATCAGAGACCTTGCTGCCGTATGTAGTTTATCGACCTACCCAGGAACGATCTGAGAATTTCACATGTAAATCTTTAAATATATTATTTCTGATCATTATATCCATGTTTGGGAAAAGTAAGACAACGTCTCTATTTCTTCCCCCATTAAGGGTTAAATAGTAGAATAGACAGGGTTTTTAAGCCCTAGATGAAAAGTATTACCTCCTCCACGGTTTGGATTCTCTTAGATTACTTCTCTATCTTCCCAAAAAGCATAATTCAGACATAATAAAGAAAACTAATCCTCTGTGTGTGTGTGTGTGTGTGTGTGTGTGTGTGTGTGTGTTAGGGAGATAATGATCGCCCACGTCTTTAAGAAACATACAATATATATTTATGGGGAAAGAATAGATAATTTTACTTATCGTTCGATTCAAACTCCTCAGCTTTTGAGCAGGAGTAGATTTTATGCCTTGTATCCTGTTTTGGATTGGTTCTCCGTTCCTTCTAGGGTCTGTTTCCACATTACACTTATATCGTCACATTCTAAACTATTCACTATTTATTTATTTATTAGTTCAATAATTTCGCTTATCGTCCGGTTCACACCCTCCCTGGTCTTTTGAACTGGAGTAGAGGTTTATCCCTTGTTTCCTGTTTAGGGTTCGGTTTCCGGTTCCTTCTAAAGTCTAGTTCGATTCTATGCTCTTAACGTCTTCTCCTAAACTCTGAAATATTACTATTTAAATGTTATTTATTCCCGGAACAGGAGGAGATGGGTTTGCTTACCGTCCGGTTCTATCTCCTGTCCGGTCTTTAGAGCAGGTGTAGAGGTTTATGACTTATTTTCTGTTTACGATTGAGGTTCCTGTTCGTTATTCTAATGCTCTTTCACACCATTGCGTCTTGGTGGCTTCGTTGCCTTGATTGGGGTGAAATAATTAAAAAAATATAAAGTGAAGTAATGGATAATGGCTCGTATTTAGAAATCGGAGTGCCGAGTTCGAATCCCTGTCAAATCCATTACAGTCATTTACGTGATACGACCGTAACCACCCCCCGCCCCGGATCTGAGTAAATAGCAGTACAGACCGGGTCTAAAGCCTTGGATGGCAACTAGTCTACCGCTGAAAGAAAAGGCAACCTACTGCTAGAAAAAAAAAAAATCTCCCTCGTCAGTCATGTATCTTACCATGCATAATCGCCTAAGTGTGTATCATGCATGGCACATAACTGACTGACCAATAGCTTTATTTGACTATTTACATCAATATAAAAGGTTCTGTCCCTTAAATGGTGCGACCCTTTTTTTCGGTTACTCGAGTTCGAATTCCAGTCGTGCTAATACTCTTGAGAAATCCTCTTCTTCTCCCTTCTGCTATGGGTAAATAGCCAGACAGACGGGGATCTATAGCCTTGGATGGCAACTGGTCTACCGCAGAAAGAAATGTCAACCTACTGCGGAAAAATCTGCCTCATCAGTCATGTATCGAAAGACTAGCTGTAGAGCCCAGCGTTGCCCGGGAATGTAACAGTAAGAGATAGATCAAGTATCGACCATCATAAAGACTGAAAAATAAAATTGACAAAGATTATTGCTTAAGGTTGACGGACACGTATGTCTTAATTAGATTTTTTTTTTGAATTGGTCAAACCCAAACTAAAACAAAAACATTGTTTTCAATCGTTATGAGTCTACCGATTGAATAGAATTTTATAATAAACAATTGGCTTGTAAATGGAATTTTTAAAGCATTCTGAATGTAAAAATAAAGAAAAAAGTGTGCAAGACAATAAGAAACACTAACTGCCAAAAAAGTGAAGTTTTGTTGAAATCGGTTGAAAAATGTAGGAAATCCGATCCCATATATAAGCGAACACACACACACACACACACACGCACAACCTGGGTTTTATAATAAGTATAACTCGATATGAGTTGCCCCACTTTCATTCTCGCGATACCTCTTAATCGTGTTTTCAAATTGATTTCGTGCAAAAACACTTGTGTTTTTCCAATTGTTGGCACTGTCAGAAGCACCGCAAGGTAATTTTACGTAGTCCTGTGAAGTTTTGTTGAAATCGGTTGAAAAGTGTAGGAAATCCGATCCAATATATAAACGAACACGCACACACACACACACGCACAAACAACCGAGGTTTTATAATAAGTATACCTTGATATGAGTTGTTCCCCTTTCATTCTCGCGACAGCGATACCTCTTAATCGTGTTTTTCAAATTGATTTCGTGCAAAAACAATTGTGTTTTTTCAATTTTTGGCACTGTCAGAAGCACCGCAAGGTAATTTTACGTAGTCCTGTGAAGTTTTGTTGAAATCGGTTGAAAAGTGTAAGAAATCCGATCCAATATATAAACGAACACACACACACACACACACACACACACACAACCTGGGTTTTATAATAAGTATGATACATGATCGCCTAAGCGTGTATCGCGCATGGCAAATAACTCATTAATTTAGAGTGGCTAACAGGAAAACGGTTTATTTATTAAAATTTTATCTTTTAAGATGTATATATGGTCAATGGAGATGGAGAGCCGAGTTCGAATTCCAGTCGAATCCATTACATTTATTTCCGTGCTAATAACCTTGGGACAGGTATCAATACTCTTCTTCTCCCCAACATTTATGAGTAAATAGCAGGACATACCAGCCCTTGCATTGAGAATTGCTGCCATATATGGTCTGGATCAATTTCTAACTGTCTTTAGGTCCTTGATAAAATCCAAAGACGGATATGCAATGTAATTTACCCTGATCTGGCATCTCGTCTGCAGTCACTCTCTCACAGACGTGCCGTCGCCTCCCTCTGTCTTTTTTACAAATACTTTCACGGTAACTGCTCTGGTGAGTTGGTGAGCTGCTTTCGCTGGTTCCCAGACTTCATGAATTTGAGCGCTCAACTAGGCTGGCATCTCGCTCACACCACTTTCACTGTCGAAACTGTTAAATGTAGCCGTCTCTTCTATTCCAATAGCTTCATGTTTCGCACTTCTCGCATGGTTTTCACAATATCCAATTCTCTAATTTTCTTTCCGGGCTTTTGTTTCTTTTCGACTCTGCGTTTATCTATTTATAGAATCAACCTTAAAACATTTAAGCTGGCTACTGTGAAGGAATCTTGGTTTGGACATCATCACAATAGGTAAGGAGAGGCAGATACGATAAGCATCAATAAACCAAAGTCTAAGGAAAAAATTCTGTTGTAACACATCCGACTTGAGAGCATCCTGTGATGCTGATTGCTTCTTCCTTTGGGGTAGATAGTATTCTTGTACAGAGATCTCGATTTACCTAATGCAATGTTTTTTTGTTTTTTTTAACATCAAAACTTCATACAGAAGTATTCCTTGATATCTTTAGCCAAAATCAAGTCTTGCAACAATATCTTCTTTTTTATATGTCGTGTCGCTTCAATACGTACGTGATCATGGCTCTCCATAGTTTCTTATCCTTCATATCTCTTAATAAATTTTGTCTTTTTGTTATTTCTCCTAAACCCTGTTCCGCCATCAATTTGTTCATTCCTCTTCTTCTATGTGCCGTGTTTCTTCAGGATTTAGGTGATCATAGCTCTCCACAACTTCCATTTCTTCGTAATTCTTATTAAATTTTGTCTTTTTGTTATTATTCCTAAATCGTGTTCCGCCAACAATTTGTTCATTCTTCTTCTATGTGCCGTGTTTCCTCAGGACTTAGGTGATCATGGCTCTCCACAATTTCCAGTCCTTCGTAACTCTTAATAAATTTTGTCTTTTTGTTATTTCTCCTAAACCCTGTTCCGCCATCAATTTGTTCATTCTTCTTCTTCTATGTGCCGTGTTTCTTCAGGACGTAGGTGATCATGGCTCTCCACAATTTCCAGTCCTTCGTAACTCTTAATAAATTTTGTTTTTTTGTTATTTCTCCTAAACCCTGTTCCGCCATCAATTTGTTTATTCTTCTTCTTCTATGTGCCGTGTTTCTTCAGGATTTAGATGTTCATGGCTCTCCACAATTTCCAGTCCTTCGTAACTCTTAATAAATTTTGTCTTTTTGTTATTTCTCCTAAACCCTGTTCCGCCATCAATTTGTTTATTCTTCTTCTTCTATGTGCCGTGTTTCTTCAGGATTTAGATGATCATGGCTCTCCACAATTTCCAGTCCTTCGTAACTCTTAATAAATTTTGTCTTTTTGTTATTTCTCCTAAACCCTGTTCCCCCATCAATTTGTTCATTCTTCTTCTTCTATGTGCCGTGTTTCTTCAGGATTTAGATGATCATGGCTCTCCACAATTTCCAGTCCTTCGTAACTCTTAATAAATTTTGTCTTTTTGTTATTTCTCCTAAACCCTGTTCCCCCATCAATTTGTTCATTCTTCTTCTTCTATGTGCCGTATTTCTTCAGGACTTAGATGATCATGGCTCTCCACAATTTCCAGTCCTTCGTAGCTCGTAATAAATTTTGTCTTTTTGTTATTTCTCCTAAACCCTGTTCCGCCATCAATTTGTTCATTCTTCTTCTTCTATGTGCCGTGTTTCTTCAGGATTTAGATGATCATGGCTCTCCACAATTTCCAGTCCTTCGTAACTCTTAATAAATTTTGTCTTTTTGTTATTTCTCCTAAACCCTGTTCCCCCATCAATTTGTTCATTCTTCTTCTTCTATGTGCCGTGTTTCTTCAGGATTTAGATGATCATGGCTCTCCACAATTTCCAGTCCTTCGTAACTCTTAATAAATTTTGTCTTTTTGTTATTTCTCCTAAACCCTGTTCCCCCATCAATTTGTTCATTCTTCTTCTTTTATGTGCCGTGTTTCTTCAGGATTTAGATGATCATGGCTCTCCACAATTTCCAGTCCTTCGTAACTCTTAATAAATTTTGTCTTTTTGTTATTTCTCCTAAACCCTGTTCCGCCATCAATTTGTTCATTCCTCTTCTTCTATGTGCCGTGTTTCTTCAGGATTTAGGTGATCATGGCTCTCCACAACTTCCATTTCTTCGTAATTCTTATTAAATTTTGTCTTTTTGTTATTATTCCTAAATCGTGTTCCGCCAACAATTTGTTCATTCTTCTTCTATGTGCCGTGTTTCCTCAGGACTTAGGTGATCATGGCTCTCCACAATTTCCAGTCCTTCGTAACTCTTAATAAATTTTGTCTTTTTGTTATTTCTCCTAAACCCTGTTCCCCCATCAATTTGTTCATTCTTCTTCTTCTATGTGCCGTGTTTCTTCAGGACGTAGGTGATCATGGCTCTCCACAATTTCCAGTCCTTCGTAACTCTTAATAAATTTTGTTTTTTTGTTATTTCTCCTAAACCCTGTTCCGCCATCAATTTGTTTATTCTTCTTCTTCTATGTGCCGTGTTTCTTCAGGATTTAGATGTTCATGGCTCTCCACAATTTCCAGTCCTTCGTAACTCTTAATAAATTTTGTCTTTTTGTTATTTCTCCTAAACCCTGTTCCCCCATCAATTTGTTCATTCTTCTTCTTCTATGTGCCGTATTTCTTCAGGACTTAGATGATCATGGCTCTCCACAATTTCCAGTCCTTCGTAGCTCGTAATAAATTTTGTCTTTTTGTTATTTCTCCTAAACCCTGTTCCGCCATCAATTTGTTCATTCTTCTTCTTCTATGTGCCGTGTTTCTTCAGGATTTAGATGATCATGGCTCTCCACAATTTCCAGTCCTTCGTAACTCTTAATAAATTTTGTCTTTTTGTTATTTCTCCTAAACCCTGTTCCGCCATCAATTTGTTCATTCTTCTTCTTCTATGTGCCGTGTTTCTTCAGGATTTAGATGATCATGGCTCTCCACAATTTCCAGTCCTTCGTAACTCTTAATAAATTTTGTCTTTTTGTTATTTCTCCTAAACCATGTTCTCCCATCAATTTGTTCATTCTTCTTCTTCTATGTGCCGTGTTTCTTCAGGACGTAGGTGATCATGGCTCTCCACAATTTCCAGTCCTTCGTAACTCTTAATAAATTTTGTCTTTTTGTTATTTCTCCTAAACACTGTTCCGCCATCAATTTGTTCATTCTTCTTCTTCTATGTGCCGTGTTTCTTCAGGATTTAGATGATCATGGCTCTCCACAATTTCCAGTCCTTCGTAACTCTTAATAAATTTTGTCTTTTTGTTATTTCTCCTAAACCCTGTTCCCCCATCAATTTGTTCATTCTTCTTCTTCTATGTGCCGTGTTTCTTCAGGACGTAGGTGATCATGGCTCTCCACAATTTCCAGTCCTTCGTAACTCTTAATAAATTTTGTTTTTTTGTTATTTCTCCTAAACCCTGTTCCGCCATCAATTTGTTTATTCTTCTTCTTCTATGTGCCGTGTTTCTTCAGGATTTAGATGTTCATGGCTCTCCACAATTTCCAGTCCTTCGTAACTCTTAATAAATTTTGTCTTTTTGTTATTTCTCCTAAACCCTGTTCCCCCATCAATTTGTTCATTCTTCTTCTTCTATGTGCCGTATTTCTTCAGGACTTAGATGATCATGGCTCTCCACAATTTCCAGTCCTTCGTAGCTCGTAATAAATTTTGTCTTTTTGTTATTTCTCCTAAACCCTGTTCCGCCATCAATTTGTTCATTCTTCTTCTTCTATGTGCCGTGTTTCTTCAGGATTTAGATGATCATGGCTCTCCACAATTTCCAGTCCTTCGTAACTCTTAATAAATTTTGTCTTTTTGTTATTTCTCCTAAACCCTGTTCCGCCATCAATTTGTTCATTCTTCTTCTTCTATGTGCCGTGTTTCTTCAGGATTTAGATGATCATGGCTCTCCACAATTTCCAGTCCTTCGTAACTCTTAATAAATTTTGTCTTTTTGTTATTTCTCCTAAACCATGTTCTCCCATCAATTTGTTCATTCTTCTTCTTCTATGTGCCGTGTTTCTTCAGGATTTAGATGATCATGGCTCTCCAAAATTTCCAGTCCTTCGTAACTCTTAATAAATTTTGTCTTTTTGTTATTTCTCCTAAACCCTGTTCCCCCATCAATTTGTTCATTCTTCTTCTTCTATGTGCCGTGTTTCTTCAGGATTTAGATGATCATGGCTCTCCAAAATTTCCAGTCCTTCGTAACTCTTAATAAATTTTTTCTTTTTGTTATTTCTCCTAAACCCTGTTCCGCCATCAATTTGTTCATTCTTCTTCTTCTATGTGCCGTGTTTCTTCAGGATTTAGATGATCATGGCTCTCCACAATTTCCAGTCATTCTTAACTCTTAATATATTTTGTCTTTTTGTTATTTCTCCTAAACCCTATTCCCCCATCAATTTGTTCATTCTTCTTCTTCTATGTGCCGTCTTTCTTTAGGATTTAGATGATCATGGCTCTCCACAATTTCCAGTCCTTCGTAACTCTTAATAAATTTTGTCTTTTTGTTATTTCTCCTAAACCCTGTTCCGCCATCAATTTGTTCATTCTTCTTCTTCTATGTGCCGTATTTCTTCAGGATCTAGATGATCGTGGCTCTCCACAATTTCCAGTCATTCTTAACTCTTAATAAATTTTGTCTTTTTGTTATTTCTCCTAAACCCTGTTCCGCCATCAATTTGTTCATTCTTCTTCTTCTATGTGCCGTGTTTCTTCAGGATTTAGATGATCATGGCTCTCCACAATTTCCAGTCCATCGTAACTCGTAATAAATTTTGTCTTTTTGTTATTTCTCCTAAACCCTGTTCCGCCATCAATTTGTTCATTCTTCTTCTTCTATGTGCCGTGTTTCTTCAGGATTTAGATGATCATGGCTCTCCACAATTTCCAGTCCATCGTAACTCGTAATAAATTTTGTCTTTTTGTTATTTCTCCTAAACCCTGTTCCCCCATCAATTTGTTCATTCTTCTTCTTCTATGTGCCGTGTTTCTTCAGGATTAGATGATCATGGCTCTCCACAATTTCCAGTCCTTCGTAACTCTTAATAAATTTTGTCTTTTTGTTATTTCTCCTAAACCCTGTTCCCCCATCAATTTGTTCATTATTCTTCTTCTATGTGCCGTGTTTCTTCAGGATTTAGGTGATCATGACTCTCCACAATTTCCAGTCCCTCGTAACTCTTAATAAATTTTGTCTTTTTGTTATTTCTCCTAAACCCTGTTCCCCCATCAATTTTTTCATTTTTCTCTTCTATGTGCCGTGTTTCTTCAGGACTTAGATGATCATGGCTCTCCACAATTTCCAGTCCTTCGTAACTCTTAATAAATTTTGTCTTTTTGTTATTTCTCCTAAACCATGTTCCCCCATCAATTTGTTCATTCTTCTTCTTCTATGTGCCGTGTTTCTTCAGGACTTAGGTGATCATGGATCTCCACAATTTCCAGTCCTTCGTAACTCTTAATAAATTTTGTCTTTTTGTTATTTCTCCTAAACGATGTTCCGCCATCAATTTGTTCATTCTTCTTCTATGTCCCGTGTTTCCTCAGGAATTAGATGCTTATGGCTCTCCACAATTTCCAGTCCTTCGTAACTCTTAATAAATTTTGTGTTTTTGTTATTTCTCCTAAACCCTTTTCTGCCATCAATTTGTTAATTCTTCTTCTTCTATGTGCCGTGTTTCTTCAGGACTTAGATGATCATGGCTCTCCACAATTTCCAGTCCTTCGTAACTCTTAATAATTTTTGTCTTTTTGTTATTTCTCCTAAACCATGTTCCCCCATCAATTTGTTCATTCTTCTTCTTCTATGTGCCGTGTTTCTTCAGGATTTAGATGATCATGGCTCTCCACAATTTCCAGTCATTCTTAACTCTTAATATATTTTGTCTTTTTGTTATTTCTCCTAAACCCTGTTACCCCATCAATTTGTTCATTCTTCTTCTTCTATGTGCCGTGTTTCTTCAGGACTTAGATGATCATGGCTCTCCACAATGTCCAGTCCTTCGTAACTCTTAATAAATTTTGTCTTTTTGTTATTTCTCCTAAACCATGTTCCCACATCAATTTGTTCTTTCTTCTTCTTCTATGTGCCGTGTTTCTTCAGGATTTAGGTGATCATGGCTCTCCACAATTTCCAGTCATTCTTAACTCTTAATAAATTTTGTCTTTTTGTTATTTCTCCTAAACCATGTTCCCCGATCAATTTGTTCATTCTTCTTCTTCTATGTGCCGTGTTTCTTCAGGACTTAGATGATCATGGCTCTCCACAATTTCCAGTCCTTCGTAACTCTTAATAAATTTTGTCTTTTTGTTATTTCTCCTAAACCATGTTCCGCCATCAATTTGTTCATTCTTCTTCTTCTATGTGCCGTGTTTCTTCAGGACTTAGATGATCATGGCTCTCCACAATTTCCAGTCCTTCGTAACTCTTAAGAAATTTTGTCTTTTTGTTATTTCTCCTAAACCCTGTTCCGCCATCAATTTGTTCATTCTTCTTCTTCTATGTGCCGTGTTTCTTCAGGACTTAGATGATCATGGCTCTCCACAATTTCCAGTCCTTCGTAACTCTTAATAAATTTTGTCTTTTTGTTATTTCTCCTAAACGATGTTCCGCCATCAATTTGTTCATTCTTCTTCTTCTATGTGCCGTGTTTCTTCAGGACTTAGATGATCATGGCTCTCCACAATTTCCAGTCCTTCGTAACTCTTTATAAATTTTGTCTTTTTGTTATTTCTCCTAAACCCTGTTCCGCCATCAATTTGTTCATTCTTCTTCTTCTATGTGCCGTATTTCTTCAGGACTTAGATGATCATGGCTCTCCACAATTTCCAGTCCTTCGTAACTCTTAATAAATTTTGTCTTTTTGTTATTTCTCCTAAACCCTGTTCCCCCATCAATTTGTTCATTCTTCTTCTTCTATGTGCCGTGTTTCTTCAGGATTTAGATGATCATGGCTCTCCACAATTTCCAGTCCTTCGTAACTCTTAATAAATTTTGTCTTTTTGTTATTTCTCCTAAACCCTGTTCCCACATCAGTTTGTTCATTCTTCTTCTTCTATGTGCCGTGTTTCTTCAGTGTTTAGATGATCATGGCTCTCCACAAATTCCAGTCCTTCTTAACTCTTAATAAATTTTGTCTTTTTGTTATTTCTCCTAAACCCTGTTCCCCCATCAATTTGTTCATTCTTCTTCTTCTATGTGCCGTGTTTCTTCAGGACTTAGATGATCATAGCTCTCCACAATTTCCAGTCCTTCGTAACTCTTAATAAATTTTGTCTTTTTGTTATTTCTCCTAAACCCTGTTCCGCCATCAATTTGTTAATCCCTCTTCTTCTATGTGCCGTGTTTCTTCCGGACTTAGATGATCATGGCTCTCCACAATTTCCAGTCCTTCGTAACTCTTAATAAATTTTGTCTTTTTGTTATTTCTCCTAAACGATGTTCCGCCATCAATTTGTTCATTCTTCTTCTTCTATGTGCCGTGTTTCTTCAGGACTTAGATGATCATGGCTCTCCACAATTTCCAGTCCTTCGTAACTCTTTATAAATTTTGTCTTTTTGTTATTTCTCCTAAACCCTGTTCCGCCATCAATTTGTTCATTCTTCTTCTTCTATGTGCCGTATTTCTTCAGGACTTAGATGATCATGGCTCTCCACAATTTCCAGTCCTTCGTAACTCTTAATAAATTTTGTCTTTTTGTTATTTCTCCTAAACCCTGTTCCCCCATCAATTTGTTCATTCTTCTTCTTCTATGTGCCGTGTTTCTTCAGGATTTAGATGATCATGGCTCTCCACAATTTCCAGTCCTTCGTAACTCTTAATAAATTTTGTCTTTTTGTTATTTCTCCTAAACCCTGTTCCCACATCAGTTTGTTCATTCTTCTTCTTCTATGTGCCGTGTTTCTTCAGTGTTTAGATGATCATGGCTCTCCACAAATTCCAGTCCTTCTTAACTCTTAATAAATTTTGTCTTTTTGTTATTTCTCCTAAACCCTGTTCCCCCATCAATTTGTTCATTCTTCTTCTTCTATGTGCCGTGTTTCTTCAGGACTTAGATGATCATAGCTCTCCACAATTTCCAGTCCTTCGTAACTCTTAATAAATTTTGTCTTTTTGTTATTTCTCCTAAACCCTGTTCCGCCATCAATTTGTTAATCCCTCTTCTTCTATGTGCCGTGTTTCTTCCGGACTTAGATGATCATGGCTCTCCACAATTTCCAGTCCTTCGTAACTCTTAATAAATTTTGTCTTTTTGTTATTTCTCCTAAACCCTGTTCCGCCATCAATTTGTTCATTCTTCTTCTTCTTCTATGTGCCGTGTTTCTTCAGGATTTAGGTGATCATTGCTCTCCGAAATTTCCAGTCCTTCTTAACTCTTAATAAATTTTGTCTTTTTGTTATTTCTCCTAAACCCTGTTCCGCCATCAATTTGTTCATTCTTCTTCTTCTATGTGCCGTGTTTCTTCAGGATTTAGATGATCATGGCTCTCCACAATTTCCAGTCCATCGTAACTCGTAATAAATTTTGTCTTTTTGTTATTTCTCCTAAACCCTGTTCCGCCATCAATTTGTTCATTCTTCTTCTTCTATGTGCCGTGTTTCTTCAGGACTTAGATGATCATGGCTCTGCACAATTTCCAGTCCTTCGTAACTCGTAATAAATTTTGTCTTTTTGTTATTTCTCCTAAACCCTGTTCCCCCATCAATTTGTTCATTATTCTTCTTCTATGTGCCGTGTTTCTTCAGGATTTAGATGATCATGGCTCTCCACAATTTCCAGTCCCTCGTAACTCTTAATAAATTTTGTCTTTTTGTTATTTCTCCTAAACCCTGTTCCCCCATCAATTTTTTCATTTTTCTCTTCTATGTGCCGTGTTTCTTCAGGACATAGATGATCATGGCTCTCCACAATTTCCAGCCCTTCGTAACTCTTAATAAATTTTGTCTTTTTGTTATTTCTCCTAAACCATGTTCCCCCATCAATTTGTTCATTCTTCTTCTTCTATGTGCCGTGTTTCTTCAGGACTTAGGTGATCATGGATCTCCACAATTTCCAGTCCTTCGTAACTCTTAATAAATTTTGTCTTTTTGTTATTTCTCCTAAACGATGTTCCGCCATCAATTTGTTCATTCTTCTTCTTCTATGTGCCGTGTTTCTTCAGGACTTAGATGATCATGGCTCTCCACAATTTCCAGTCCTTCGTAACTTTTAATAAATTTTGTCTTTTTGTTATTTCACCTAAACCCTGTTCCGCCATCAATTTGTTCATTCTTCTTCTTCTATGTGCCGTGTTTCTTCAGGTCTTAGATGAACATGGCTCTCCACAATTTCCAGTCCTTCGTAACTCTTAATAAATTTTGTCTTTTTGTTATTTCTCCTAAACCCTGTTCCCCCATCAATTTGTTAATCCCTCTTCTTCTATGGGCCGTGTTTCTTCAGGCCTTAGATGATCATGGCTCTCCACAATTTCCAGTCCCTCGTAACTCTTAATAAATTTTGTCTTTTTGTTATTTCCCCTAAACCCTGTTCCGCCATCAATTTGTTCATTCTTCTTCTTCTATGTGCCGTGTTTATCCAGGACTTAGGTGATCATGGCTCTCCACAATTTCCAGTCCTTCGTAACTCTTAATAAATTTTGTCTTTTTGTTATTTCTCCTAAACCCTGTTCCCCCATCAATTTGTTCATTCTTCTTCTTCTATGTGCCGTGTTTCTTCAGGACTTAGATGATCATGGCTCTCCACAATTTCCAGTCCTTCGTAACTCTTAATAAATTTTGTCTTTTTGTTATTTCTCCTAAACCATGTTCCCCCATCAATTTGTTAATTCCTCTTCTTCTATGTGCCGTGTTTCTTCAGGACTTAGGTGATCATGGCTCTCCACAATTTCCACTCCTTCGTAACTCTTAATAAATTTTGTCTTTTTGTTATTTCTCCTAAACGATGTTCCGCCATCAATTTGTTCATTCTTCTTCTTCTATGTGCCGTATTTCTTCCGGACTTAGATGATCATTGCTCTCCACAATTTCCAGTCCTCCTTAACTCTTAATAACTTTTGTCTTTTTGTTATTTCTCCTAAACCCTGTTCCGCCATCAATTTGTTCATTCTTCTTCTTCTATGTGCCGTGTTTCTTCAGGACTTAGATGATCATGGCTCTCCACAATTTCCAGTCCTTCGTAACTCTTAATAAATTTTGTCTTTTTGTTATTTCTCCTAAACGATGTTCCGCCATCAATTTGTTAATTCCTCTTCTTCTATGTGCCGTGTTTCTTCAAAACTTAGATGATCATGGCTCTCCACAATTTCCAGTCCTTAGTAACTCTTAATAAATTTTGTCTTTTTGTTATTTCTCCTAAACCCTGTTCCCCCATCAATTTGTTCATTCTTCTTCTTCTATGTGCCGTGTTTCTTCAGGATTTAGATCATCATGGCTCTGCACAATTTCCAGTCATTCTTAACTCTTAATATATTTTGTCTTTTTTTATTTCTCCTAAACCCTGTTCCCCCATCAATTTGTTCATTCTTCTTCTTCTATGTGCCGTGTTTCTTCAGGACTTAGATGATCATGGCTCTCCACAATTTCCAGTCCTTCGTAACTCTTAATAAATTTTGTCTTTTTGTTATTTCTCCTAAACCATGTTCCCCCATCAATTTGTTCATTCTTCTTCTTCTATGTGCCGTGTTTCTTCAGGATTTAGATGATCATGGCTCTCCACAATTTCCAGTTATTCTTAACTCTTAATATATTTTGTCTTTTTGTTATTTCTCCTAAACCCTGTTCCCCCATCAATTTGTTCATTCTTCTTCTTCTATGTGCCGTGTTTCTTCAGGATTTAGATGATCATGGCTCTCCACAATTTCCAGTCATTCTTAACTCTTAATATACTTTGTCTTTTTGTTATTTCTCCTAAACCATGTTCCCCCATCAATTTGTTCATTCTTCTTCTTCTATGTGCCGTGTTTCTTCAGGATTTAGATGATCATGGCTCTCCACAATTTCCAGTTATTCTTAACTCTTAATATATTTTGTCTTTTTGTTATTTCTCCTAAACCCTGTTCCCCCATCAATTTGTTCATTCTTCTTCTTCTATGTGCCGTTTTTCTTCAGGATTTAGATGATCATGGCTCTCCACAATTTCCAATCATTCTTAACTCTTAATATATTTTGTCTTTTTGTTATTTCTCCTAAACCCTGTTCCCCCATCAATTTGTTCATTCTTCTTCTTCTGTGTGCCGTGTTTCTTCAGGACTTAGATGATCATGGCTCTCCACAATTTCCAGTCCTTCGTAACTCTTAATAAATTTTGTCTTTTTGTTATTTCTCCTAAACCCTGTTCCGCCATCAATTTGTTCATTCTTCTTCTTCTATGTGCCGTGTTTCTTCAGGACTTAGATGATCATGGCTCTCAACAATTTCCAGTCCTTCGTAACTCTTAATAAATTTTGTCTTTTTGTTATTTCTCCTAAACCCTGTTCCGCCATCAATTTGTTCATTCTTCTTCTTCTATGTGCCTTGTTTCTTCAGGACTTAGATGATCATGGCTCTCCACAATTTCCAGTCCTTCGTAACTCTTAATAAATTTTGTCTTTTTGTTATTTCTCCTAAACCATGTTCCCCCATCAATTTGTTCATTCTTCTTCTTCTATGTGCCGTGTTTCTTCAGGATTTAGATGATCATGGCTCTCCACAATTTCCAGTCATTCTTAACTCTTAATAAATTTTGTCTTTTTGTTATTTCTCCTAAACCCTCTTCCGCCATCAATTTGTTCATTCTTCTTCTTCTTCTATGTGCCGTGTTTCTTCAGGATTTAGGTGATCATTGCTCTCCGAAATTTCCAGTCCTTCTTAACTCTTAATAAATTTTGTCTTTTTGTTATTTCTCCTAAACCCTGTTCCGCCATCAATTTGTTCATTCTTCTTCTTCTATGTGCCGTGTTTCTTCAGGATTTAGATGATCATGGCTCTCCACAATTTCCAGTCCATCGTAACTCGTAATAAATTTTGTCTTTTTGTTATTTCTCCTAAACCCTGTTCCGCCATCAATTTGTTCATTCTTCTTCTTCTATGTGCCGTGTTTCTTCAGGACTTAGATGATCATGGCTCTGCACAATTTCCAGTCCTTCGTAACTCGTAATAAATTTTGTCTTTTTGTTATTTCTCCTAAACCCTGTTCCCCCATCAATTTGTTCATTATTCTTCTTCTATGTGCCGTGTTTCTTCAGGATTTAGATGATCATGGCTCTCCACAATTTCCAGTCCCTCGTAACTCTTAATAAATTTTGTCTTTTTGTTATTTCTCCTAAACCCTGTTCCCCCATCAATTTTTTCATTTTTCTCTTCTATGTGCCGTGTTTCTTCAGGACATAGATGATCATGGCTCTCCACAATTTCCAGCCCTTCGTAACTCTTAATAAATTTTGTCTTTTTGTTATTTCTCCTAAACCATGTTCCCCCATCAATTTGTTCATTCTTCTTCTTCTATGTGCCGTGTTTCTTCAGGACTTAGGTGATCATGGATCTCCACAATTTCCAGTCCTTCGTAACTCTTAATAAATTTTGTCTTTTTGTTATTTCTCCTAAACGATGTTCCGCCATCAATTTGTTCATTCTTCTTCTTCTATGTGCCGTGTTTCTTCAGGACTTAGATGATCATGGCTCTCCACAATTTCCAGTCCTTCGTAACTTTTAATAAATTTTGTCTTTTTGTTATTTCACCTAAACCCTGTTCCGCCATCAATTTGTTCATTCTTCTTCTTCTATGTGCCGTGTTTCTTCAGGTCTTAGATGAACATGGCTCTCCACAATTTCCAGTCCTTCGTAACTCTTAATAAATTTTGTCTTTTTGTTATTTCTCCTAAACCCTGTTCCCCCATCAATTTGTTAATCCCTCTTCTTCTATGGGCCGTGTTTCTTCAGGCCTTAGATGATCATGGCTCTCCACAATTTCCAGTCCCTCGTAACTCTTAATAAATTTTGTCTTTTTGTTATTTCCCCTAAACCCTGTTCCGCCATCAATTTGTTCATTCTTCTTCTTCTATGTGCCGTGTTTATCCAGGACTTAGGTGATCATGGCTCTCCACAATTTCCAGTCCTTCGTAACTCTTAATAAATTTTGTCTTTTTGTTATTTCTCCTAAACCCTGTTCCCCCATCAATTTGTTCATTCTTCTTCTTCTATGTGCCGTGTTTCTTCAGGACTTAGATGATCATGGCTCTCCACAATTTCCAGTCCTTCGTAACTCTTAATAAATTTTGTCTTTTTGTTATTTCTCCTAAACCATGTTCCCCCATCAATTTGTTAATTCCTCTTCTTCTATGTGCCGTGTTTCTTCAGGACTTAGGTGATCATGGCTCTCCACAATTTCCACTCCTTCGTAACTCTTAATAAATTTTGTCTTTTTGTTATTTCTCCTAAACGATGTTCCGCCATCAATTTGTTCATTCTTCTTCTTCTATGTGCCGTATTTCTTCCGGACTTAGATGATCATTGCTCTCCACAATTTCCAGTCCTCCTTAACTCTTAATAACTTTTGTCTTTTTGTTATTTCTCCTAAACCCTGTTCCGCCATCAATTTGTTCATTCTTCTTCTTCTATGTGCCGTGTTTCTTCAGGACTTAGATGATCATGGCTCTCCACAATTTCCAGTCCTTCGTAACTCTTAATAAATTTTGTCTTTTTGTTATTTCTCCTAAACGATGTTCCGCCATCAATTTGTTAATTCCTCTTCTTCTATGTGCCGTGTTTCTTCAAAACTTAGATGATCATGGCTCTCCACAATTTCCAGTCCTTAGTAACTCTTAATAAATTTTGTCTTTTTGTTATTTCTCCTAAACCCTGTTCCCCCATCAATTTGTTCATTCTTCTTCTTCTATGTGCCGTGTTTCTTCAGGATTTAGATCATCATGGCTCTGCACAATTTCCAGTCATTCTTAACTCTTAATATATTTTGTCTTTTTTTATTTCTCCTAAACCCTGTTCCCCCATCAATTTGTTCATTCTTCTTCTTCTATGTGCCGTGTTTCTTCAGGACTTAGATGATCATGGCTCTCCACAATTTCCAGTCCTTCGTAACTCTTAATAAATTTTGTCTTTTTGTTATTTCTCCTAAACCATGTTCCCCCATCAATTTGTTCATTCTTCTTCTTCTATGTGCCGTGTTTCTTCAGGATTTAGATGATCATGGCTCTCCACAATTTCCAGTTATTCTTAACTCTTAATATATTTTGTCTTTTTGTTATTTCTCCTAAACCCTGTTCCCCCATCAATTTGTTCATTCTTCTTCTTCTATGTGCCGTGTTTCTTCAGGATTTAGATGATCATGGCTCTCCACAATTTCCAGTCATTCTTAACTCTTAATATACTTTGTCTTTTTGTTATTTCTCCTAAACCATGTTCCCCCATCAATTTGTTCATTCTTCTTCTTCTATGTGCCGTGTTTCTTCAGGATTTAGATGATCATGGCTCTCCACAATTTCCAGTTATTCTTAACTCTTAATATATTTTGTCTTTTTGTTATTTCTCCTAAACCCTGTTCCCCCATCAATTTGTTCATTCTTCTTCTTCTATGTGCCGTTTTTCTTCAGGATTTAGATGATCATGGCTCTCCACAATTTCCAATCATTCTTAACTCTTAATATATTTTGTCTTTTTGTTATTTCTCCTAAACCCTGTTCCCCCATCAATTTGTTCATTCTTCTTCTTCTGTGTGCCGTGTTTCTTCAGGACTTAGATGATCATGGCTCTCCACAATTTCCAGTCCTTCGTAACTCTTAATAAATTTTGTCTTTTTGTTATTTCTCCTAAACCCTGTTCCGCCATCAATTTGTTCATTCTTCTTCTTCTATGTGCCGTGTTTCTTCAGGACTTAGATGATCATGGCTCTCAACAATTTCCAGTCCTTCGTAACTCTTAATAAATTTTGTCTTTTTGTTATTTCTCCTAAACCCTGTTCCGCCATCAATTTGTTCATTCTTCTTCTTCTATGTGCCTTGTTTCTTCAGGACTTAGATGATCATGGCTCTCCACAATTTCCAGTCCTTCGTAACTCTTAATAAATTTTGTCTTTTTGTTATTTCTCCTAAACCATGTTCCCCCATCAATTTGTTCATTCTTCTTCTTCTATGTGCCGTGTTTCTTCAGGATTTAGATGATCATGGCTCTCCACAATTTCCAGTCATTCTTAACTCTTAATAAATTTTGTCTTTTTGTTATTTCTCCTAAACCCTCTTCCGCCATCAATTTGTTCATTCTTCTTCTTCTATGTGCCTTGTTTCTTCAGGACTTAGATGATCATGGATCTCCACAATTTCCAGTCCTTCGTAACTCTTAATAAATTTTGTCTTTTTGTTATTTCTCCTAAACCATGTTCCGCCATCAATTTGTTCATTCTTCTTCTTCTATGTGCCGTGTTTCTTCAGGACTTAGATGATCATGGCTCTCCACAATTTCCAGTCCTTCGTAACTCTTAATAAATTTTGTCTTTTTGTTATTTCTCCTAAACGATGTTCCGCCATCAATTTGTTAATTCCTCTTCTTCTATGTGCCGTGTTTCTTCAGGACTTAGATGATCATGGCTCTCCACAATTTCCAGTCCTTAGTAACTCTTAATAAATTTTGTCTTTTTGTTATTTCTCCTAAACCCTGTTCCGCCATCAATTTGTTCATTCTTCTTCTTCTATGTGCCGTGTTTCTTCAGGACTTAGATGATCATGGCTCTCCACAATTTCCAGTCCTTAGTAACTCTTAATAAATTTTGTCTTTTTGTTATTTCTCCTAAACCCTGTTCCGCCATCAATTTGTTCATTCTTCTTCTTCTATGTGCCGTGTTTCTTCAGGACTTAGGTGATCATGGCTCTCCACAATTTCCAGTCCTTCGTAACTCTTAATAAATTTTGTCTTTTTGTTATTTCTCCTAAACGATGTTCCGCCATCAATTTGTTAATTCCTCTTCTTCTATGTGCCGTGTTTCTTCAGGACTTAGATGATCATGGCTCTCCACAATTTCCAGTCCTTAGTAACTCTTAATAAATTTTGTCTTTTTGTTATTTCTCCTAAACCCTGTTCCGCCATCAATTTGTTCATTCTTCTTCTTCTATGTGCCGTGTTTCTTCATGACTTAGGTGATCATGGCTCTCCACAATTTCCAGTCCTTCGTAACTCTTAATAAATTTTGTCTTTTTATTATTTCTCCTAAACGCTGTTCCGCCATCAATTTGTTCATTCTTCTTCTTCTATGTGCCGTGTTTCTTCAGGATTTAGATGATCATGGCTCTCCACAATTTCCAGTCCTTCTTAACTCTTAATAAATTTTGTCTTTTTGTTATTTCTCCTAAACCCTGTTCCGCCATCAATTTGTTCATTCTTCTTTTTCCATGTGCCGTGTTTCTTCAGGATTTAGATGATCATGGCTCTCCACAATTTCCAGTCCTTCGTAACTCTTAATAAATTTTGTCTTTTTGTTATTTCTCCTAAACCCTGTTCCGCCATCAATTTGTTCATTCTTCTTCTTCTATGTGCCGTGTTTCTTCAGGACTTAGATGATCATGGCTCTCCACAATTTCCAGTCCTTCGTAACTCTTAATAAATTTTGTCTTTTTGTTATTTCTCCTAAACCCTGTTCCGCCATCAATTTGTTCATTCTTCTTCTTCTATGTGCCGTGTTTCTTCAGGACTTAGATGATCATGGTTCTCAACAATTTCCAGTCCTTCGTAACGCTTAATAAATTTTGTCTTTTTGTTATTTCTCCTAAACCCTGTTCCCCCATCAATTTGTTCATTCTTCTTCTTCTATGTGCCGTGTTTCTTCAGGACTTAGATGATCATGGCTCTCCACAATTTCCAGTCCTTCGTAACTCTTAATAAATTTTGTCTTTTTGTTATTTCTCCTAAACCCTGTTCCCCCATCAATTTGTTCATTCTTCTTCTTCTATATGCCGTGTTTCTTCAGGATTTAGATGATCATGGCTTTCCACAATTTCCAGTCCTTCGTAACTCGTAATAAATTTTGCCTTTTTGTTATTTCTCCTAAACCCTGTTCCCCCATCAATTTGTTCATTCTTCTTCTTCTATGTGCCGTGTTTCTTCAGGACTTAGATGATCATGGCTCTCCACAATTTCCAGTCATTAGTAACTCTTAATAAATTTTGTCTTTTTTTTTTTCTCCTAAACCCTGTTCCGCCATCAATTTGTTCATTCCTCTTCTTCAATGTGCCGTGTTTCTTCAGGACTTAGATGATCATGGCTCTCCACAATTTCCAGTCATTCGTAACTCTTAATAAATTTTGTCTTTTTGTTGTTTCTCCTAAACCCTGTTCCGTCATCTATTTACTCAATCTCCCTATATAGGTTATACATTGCTTTCGTCTTCCTCTCTTGCCGTCAATTAGTTCCATGAGTGTCAGATTTTTAAAGCGGCCATTCCTCATTATCTTCTCATGAAATTCAGACTGTCTCTTCATGATGTTAAATATGTGTTTTTTTTCTTCCCATTTTCTCTAAAATCTCACTGATATTTGGCTTTTGTTAGTCTCAGCATCCGTCTGTATAACCACATTACTCTTGCTTCAAGTCTCTTTTTCATCTGCAAGGACATTGTTTAGTATTCACTGCCATATAGTAAGGCTGATATCTCTTAAAAGTTCAGTAATCTTCTCTTTGCTTCTAACGAATTATTTTCTATTTCTTAATACTCTGCTTAGCCCTTGGAAGACATCTTTCGCTATCCCAAGGCGTCTTCGGATTTCAGTGTCGCACATTCCCTCCTGTATTATAATGCTTCCTATATATTTAAATTTTTGTACTTGTTTGATTTTGATATCCACAATGTGTAATTTGAAATTAACGCCGGCCCTTTTGCTAATACCCATCCATTTTGCGATGATCATATTCGACAACTAGGTGTTAGCTTTCATTGAATTATTCAGCATTTTGCTGTTCACACATTTCTATTACCTCGCCTTAGCAATGTTCCTTTCTTTTCGTTTTGTACTTTGTTTACCTTTCTCTTCGGGTTGCTTTCTCTATTGAGAGCCAGATGACCTCACCTTTAGATCAATGTTCACTACAGCTTGACTCGACAGAATTTGAATTCTCGTCATTAAATTTCTCATTCTTCAGTCCGGCTGAATGACACAGTTGCCATCTTTCACTTGCTCATTGGAGAGGACGGGTCGCCTGGTAAGCCAAATGTGTCACCTGATCAGTGACCCAAAACTGAAGACCATTTACTTAATTTACGGATACGATCTGGCTCCCGAAATAGTTTGATATTGATAGTTACCTTCTGTCTTTCTTCCGTCTTTTCTTTCTTTTTCTACTCTACCTTCTTTTTTTTTTCGTCTTTCTTTTCATATTCTCTAGTACATTATTTCTTTCTTTCGTCCTTTCTTTTTTTCTACTCTAAATTTATTCATCCGTTTCGCTTTCTTAGATTCTACCTTTCCTTTGTGTTTCCTATTCTTACGTTCTTTTTTTATCTTCCTGCTTTTTTTTTCTTTTATTCTTTCTTTTCTTGCTTTTTTTTTGTTAGTTTTTTTTATTTATTTTTTTCCTTTCTCACTTACTCTTTTTTTCCTTTTTCTCATTCTTTCTTGCTTTTTTCTTCTATTCTAATTTTTCTTTCTTTTTCTTTCTTTTCCAGATTCTTTCTTTATCTTCCAGCTTCTTGTTTCTTTCTTTATTTCTTCCTTTCTTTCTTTCTTCTTCCTTTCATTATTTCTTCCTTTCTTTCTTTATTTCTTCCTTTCTTTCTTTATTTCTTCCTTTCTTTCTTTATTTCTTCCTTTCTTTCTTTATTTCTTCTTCCTTTCATTATTTCTTCCTTTCTTTCTTTATTTCTTTCTTTATTTCTTTCTTTTTTCTTTCTTTCTTTTTTCTTTCTTTTTTCTTTCTTTCTTTTTTTCTTTCTTTCTTTTTTTCTTTCTTTCTTTTTTTTCTTTCTTTCTTTTTTTCGTTCTTTCTTTTTTCTTTCTTTTTTTCTTTCTTTCTTTTTTTCTTTCTTTTTTTCTTTCTTTTTTTCTTTCTTTCTTTTTTTCTTTCTTTTTTTCTTTCTTTTTTTCTTTCTTTCTTTTTTCTTTCTTTTTTTCTTTCTTTCTTTTTTTCTTTCTTTTTTTCTTCTTTCTTTCTTTTCTTCTTTCTTTCTTTCCTTCTTTCTTTCCTTCTTTCTTTCTTTCCTTCTTTCTTTCCTTCTTTCTTTCCTTCTTTCTTTCTTTCCTTCTTTCTTTCTTTCCTTCTTTCTTTCTTTCCTTCTTTTTTCTCTCTTACTTTCTTTTTTTCTTTATTTCTTTCTTTTCTAGCGTTTCTTACTTTGTTTATCATCCAGCTTCTTTCTTTCTTTTTTCTTTCTTTCTTTCTTTTTTCTCTCTTACTTTCTTTTTTTCTTTCTTTCTTTCTTTACTTCTTTATCTTCAGATTCTTTCTTTCTCTTCTAGCGTTTCTTACTTTGTTTATCATCCAGCTTCTTTCTTTCTTTCTTTTTCTACACTTCCTCATCCCAGTCACTGATATTCATTCTTTGTTCTTCCTTTTTTTACCTATGTTTTTTCTTCTTCTCTCTTATTGTTTTCCATTGTTCTCTTAATTTCTCACTTTCTTTTTTTTCTTCTGTTCTAAATTCTCTTCTTTTCCCTCTCCTACAGTCACTTTATTTATCATTTGTTTTTCTATCTCCCGTTTTCTTTCTTTCTATATTTCTTTTAGTCTTGCTTCGACTTTCTGTTTATCCTTCTTCAGTGCCTTCAATTTCGGACATTTTTCTAATTATCTTTTATTTTCTCTTCTTGTTTTCTTCCTGTTTCCTTCTTTTTTTTTCTACTCATTCTTTTTCTTCTTCATCTACAATCAGCTTCCCATACCACTCTGCATCCTCGCTATCTCTCCTTTCTACCGTTTCACTATACTGATTTTTATTCGTTTTTATCATTTCATCCCAGCCGAGACAATAAAGCCACTAACACGCTACGGGTTTCTGAGCGTGAGAGAATATGTGAGTCCGAGAGACAGACTCTCGGCGACTGTCGAACTCTCTGCATTAGCAGAGGGGAACCCGGACGAGGGGTTCAGAAAGGCCATATTTTTGGCCGAGCCTACGGGCTCGAGGATACCCACATTAAAACGGCCTTGTACCACATTCGATCGTCGTCGGTGGATTGATAAATACCGAGAGAATATGTGAAAGAAAATCATATTTAGGAAAGAGAACAATAAAAGAACAGAAATTAAGCAGACAGAAGATAACGATTGACATTGCATTTAAATTTTTGAAGATCAACCTTGACTGGGAAGCAAGAAGCCGAAAGAAATTTCTGTCAAGAAGTGCGTGAGAAAAAATATCATAACATCTAGCCATTGAAACTGTAAAATGATGAGAGCTTGCCACCAATCTGGCACCCCGTTTAAATTCATAAAGTCAATGTACCATAGAGTAATGTTCATCAGATAAATTTCCATGCAAATGTTTATAGAAAATGCACAGGAAGCTACGTTATTGCAGATTCTTCTTTGTATTTTATCAACAATTATATGTATAGCAGAAGCACCAGACTAGATGTGGCAGCAATATTCTATGTATAAATGAATAGCAGACTTATAAGTATGTAAGATAGCCTGGTTAGTTAAATTGTCTAGCACGACACAGTAACCTAACTTTCTTACAAACCTAGCACTTGATTCAATATAAACTTTCCCCTTCGTACCAAAGGAAAACAGAAGGTGTAAAGAGTCATTCTCTTAGGCGTTAGCTTGATATATTCAATAACGGATCACTGCATTAAGACCATTTCACCCAATCCTTGACAACCGTGCTTCGCAATGTAAACGCACCGTGATTATCGGCTCCAAGGTGTTTATGGGCCTGAAACAATAACGAAGCATTATTAAGGAGAGAGGACAATAAAAGAACAGGAATTAAGAAAACAGGAGATAACAACTGATACTGCATTTAAATTTTTGAAGGTAAAAGTTGACTAGGAAGAGAGAAGCCGGAAGAGAATCCCATCAGCGAGAAGTGCGAGAAAAAAAAAACTCTTAGCACCTAGCCATTTAAGTTTTAAAATGATGAGACCTTGCCGCCAATCTAGTACTGCCTTTAATTCATAAAGTCTAGGTACCATAGAGTAAAATTCATCAGAAGAGTTACCATGAAAGTATTTGTCGAAAAGCCCCAGAGAAACCACATTACGGCAGTAAGAAACGGACTGAAGTCGGGATGCCAGGTCAGGCCCAATAACATTGCAGAATCGTAGACTTATAAATATGTAAGAGAGATTCTATCAACAATTGAACAAACATTCCTGGCAGCAGACCTAGAAATTGATACAATATAATTTTTCCACTTTACGTCACCGGAAAATTTTTGTCCGAAATTGCGCAAGGAGTCACCCTCCTGGAGGTTAGATTTTTCGGCGCTATTACACTTTCGGACCCAACCTTACTTCCTGTCCTTCAGCAATGGGTTGCCCCAGATACGAAACAATTCTGCTTGTTATTGTTAAATTAAAATTAAAATACAAATCTCGAGAAACAAATCAATGTTTGTAAAATGTAAAAAAAAAAAATCTTCAATTTTGTTAGGTAAATTTAAATCTATTGGTTAAATTCGACATAATCACCAGTTTATTAACTTAAATTTGTTGAAGTGTAGATATGTGCACTCATTATTAATTGCATTTATTTGCCTCAAATAAGGAGAGGAAATTAGACATAAGACCAGTTTAATGCGGGGCCAACACGTGTGTTATATGACGTAGCGGCTACAATAATCCATTATATGAGGCTCACATATCAGTCCAGACTGTTGTACCTGGTGTAACTCATTTGCTGAACGACAGGGACCAATGTGGGGTACGAGGGTGTAATAGAGCTGATTTTTCTTATCGTGTTTATTCCATGGCAATTCGTGTTCTAAGTTAACGTCACAAAAATTTTAAATCATTGGGTACTGGAGTGTGAATACGGTCCGAAAGGAATACATTACAAACAACTATGTTGTTCTTTCAGAGAATTTCTTTATATATCTATTGCCTTACCATCTCTTTATTCAACAGAAATTCCAATTAAAATGTTAGCACGTTCTGTCGTATATTAGCTTACAGATCAACATCTTCTCTTTCTCTAGCTATCTATTAGGTTGGTGCAAAAATGATGTCGTTTTCTCACATAGTAACAAATGTGAGAAAACGACATTATTTTTGCACCAACCTACTATTTTACCGTCACTTCCAACCAACCTTCCAGCGTTCAACCGAAGTCCTTTTCCTTTACAGTTTCATAAAGTATCGTAGATTTTGATATGAGCAGAGTGAATTTATAGTTAGCATAGTGGAGATATGCGTAATATTTAGAAAAATGCTAATGGTTTGAAGCCAGATTGACCAAGAAGGGGAACAGATGTGGTGTCAACTTGGGAAAGGCTTATAATTCATTAGTTTGAGTTACAGCAGCTGGAGACAGATGCATTCCTTGGATAACGTTACGGTCTTACTAGGGTTCTGATCAGCCTTTAAAATTCTAGATAAATTTCCCCCACTATCCGAAGAAAAAAAAAACGTTCGCAAGCCGAAATAGTGTAAAGCGAAGAAGTAATAATGATTTTTGAAAGACACTGGATCCATTGCAATTGAAAGTGACTTCATTTTTTTTTTAATGTTTTGGATCATTACACCCCAAGCAAGACAATAAAGCCACTAAGACGCAAGGAGTTACTGAGTGTGAGAGAATACATGCCAAAGAATAAGAACAGAAAAAATGTCACGCAAGTTTCTGTCATGTCTGTAAGTGTTTTTTGTTCTTAGAATAACTGTACGAAGGAAATTTCCGAATGTATATTCTATTTATGGATGCTGAACGTTGTCGAGTTCAAATTCCAGCCCAGACTTCTGCATTTGAACCAGTAACCTTATAGATATATATCGCCCCTCCACTGAAATAGACGTGTAGACTTTGCTCTTTAGCCGTGGTTAGTAAACATTCTATGAAAAGAACAATTTTTTATTCAAGACCGTTTATATATGGATCTAGCAAATCCATACCGTAAAAACATACTTCCTACGGAGCCCCATTCAGTGTTAATGGCATTTACTTCCCCTTTTTTCTTTTCCCTTTTTTTTCTCCTTTTCCTTTTCTCATATCATTTCCGTTGAGTTGACCGATTAAATAGGTCAATGTCTGATGCTTACCTCCTCCTTCCTCAATATTAAATATTATAAAAAGAAATATAAAAATAAATTTAAAAAACTCTCCCTTCCCTCTCTAAACTCGACCATGTCTCTCATACCATCACCACCCTCAATGTCAACTTATATAAGCTTGATACTACCCGTCAAAAGTGTAAATCTTTCGTTACACCTTTTGAAAGTGAAGTCTGAGGATCCAGAGAAGAATACAATTCTCTGGTGAAATAAATTATTACATTGGAGCCTTAAAGTGGTCTGGTTTTCTTTAAATTAAATTGTTCGCACTGAATTAACATTGAACTCTCAGGATTTCATCCTCTTTGGAATTATCCATACGGATTACCACGATTTTCATCAATTAAATATATACATACATACATAAATAAATTATATATATATATATATATATATATGTATATGTAATGAAAAACAAACCACTTTAAGGTACCATTACGATAATTTATTTCACCTAAATCCTTTTTTAAGGATTCAGGATCATCAGGTAAAACTTCCAACAACGAATTGAGAGGAAAAATGGGATTAGAAATTGGTGGGTAGTGTAATTTTTGTAATTTAATAGAGGGGGTTGAGAGTGATAGTTAAACAGACAATATAAAGTATAGGGAGGTGTTAATTTTATATCTCTTAAGTATGTTTTATATTGGAGTAGGAGGAGTGACAGAACCTTGACCTATTTAGATGGTTAATAAAACGGAAATGAAATGTAGAAAATGTATACAAGTGAGTCTTATGGTAAAAAGAGAGATAGGGGGGAAGAGAGATGGAGTTGTTATAATTTTGTTTTAACAAAATTATGTAAAAGATAGTTTACAATGTTTGATAGAAAATTCGATGTCTGAAAAAAATTTTGTTATTAACTTAAATCTTTAATTTTTTAAGTAAATAGTTTCAGGACTAAATATAACTATTATTGTAATAAACATATTTATCTAGGACATAAAGAAATATTTAAAATTTTAATAGTTTATTCACCCGACTGATTGTATTTCCACAATATAAAAAAAAAAAAAATAACAATAACATCTATTTTAATATTTAAAATTAATTTATGAATGTAATTTTTATTTATTATATTGGTAAACTAAATTAAAGATTAGGTTTCATTATTTAATAGTATTTGAGGGTAATATTAATTTTCATTTATTCATATATGTCTCACAAATGTATTCATGTGAATCCCTACATACATACGATCATTAACAAGTAAAAAAAAACCACATAGAAACACTTGAGATAATTTACACACAAATTCATTTATCCTCGTACATAAACTATATATACATTTTACAATCTTTATCTATATTTTAATATTTGAAATATATATAGATTTTAAATAACATTTACCGGCCTGAATGTCCGAGAAATTTTCATAGAAAATATTCGTCCTTGGACAGGATTTTATATACATATAATATATATATATATATATTATATTTTCTATGAAAATTTCTCGGACATTCAGGCCGGTAAATATTATTTAATACTGTTTATTATAAACAGAGCATTTACTTAAATACTTGTATCTATAAAAAGAACCTTAAACATAAAAATGTCTTTAATAAATAAATTGTCGGACTTTGTCCATTTCGTAATATATATATATATGTGTGTGTGTGTGTGTGCCTCCGCGCGATCTGTGTTTATACTTTTGACAATAATTTGTCCAATGAAGATCTTCTTTCAAAATGCATCATGCAACATTTGTAGAAGTAAGACTTTCCTGATGCCGTAACAACTTCGCTGGGCTGGTCATGATGCAAGCATTAATGACGACAGAATACATAAGTTCCTCGTGTATAGCCAGCTTAACAGTCGACGAAAGAGTGTTGGACAGCTGCGATTCAGCTCTAAAGACAAGCTAAAGTGTAAGCTCTCAGCTGTGTCTATTTACCTCATGCTAACTTAGGTCTTGTTACCTTGGATAGAAATAACTGGAGATATTTGTGCCAAAGTTGTATAAGAAAATTTTGAAATCAATCGCATTGAACGGGCAACAGACGTAAAACAACGGCGTAAAGCATCAGCATATATTCCTGTTGCTATGTAACGAGATCGTCAATGTTGCAGAATATGTGGACTTGTATGCAGGTCACTAGCGTGACTGAAGAGCTACATACGATATATATATATATATATTATATATATATATATATATATATATATATATATATATATATATATATAAGTGAACATTGAAGTCAACACTCATAGGCGAGAGGCTGTTTTATGCTGGATGCAATCGTCAGGCTGACGATTTCGTCCAGCTTGAAACAGTCTGTCGCCTCTGAGTGTTGACTTCTTTGTTCACTTTTATATTTATATTTACATACGCTCTATCTTTGATACTGAGTACTTTTTATCATAAATATAGCACACCTTAAAATTATATTTTTTATATCTATCTATATATATATATATATATATATATATATATATATATATATATATGTATGTATGTATTCTTAAAACAGGGAATATTTTTATTAATCAAAATGTCGGGTAAAATTTATCATCTCGATTAAAAATAGAAATGTTACGGTACCATTTGTCTGACGTTTCGTCAGAAGTAAAATCGTCGGAATTAAGAAACTTCCGACGAAAGGAAACACACCCACTTGCGATAGAATTGAGAGAGACAATAGGGAGAGGAAAGGAGAAAAAAATAAAGTTGCCAAAACGAAACAACGACTCGCCGAAGGGTACCCGTTTATGTTTCAGCTCTCTCTGCGTACACAGATTCAGGCGTGACGTGTTGATAACAGCCTTCCTACAAGATGATGTTTCGTCCGAGCTCTGTGCAGCACAGAGACGAACTCCGCTGAATAATTCAACTCACAAGTAATTGAACTAAATACATGCTCTCGTGGTCAAACTCATGCATCTGTGAGTGCTCAGATGCACGTGTTGTGCAATCCGTACCTCTAGCCATTGGGGAGTCTTACTGACACAGTCAACCTCACAACGACACTTAAAAACGATAAATAACAGGACTTTATTGATTGGTGAGCAAGACATAGTTATGGACAGATAGGAAAGCACACCTAGCAGAAAAGATGTCCTGACCAACTACAGAATTGAAGAAATGCATGGCAGTTGAGATCATATCAGCGCATGATTGACTATACGAGCCAATCCAAGGTAATCTCTTGCAGACAGGAGACTTAGGCAGACTAAATGTTTTAATTTCATCAAACTTAGAAATTTTAAGTCTAAAGTTTGTTTAGATGACATCTTGGATTGACACAAAACGATTTTAATCTGTTCTCTTTCTATCTGAATAACTCAAAGGATTTTTCAATGATCCTTATGATAAATGGTTGTCAAGGTGGCTAAATGTCTTATCTGAAAACATAACTTACTCTAAAGGTTTTGTAGATATTAAATATTTTGTAGGGTGGACAATTATACTGATACACTCGACATATGTACAAACAGTTTGTTATAACAAACTGTTTGTACATATGTCGAGTGTATCAGTATAATTGTCCACCCTACAAAATATTTAATATCTAAAAAACAACCTTCAAATGATGAGTCGCAAGATCAAGCAGTAACGAATCAGCCATAAAAGAACCAACCGTAATTAAGTAATTACGCGAGATTTGAATGTTTATTTAAGGTCATGAATATGTCAGGAAGTTATTCAAGGTCAATTATTCATGAAAAATAAAACTGATATTAAATGGGTCGCTTTTTTACTGGGCACCCTGTTTAAACCCGATTAATTTTTACCTGCAGTCGTAAGTCCATCCCGGCCAATATTTACAAGTAGACGGAAGTATACACTTGACCGACGGTTACTTCGAGACACAAATATGGCGTCATTTTTTTTTATTTTTAGATATTATTTACATCGATTTTCTCAAATGAAAATTAACTTTTTTTGTGCATTAATTCTTTCATTTTCTTTCTTTTGTATTTTTGTCTTCGTTGCTCTGATAATAATATTCGCCATCTATATCTGAATTACGCAGTTGATTTTGGCTAGAGAAGGTTTTTCCAATCTATGGTTTAAATTTTCTAATGTTTGGTAGCCTATAGAAATAACTCGCATTTACCATAACTGAAAAAATAATTCCGTCTTCGGCAGCGTTGACAATAAATGTTCGATGAGTATATATATATATATATATATATAGACAGAGAGAGAGAGAGAGAGGGTTCATATATATATATATATATATATATATATATATATATATATATATATATTATAATTATTTAAAAAAATGATTCCTTCGCTACATAAGAGTTCTCATGTTTCAAAAACGAGAGCCGAAACCCTGAATATAATTATTAAAATTAAATTGAGTTAAAGTAACAAGGCCTGTTTCATCCGCAAGCGAAAATTTAGGAGCCGGATTATTTACCTAACGTGTTCTTTCCTATTTTTCTACATACCTGCACACACACACACATATATATATATTAAATCGAAAGTGCAAATATCCGGCTGAAATATATATTTTAAGATCTGTTCGTCAGCAAAGTATGCAGAAAAACCTGGGCCATATGTGTTATTGGCGCCAAAATCAAGCCGGTACATAAATTTAAATCTCTGTCCAGTGTCATCACAACTACGAAGAATGTGAAGCAGAAATTGTACGAGTCTCTATCTGAAAAAATGGCGGCACTGGTGTCAATAACAATTTATTTCAATTCCAAACAACAAACTACATGGTTTCCCCTCAAGGGTCAATCCATTCGAGGCTGATCCTTCACTGGCGCGACATTTTTTAACACTTATTCAATACAGTGGACCTTAGAGATCCAGATTACATTTCCCGCTTCGTGATATTCCTTCCCCTGGTTTGAATTGTTATCTCGGAATTTTCTCCTGAAACTCTTTTTAAATGGTTGTTCTTCTTTACGGCAACAAATGCTAGACGATTTCCTTAAGGATAAAGTAGAGACTGGAGGCGACGAAGATGTGGTTCTACAGAAGGATGTTGTGGACCGAGCGTGTGAGCAAAGATGAAGTCTTGGAGGGGTTGCAAACAAGGCTTATACTTAACATCAGAAAGAGGGAGCCGAAGTTACTGGGAGGCGTAATGAGAAAGGAAGGCCTGGAGAATCTGATACTCACGGGTCGAATGGAGGGAAAGAGATAAGGGAAAGCAGCACGTGACATTCCTGTCGGGTTGTTCATTCAAGGTCATGAATATTTAAGAAAGTTATGCAAGGTCAATTATTCTTGAAAAATAAAACTGGTATTAAATGGGTCGCTTTTTTACTGGGCGCCCTGTTTAAACCCGATTAATTTTTACCTGCAGTCGTAAGTAAAATGGTCAGAGGAAGATAGCAGAGGAGAGGAACTTGTTGAGTGCTACAAGGGATAGAGGGAGGTGGAGAGACATTGATCGCCTACGCCTTGAAAGGACATGGCACATAAAAAGGAAAAGAAAGAATTTTAATTTTAGTTCTGTTTATAAATTGAGCATTAAAATGATAATTTTAATTTTAGTTTATGAATTGAACATGAAAATAATTTGGAAAGCCAATTTTTTCTTGAACTTTGTTCTGTGAGACCAATGCTATTTACACTTCAATAACTGAATTACCCTAAATGAGTCTGTCTGAAGTAGCAACCAGTGTACACTAGAGGAATCCATGATTACGTAAATTGGAATTTTATTGTGCAATATTTGTCTGAAAATTAGTCACAAGCAATTTATTCCAATTTTAAACAACAAACTACATGGTTTCCCAAAAATTCAAAGATTCAAAGAAATCCTTCTGGAGTCTAATGCACTTTTCCATCTTTCTCTGTCACGCTTATATGCACTGCTGGAAGGTTTTTCTTCTTGGATGTCCTACATCCGTCGTTATGACCTTCATGGCCATCACATCTTCAAAACGGGTCCATTGAGGATCCACTTGAGCTTGAGGCAAAAGAAAAAAGTCACACTGTGTAAGATCAGGTGAATAAAAACGTTGTTCCAGTATGGCGACGTTCTTCTCGGGCAGGATCTCTCGGATGCTCAGGGCATTGTGAACAGGTCGTGGTGAGGCCGTCCTGACACAAGTCTCGTCTATTCTCGTGCACTGTGCGAAGCGAACACCGCAGAATCTCTTTGTAGACTTGCTGGTTGATCGTCTGACCTTGTGGCAAGAACTCATTGTGGACGATGCCTCTCGCATCGAAGAATGGACAAATCCCGTTAAATTTTAGACGAACCTCGTATAGGAATAGCCAAAAAACTAGCTCAGAAAGTATGCAAAGTATTATGCATAGGAAAATAGAAAGAAAGAAAATACTGTTAAGATGTAATAGGAATCCTCTTCTATAGCAAACAATGGTGGACAATTTCCTTACAGATAAATAGGAGACGAGAGATGTTGTTCTAACGAAGAATGTGAGGAAAATCATGGTCATGTTGTGTGAATTACGAGGAAGTTTTACGCAAAACTAGGAACTGTAATAATCCAGCTCCTAAATTTTCGCTTGAGGATGAAACAGGGCTTGTTACTTTAATTCAATTTAATTTTAATAATTATATTCAGGGTTTCGGCTCTCGTTTTTGAAACATGAGAACTCTTATGTAGCGAAGGAATCATTTTTTTTTTAAATAATTATAATATATATATATATATATATATATATATATATATATATATATATATATATATATATATATATTCTTCGAACATTTATCGTCAATGCTGCCGAGGAGAAAATGGGAAAAGTTGACCAGCAGAAGTAGACACAGGCAGGACACCATAAATTCAGGTGTGCCAGAACCAGGACAGAGAAAGATGGTAAATACTCTAAGGTTACTTAGAGCAGAAATAAACCCAGGAAGTTGTGTCAATCCATGATCGCCAATATCCTGAAATAACGTAGAAGAATGCTGAAAGAATGTAACCCACGAGATATATTGACGGTAAAAAAGGAAGAAACCGTGGATATGAAGGGCAGGCCTGGGATAAAATGGAGGGAAAATTGCGAAATTGTCTCAGAGCAAACAAAGACAAGTAATTATGGAGGCATGAACTCCTACGTTCCGAAAGGACACGTCATATAACAGTAGTGATTATATAGCAAAACCAGTGACAAAGAGTGGCTGGCAGATAGGGAAAATACAGAAAGTTGTGCAGAGTTATGGCCACCCGAGCGCTGAAGAGACACGGCCCATAAAACGAATAAAATGTATAAAAAACAGAAAGGGATTGTAAAAGGTTTAAAGGTACTTAAGATTAACAAAATATAACGGCAAACGCGTTCAGAAAACGTTCATTACGGATAGAATTTACTTAAAGGAACGATCAATTACCCTGCCTGGTGGCAAAGCTGCTGGTGGCGCCAGGGGTGGCAGTTCCGCCATAGCCACCGAAATCAGCTCTGGTCGGCGGCTGATGAAGAGAGGGTATCGCACGTGCAGACACACGTTGTATGTTAAAAAGAAATTAGAAAGTAGAGGAGATACATGGTCATCTAAGTTCATAAAAGATGTGAATGGATGGGAGATCTGGGTCAAGAAATGATTAGTAAATAGTCAAAAAAACAGGAGGTTGAAAAGAGCCATAGTCTCTTACGCTCTGATGACAGACGACATGCGAAAGAAGAAACAACGAATGGATGGCAAAACAGGAGAAAAAAAAAGGGATAAGGCCATGTCACCTATGACCAAAAAGAATAGGAAACATAAATGAAGGTTTGCAGAAATGGGACAAAGTGTGGCTGGCAAATAAGGAAAATACTGGAAGTGGTGGCGAGCCATAATCACCTATGCCCTGATGGGACGAAACATTTAAAAGAAAAAAAAACAATGAATGGCTATTAGAACAGAGACAATGATGGATGATCAAGTTACTTAAAACAACAAAAGACAGGACGCAGTGGAAAGCCATGACTACCTACATCATGAAAGGACTTTGCACATAAACTAAAAGAAAGGATTGTTAGCTTACACTTGAGAAAGTTAAGATTGTAGTGATCAGGAAATCATCCTCTTGGGAGTCGCTTCCACAAAAGCGGTTCGTGGGAAGAAGCTGCCCTAGTTGTACATACACTTTACCAATGGAATACGAAAGGAATGATGGTTGTTCGCTAAAATGGTTGTGGCATTGCCGATCTTAGCCATACTAAAGATTATAGCTCGTCTCGTCTGAGCACTTTCCGTGGAAATAGCGACACGGCAGCGAGAAGCTTGCGACGAAAACATTTGATTGATTCGTTTTCTGCGGTTTAACAAACCTGTGCAGGATATTTAAAAGCAGAAATATATATTCTTTTCAGAACGTAAGAAATTGTTTTTGGGGGATATTTAGTAATAAAATTTTTAGTAATTAACCCATAGCTTGTGGGGAAGAAGACGTGAATTGCAACCTTACCTAACAGTATTTTCACTTAAGTGAATTTAACGAACCCAACTGAAATTGGAACTCGGAACTCTGATTAACAATACTGAGCCATTATCCACTGCCTCATTCGCACAATCCATATTACGCAACCTGGTATTCCCAAGCGGCCAACCATGAAGTACTGACCAAGCTCGACGTTGCTTAACTTCAGTCAGTGTATCGAGGTCAGAGACATTTTAATAAACATTTAGAGCCTCTGAAATAATTGCCTATCATTATTCGGGAACAGGATACTCGATACTGAAAATGTAGCTATTTTTTTTCACCTTGTATGTTAGCTATTATGAACTACGAAATAACTTAAGTCAGTTGTTTGAGGTTCTGTCCAACATATCAGTTAAAAACCTGACGTCTTCAAATTCTAACTTGTATCACTCAGCTCTTCGCTACCTTTGCATCATAAAATTAAAACGTACGTTCGAGTCTATCACGCAGTTTCATTTCCCCGAGGGTCACCATCATGTTATGGGTGATACAATACACTCTACTAAATTTCCGCTGAAAGTCTATTGGCGAGGAATATTACAAACGTCGGCCATTGTATCAATTGGCGCTTAAAATCACATTAGTCATTCTAATAGGCTGTTTGTAAAGTAACTGAGGAGAATTTGATCACCGGATCAATTCCGCGAACACTGATCGCATTTGATAAGCAGTAGGAAGTTAGGGAGAAACAAACATAGACAAGAATTCGCTAGAAACTGATACTGGAAAGTGAAAGCGAAAGTAGACAGTGAAAGTGAAAGTAAAATTCCGTTTGAAATGATAGGAAACTTGAAGGAACAGACGATTGAAATGCACGTAAATGGGCGATCAGCAAGAGAAGGGGAGAGTGTGAAAGGTTAAACTGACAGGGAATTGAAATCACCCGCATGGTGAATAGGTAAAAGGACTAAACGAAACAAATAATAATTTCACACATACAGACGATAAAGGGAATTGCGCACGCAATGCTAATATATATATATATATATATATATATATGGAGAGAGATGAACAAACTGAGATATATCAATAACAGCACAGGCTAATATAGAAATTAACAAATATTAAAATAATGAAGACGCTTGTTAAATGTATTATTTTCTGTTAATGCACTTAATTCAGTGAAGATCATGAATCTTACAGTTAGGATATTACATTGCAAGCGATTTCAGATTCCAAACTTCGGTAAGACTACATGTTAAGCTATGGATTTATTGAGGCAATCTCTAACACATTTATTTGCCTTATGTAAGTAATCGGTGCTATGTGAATTATATATATATATATATATATATATATATATATATATATATATATATATATTAGTGAAATAGCAACCAGTGAAAATTTGCATGACATCCTCTTCCATAATTCGACCAATAAAATTTCTTAATACATTGTCACGTACAGAAACATGATTCTATTCGGTAAATACATATAAAATTTACAACGTTATCAATAGTAATGCGACATTAGGAAAACCGTTTGTATACATATATATATTTATATATGAGCATATATATATACATGATACATATTTACAAAACGTATGTTTACAACATATATATATATATATATATACATAGTGTATTGACAATATATACATATATATATATATACATAATTTGCTTACAATGTATATTTTGTGCATACATAATATATATACATATGTTTACAAAATATATTTTATGTATATATACATAATATGTTTACACTATACATATATTAGGTTGGTGCAAAAATCCTGACGTAATAATGTCGTTTTTTGACGTTAAAAATACGTCAAAAAACGACATTATTACGACATTATTTTTGCACCAACTTAATATATATAATGTTTATAAATATATATATTTGCAATATATATATATGCATAATATGTTTACAAAATATATAATTATATATATATTTGCAATATATATATATATATGCATAATGTTTACAATATATATATATATATATATATATAGACATATATATATATATATATTGATATATTGTAAGACAAGATTTTGTGAGACGTAGAGATTTAAGAGGCCAAGACAAGAACAAAACTTTGAGCTAAAGAGAAAAATAAATTCAAATGATATTTAAATGATGGTCAATGAGAGGGGATTACGAAATTGCATACACGCACACACATATATATATATATATATATATATGTGTGTGTGTGTGTGTGAGAGAGAGAGAGAGAGTGAAAATAGATTGACACAGATAAAGGGTTTGATATTGAATTTTGAACAGGGAAATCTAAGAATGTTACCGGGAAACATTGGGGCCATGTTTATCTTGCTAAATGAAATCAACAATAGCAAAAATTTCTTTTTTCCTCCTTGGATGCGAAACATTCAGCCAAAGTAACAAAACGTTTTTCAAGTCTTAAATTTAACCATTATTATTTGGGGTGGCACGGTTATACTCGAACGAGCCTGTGATTACACCAACTATGCCACAAGGGTCAATCAATAGAAAAATATCAAACATGCTACCAATTGGTTCGCTAATATAAAAAATAAGAGTGTAGTTCACCTTTTTGCAATTCGATATCTCCACTTTTTACCTGTCGATCACTGAAGATCTTTTAACGGCCCTACACAAGAATTATTGCACCATCTCTGACGAGGATATCAGCATCGTAATATAAGCCCCAAAACCCATCCTATACCACGGTGGTTCTTTGTAGACCAAAAAAAGACAACCTAAACTTCTCTATAGAAATGGGAATGTTTCATACCGCGGAAGCTTGTGAACTTTTCATCAGACTACTGCTATGGAGACTCGGGTATACTTTCAACAGTGAGAGCACTGGCCTGTACGGAGACGATGGTGTTAAACTCCATTCCGCAGCAAACCGACCAGCTCAGGAAACAACTTATCATGTTCTTTAAGGATCAACACTATTTCCAATGCCAAGAGGATCAACTTTCTAGATATTACTTTCGATCTATCCAGTGGATTGCACATGCCTTATAATAAGGAACTTTATAACTATATATACATTAGTAAAGAATTTATCCATCCAATCTCCACGTATCTGTCTAACATAGACACTCTACTAACTCCAGTAATAAACAACTTTGACCAATTCAAAACCGAGTATGTCGATGAGCTAAATAAATATAAGTAGAGAATAATTCGTTTCAGCCCACATTTCAATAGTAATGTCAGGATCAACATCGGCAGAATCTTCCTTAAATTAGTACAGAAGCGCTTTAACCATAATCCTTTTCTAAAACAAGTCTTCAACAAGAACAAAGATAAAGGTTAATTAGAACTACACTAAAAACCTTGACCAATATATAGCCTATCAAAATAATATAACCCTTAATAAATTTCTTAAGCAAATATAATTACAACGGTAGCTATGATGATCAAAAGTGCCGAAAAAAGTACAGCTGTCCTTTGAATGGCAAATGTATGTATAAAGAAGATATTCATAAAACCAGCACCAAGTAATATAACCAAATTAAATTTTGTTTCGGGCCAACTGTTAATAATAGATAACTCACTTTTGGTCTAAATTTAATTTCAAATTTTAATTTTCCCGCCATACAATGATTACCTCACTCTAAACAGTCAAAAGTATTTTACTAACAGCGTCCATCGTTCAAATTTTAAATTTTAAGCGTACTTCAATTCCCTTTTTATTCTCTTTTTTTATTATTGTTTATGCCTACACGGACGAAAAGAATTTACGTAATTTCAGTTTTACTTTCACTTTCACTTTTTACTTTCATTTTCACTTGTTACTTTCATTTTCACTTTTGCCCTTTCTCTTTTTTACTTTCTCATCAATTTTGTTCAGGTTATGTCTTTTTATCAGTTAAATTAATCAGTTAATTAAATGAACATTGATAGTTTCTTCTATCCACAATCAGCATTGCACCGCCAAAATTCGTTAAAAAGTTATTGCAAAAAGCCTAACCCAATTCTTAGGCACGATCATTCCAACACGCATTAAAAACTTTGGTAACTTAATTCTGAGAATACCAACCATAAATATGGAAAACAAGGTTATGGCTAGATCCGATATCAATTCACTATAAACAAACATATCCGTCAAAAATGCCTTAACATATTGAGACCTCACCACACCAAATCAAAAGAAAAGCTTCCCCTACCTGTCCACAGAATTGTAAAACTATGCATACTAATCATTACTCATTGATTTTCTCTATAAAAATGCCCTAAGCAAAATTTCAGCTTACCACTGCGATTACATACCAGTTTTGTTCTTGTCTTTTTTCTAGAATTTTTAGAATCCGGTCCATTTAAAGACGTCATAATTAAACGCTCTGCTTACCTAAGATATATAGATTCAGAATAATCGGGCTGGATTTGGAAACACGACGCACAAATACTTCTCCAAGGTGAATGCAAAGGGACAAAGGCGTATGGTAGTTGAAGAAATCAAAATGTTCGAAGAGGAGCATAGAATAGCTCCTGCTATTACTCAAGCGAAACAGTGTAAATGGACAACATGGAATGATATCGAACCCATTAAGCTTTCGTGGAATTCATTAATTGCGTTGGAACCATTGGCGATATCTTTCCTTCTTCGATCTACATACGATCTTCGCCCAAATGAAACAGACCTTAAAATGTGGGGATACACAGATATAGATCTCTGTTTTTCGCGTCAAAAAGACCGAGGTACCTTGTGTCATGTGCTTTCTGCTTGTCTACAATCGCTCCAGATATACACGTGGCGGCACAACAAGGTATTAGAGGTGATAAGGGATCTAATAAGAACACAATGTGAGACAGAAAATCAACAGCTTGTGGCAACCAAGGAAACTAAGATCGAATTCCATAAGGAAGGGGAATGCCCTGAAAAGAAAAAAACAAACAGCCCCTAATATAAAGCTGCTGAGTGGTGCCAGTGATTGGAAGGTTTCAGTGGATCTAATGACACCCTTAAAATTTCTAATGCACATCGCACAGACAGACAAGCGTCCCGACATTGTGTTGTGGTCCGACTCTAAAAAGACTGTCTTCATAATAGAACTAGCAGTCTCTTAGGAAGAAAACAGAGTGGAGGCCCACGAAATAAAGAAAAACCGGTACGAGTCACTGCATGCCGAATGTATAGAAAATGGTTGGACGTGTCACGTGATGCCTATTGAGATTGGGTGTCGTGGGTTTCTGGGACATTCGGTCATTTCCTTCCTTTCAAAAATAGGCATCACTGGCCGTTGGTTGAAAAGCGTTTCGCATCGCATTCAAAAGACTGTTTAACACGCGTCAAGTTGGATTTGGTTGAGATCAAATAAAGCAAATAAAATGCGCGCAACATCACAACCTAACATGCGCAAGTGAGATCGTGGTCATCTATACCGATTTTTACGAGCGCGTCAATAACGGCAAACGCGTTCAGGAAACTTTCATTACAAATAGAATTTACTTAAAGGAACGATCAATTAGCTTATCTTCATACCCTTCCTGTTGGCAAAAGCTGATGGTGGCGCCACGGGTGATAACACAAACCGTGATAACACAACCCCTAGTCGGCGGCTTATGAAGACAGGGTATCGCACGTGTTAACACACGTTGTATGTTTAAAAAAATAGATGACGTGCTTTTATTATATCCTCATAATGTAAATTTAAGACATAATAAGTAAACTTAATGAGGTTGGAGCTACATTGAATTCACAGATCAATTTAAAAGAAAGAAATCTCTACCTTTCCTCGACATCTTATTAATACGTATCAATAAGACATTAGACTTTAAAGTTGATGGTAATCCACTAAAAAAAAGGATCGAATTAATTTCTATTCCCACTAATTTAAAATTTTCACTGTTTATTTAAAACCGCGCTTTACAATATATTAGATCATAATAACTGTTCAGTATAATTTCCCTTTGAAGCAAATGAAGGTTTTACTTGATGGCACAATGATTTATGCTACAACACACATAGAAAGCGTTTATCAAACTAACATATTTCCCTTTTATTAGCTTCATTAGAGTATGAGATATGGAGAAAAAGAAGAAAGAAATTCTGGTATTTTTACTTTTGTCTTGTTTGATTTTCATTAGTCAACCCAGTTCTATGTGCATTCGGCTTCTTTAACAAACTTTAGTATAATTTTTGGCGTTCCGGATTCAAAGAGAGACGACGCATCCCTTCGAAGTTCCAAGAAATTAATGGATTCCAAGCCTAATTGAAAAATCGCAAATATTGCTTTATGTATATTTTGTAGCAAACCTACGGACGATAATGTCCCAATTCACATGAATACAGTAGTAAATACTGTATGTTGGTCTGCAATCGGAGATTCGTCTCCAGCTGTACTGGTCGAACTCTCTGTCTCCGGGCTATGTCAAAAGGAAACAGCTACTCGACGCCGTTTTATACGGGCTCTACGGGGGATTTTTGACCGTAACTACCGGCTCGGATACTCCCCATTAAATTTTGGCCATGTACCACATCTGAGCGAGTGGAGCGGTTGGTAGATATCTTGCAGTCAGAGATTCGTCTCCAGATGTGCTGGTCGGACTCTCTGTCTCCAGGCAGAGAGGATCCCCAGACGAGGCTATGTCGAAGAGAAACAGCTACGTTTTATACGGGGCTACGAGGAATTTTTGGCCGAGACTACGGGCTCCGATACCCCATATTAAATTCGGCCATTTACCATATCTAACCGCGTGGGGCGATTGGTAGATATCCTGCTGTTAAAGATTCATTGTGGAATTCATTTGACTCACTTCTAGCAGCTGACTACTTATTCTATGGGCCGCTGGCGAATCTTATATGTGTTGTTCTCGTCCTAAGTATTATCGTTCATTATCAACCTACGTGCGATTATTCTGTTCAGTAACCTTTCCTGGGTTACAGTAGTATGTGAGTGTATAATAATTCTATTAGGTTGGTGCAAAAATAATGACGTAATAATGTCGTTTTTGACGTTAAAAATACGTTAAAACGACATTATTACGTCATTATTTTTGCACCAACTTAATAGTTTGTCTATGTGGGATTCAGATGATAATGTATATTCCTGAGTGTGCGTGTGTTTCTGCTAGATACAATATTTAGAGGTTACATTTTTTTTACATGTTTTACGTACATACCGTTTGTTTTACATAAACACGTTACAATTCTTCAAGAAAGTATTCAGTAAAATTTGGTGATGTAATATAATCGTTTTGACACGTGTTTATAGTTTCTGATAACGTTATTGGAGTATTTCGACGTAAAGCAATCTTCTTTTAATTAGAGTGGCATTTGTAAAATCAAAGTTATGCTCGTTTTTTTTTTCATGTACAGTGTAACCCGGATATAAGAGACGCGGATATAAGAGAAACCCGGATATAAAAGAGATTTTCTCTTGTCCCGAATTAGAGCCATACTTACCTAAACAAAATAGACCAAACCTTGATATAAGAGAAACCCGGATATAAGAAACTTCGTCTCCGGGTTACACTGTATTACAAGCATATTTGAATGGTTGTCTAAAAGTACATCTCTTTTATATTCGTAAATAGCGGCTCTTTTGTCATGTCTCACCGATATAAATGCTTTTACATTGTATGTAATTTATCTGATAAATACCGGCATCTGAATTGGCGTTGGATATATTTTTCTTCCTGATTATATGTCCGGTTGTCTTGGACGTGGTGCTGAATATTCTAGTATTATGGATAACTAATTTATTTACAAGGTTTGTAGAAAGAGTGTTAGAGGGTCAATCATTTATGTGCCATGCGTGATACACGCTTAAGCGATCATGTATACATGACTGATTAGGCAGATTTGTTCCCGCAGTAGGTTGCCATTTCTTTTTGCAGTAGACTAGTTGTCATCCAAGGCTATAGAACCTGGTCTGTCGTGCTATTTATCCATAGCTGGGGGAGAATTCACCTAAGTCCTGAAGGGACACGGCACATAAAATAAGAAGAATGAGATTGAGTAAATGGATGGCGGAACAAGGTTTAGGACAAATAACAAAAGGGCAAAATTTACAAAGGAAAAGAAATAGTGGAGAGCCATAATCGCCTATGTACTGAAGAGACACGGTACATAGAAGAAGAAGAAAGAACTTGGGTAAATAGATGGCGGAACAAGGTTTTAGGAGAAATAACAAAAAGATAAAATTTATTAAGAGCTACAAAAGACAGGAAATTGTGGAGAGCCATGATCGCCTATGTACTGAAGGGACGCAGCACATAGAAGAAGACTAATGAGCTCAAGTAAATGGATGGTGGAAGAAGGTTTAGGGGACATAACAAAAGGACATAAAATTATTATGAGCTACAAAGGACAGGAAAATATGGAGAGCTATGATCGTCAACATGACACAGAAAAAGAGCCAGATTGAGTAAATCGATGGCAGGACAAAGTTTAGGAGAGATAACAAAAGACAAGATTTGTGTTGACCTACAATGCACAGGTAATTGTGGAGAGCCATGTTCCCCTGTGTCCTGAAGCGACAAGCCACGTAGAAAAAGAAGTGTTAAATTGAGGAAAATCAAGTAGACAAATTAAGATGGAAAAAAATGAAAATAAGATGCTAACGAGGATTGAACTCAGTCTATTCCCCAGGACTGAAAAGACGAGATCGGTAACATTGCTCTGCGTCAGGCGTTCTAATGATCACCAACGTTATCGTACAAACGAACAGCAAAGTCTGTAAACATTAAGACGTCAAATATCACTAATTAAAAAGATATTATTTGTAAGCGGTACTTTAGGATGTATCCAAAGTCTAAACAGTGAACTTGCCAGGAATTCTCTAGTTGTGTTTGTTGTTACATCGTACATCAGTATGCGACTAATGTTTTCCTGTTTGCCCACAAACTTCCTCTCCGGCTCTTTATCAATCTACTTTCTTTCGTCGACAATTCGAGCACACTCCAACCCACCTACTCTCTGACATCGGCGGGCGAACTGTGATCGAACTGCGTAGGTGATATTTATAAATTATCCCATACTTTTATTGGTCAGTAACTCGTTGATACGAACCGGGTCCCTTAAACAATCAAACTAATGAAGGACAAAGTATAGACTATAATCAACTATGCCTTCACTACGGCACGATCCGCTTCTATCACTAGTCATGTACGGTTTAGTCGACTCTCAAATAACCCCTTTTTATATCATATTTTTCCGTTTCCTTTTATTTAAATTTTACTCTTCTTAACTGCTGGAATTTTATCCTCTTTATTTTGAAATTTTCTTTATCAGCTGTTCACGTTTTCATTTTCTTCTCCCCAATTTATTTTTATTTTGTCTTTACTTTAATTCTTCTCTTGAATTATTTCATTATCATGATCAACATGTCCTTTCTTCTCTCATTTTCAGTGTTCTTTTTCGTTCATTTGCGCTTTCTTTTAATAGGTTGGTGCAAAAATAATGACGTATTAATGTCGTTTTTTGATGTTAAAAATACGTCAAAAAACGACATTATTACGTCATTATTTTTGCACCAACCTAATACGAATATGGCTCAGTGTCGGAACATTTTGGAAAATAGACAAATTTAGGAACGATTCTTTGAAACGGATTAAAAATCGGCGCGTTAATTATCAAATTGTCGAAATTCACTTTGGATAATGGACAAAACCAAAGGAGATCTCACAATTAAAGTATTAGGTTGGTGCAAAAATAATGACGTAATAATGTCGTTTTTTGACCTTAAAAAATACGTCAAAAACGACATTGTTACGTCATTATTTTTGCACCAACCTAATATCTTTCTTGTTCAACCCTTTTTCTTTTCCGACTCGTTAATCAATTTAATTTATTCTGTTTGCTTTCTCTACTTCCCTCCCTTCTTTTTCTTCTGTTCTTTTCCTTTTCTTCTTCTTTTCAGCTTCTGTTTTCTCGACGTAAATTGTCCACTAATTATACTATTAGGTTGGTGCAAAAATAATGTCGTTTTTTGACGTTAAAAAAAACGTCAAAAACGACATTCTTTTTGCACCAACGGAACAGTTCTGTTCGTTATTCTCCTCCTCCTCCTCCTCCTCCTTTTTTTTCATTATTCTTCCAAGCCTTCTCTGTCTATTCTTCTTTCCGTATCTTTTACTTTTCTTCGTCGTCTTCTTCTTCATCCGCCTCCTCCTCCTCTTTTCCTTTTTTATTTTTGCTTCACCTTGTCTGCTACTCCCAACTGATTTAAACTTCTTCACTTCCTTCTTCGTCGATTCTTCCATTTCTTTCTTTCACCCTTTTCCTTTCGTCACACACACACACACACACACATATATATATATATATATATATATATATATATATATATATATATATATATATATATATATATATATATATATATATATATATATATATATATATATATATATATATATATATATTATCCGCCTGATACCAATTCAGTCGGGTTTCGATCCTAGCTAGAGGCAACCGGATATCTAGCCGCACTGATGAGCTGTGATACAGCGAAACAGTCTGTCCGTGGATGACATTATATTAGCTCCTGAAATAATTCCAGTTGAGCACTCTCGGGCTGAGGTATGGGTTTGTAAACAATGACTATTATAGCTATATAGCGAGACTCTTCGCAAGCCGAATTGAGTCACTATCGGTCACTGGGCGTGTTTCCTAAAATAAATACGCCAAAAATCCACCTTCATCCCAACCGTGCGCCGACAGCTTTGTGGTAGAATATCCGCCTGATACCAATTCAGTCGGGTTTCGATCCTAGCTAGAGGCAACCGGATGTCTAGCCGCACTGATGAGCTGTGATACAGCGAAACAGTCTGTCTGTGGATGACATATATATATATATATATATATATATATATATATATATATATGTATATACTGGAGACAACAGACGTTTAGTGTCGATTAATTTTATTAATCGAATTTTCAAAAGTACGAATAAACTTTCTAAGATGAGGAAATTAACATTCGGTGCCTACGCCATTACAGTCACTAGTTCTACGAAATTTAGCATTTTCTCTGACAACCCTGATGATGACTTTGGAAAGTCGAAAGCTTGAAGCATATATCTTATGAAATTAAGTGCGAACAATTTCTGATGGAATTTTCTATTTATATGAGAACAATTATTCGTAATTTCGAAAACCGATCAATAAAATTAATTGGCACAAAATGTCTGTTGCGTCTTTAAAAACATTTGCCTGAAAGAAAATTTTCTGTCTAAATGCAAAATACACACACACACACACATATATATAATATATATATATATATATATATATATATATATATATATATATATATATATATATATAGGGTGTTTCAAAAAGAATACTCCAAAATCATTGCGCTGTTTTTTCAGGTCTATAGCATTGTAGTGGACTCAATCAGTGGTTATTTGATAGAGTAGTTATCAAAGTTTGATTAGGTGTCAGTTTCACCACTGTCGTTAGTATAACTTCCGGTGCAGCTGAATTATGGGAAGATCAATCAAAATGGCGACTCCTCAGCAGATGCGTTTTACGTGCTTGAGTTCGCGAAAACAAACGCCATTTCATTTTTCAGCAAGATAGAGCACCACCCCATTGGCATCTCGGGGTTAGAGCTTATCTGAATGAAAACGTGCCTCAGCGATGGATTGAGAGGCGAGGTGCTAAAGACCTTGCTCCCTGTGCTTGGCCTGCCAGATCCCCGGACCTCACTGTGTGTGACTTTTTCTTGTGGGGTTATGTTAAAGACCAAGTTTATGTTCCAGCACTTCCAGCAAGTATCGATGACTTGAAAGATCGAATAACAGCTGCAACCAACACGGTGGACCGTGACATGCTGAGGCGGGTTTGGGGGGAATTCTCATATCAGCTCGATGTTGTCCGCGCTGCCAGTGGTGGCCACATTGAGCACTTATAAAACATGAAATGAAACTTGAATGTATATAGAACACATGTGTTCATACTAGAGGTTTGTGAATTTATTCGTTATTGTAACATCACGTGATGATTTTGGCGTATTCTTTTTGAAACACCCTGTATATATATAATCATCCTAATGAGCCACGTCTCGAAACTCATCATCCGTATTCTGATTAATATATATATATATATATATATATATATATATATATATATATATATATATATATATATATGGGGAGGTGACATAGAATGTGAATAAGATGCAATAGATAGTGGCGCCGAAAGAGAAATCGTACTATCGACTTACAATTCCAGACCGGGAGTTTAGCCTTGGTTACCAACCAGTCTACAAAGAAAACTCTGGATTCAAAACTTTGTATGCTGTCTGTATTTAGTTCTTCTGAAATGTAAAGATAACCCTGCACAATACTTCATCACTATAATATGTGTGGGTTATTATATATACATACATATACATATATATATATATATATACACACGCCGAAAAAACTAAGAAAGAACATACACTTAACACACACTCCATTCGAGCAATCAATAAAACTGTCAAAATGACCAAGGAGGGAATTCTGGAAGTGGAGAATCTTCCATCTTCTATGTTAAAAATAACTTGAAAGAGGCCATTTGACCAACATAAGGACTGACCAAACGCAGTACTAGATTGGCGGTTAGGTCTCATCATTTTATAGATGTAACCATAAGAAAACATAATCGAACATTTTTTCTTTGGCACTTCTGGCTTTTTAAACTCTCTGCTGGCTTCTTCTTTTCCATTTATGTTTGATCTTCAACAATTCAAATGCAATGTAAACCGTTATATTTTTTCTTTGGTGAGAAATTGACTGGAGAAGGGGTGACTTGTCAGAATCGATTGCATTGCAGAACCTTCTCTGGATTTTTTCAAGAATCTCAAAATGCACAATAGGCTCACCTGACCAGATATGGCAACAGTTTTCGATACACGGACGAATGGTAGATTTAGAAATGTGCAAGATTGATCCGGGAGAGAAAAAGGGTTAGCCCAACACAGTTTTAGCTATATCGTTAATATAAATTAGAAAGAAGGTAGGACTGAGCAGAGCGCATTAGGGGATGCAGGCTTTGATCACATATGCCTCAAAGGATTGGCCGCAAAAGCCGTCTTCATAGACCTACCTGGCAGATAGAACTTAGCTGAGAGGACTCTCCCAAAGATGACATAGCTGGCAAGATGGTGCAGCAATTACTTTTGCCTGACCTTATGAAAGGCTTTCCAGATATCTAGAGCGTTCACTGTCTAGATATTTTTTGTTGTAAGGAAAGATTCAGAAGACCTGTATCCGAATGTCTAATATTTGATTTCAGACATATTTTCTTATATTTACAGAGATATTTTTTTTTGTTTAGCGAAAGAGTGTCATTATTTTTCCTTTTTTTTTCTAACGTCGTAACCTTTGTGGACGGTTCTCAAATTTGAAAGACTGAAAAACGAAAGTAGAAAGCAAAAGCAAAGGTAAAAATGACTGTAAAACGAAAGTATTTGTAAAGTAAAAAGAAACTGGTCAAAATGTCGTTCCAGCTGATGACACCGTAACGAAGGCATGTAATTACAATATTGATCAAATGCTTTGTTGGACTGCTGTATTCTATTCTCCGCCCAGTAATTTCTAGCAATATTTCATCATATTCGACACTTGTACTTTTCTGTCTTGGCGGGAAATCATAGTGTTCTTGTAAGTGTTCATTCTCGCTAGCAAAAACAGCGAAGAATTACTAGGAGCGTCTACTGGTTCTGATATATTTCCAGTAGCCAGTCGACCAGAAAATTACTGTTGATTATGGCGACTGTTGTCAAAACAATCACCCAGCTAGTAACACTAATTTATAAATATGGGAGGAATCGCTTCAGTTCCGCCATGTTGTTCGGATAATGGTTACGTTGTTGGACAAGTCAACTTCATCTCTGAAAAATAGCTACTGATTAACGGAAATTGTTTAATATTTTCCGTCAACAAATAAAGAAATGTTACTTCAGACAAGATTAATAACACGTAATTAACATTACATTGTTTAAAATGTTCAAATTAGTGAGAA